>JAVDPK010000273.1:579614-594952 GCA_034780415.1 Cichlasoma orientale | reverse complement strand
TCTCTCTCTCTCTCTCTCTCTCTCTCTCTCTCTCTCTCTCTCTCTCTCTCTCTCTCTCTCTCTCTCTCTTTCTCTATGCAAGATACATTTTCATATCTTCTTCTCAGCTGGTCACCATTTATTCCAGAATTTCCTCGTGTCTTTGTAGATACGGCATCAGCCTGAGCTGTGTTGGGTGGTGGAATAAATCTCATGGCTGGGAGTAGACGTGCAATACAGAACATGATCTCATGCAACACCAGTATGGTAATGTGTTTGTGTTGGTGCAGCACAACACGTTGCCTGAGAATGTGTAACCTTATAAACTGAAATCACTTTTATGTTGTTGTTTACTCTGATGCAGAGGGTATCGTCTGCTTTTGATTTTGGCCTCTGGTTCTAATTTTCTTTTCTGTTGCTTTTTTTTTTTTTTTTGAGCTATTAATGCAGATTCATTCTGATGTTGCTCCAAGTTCGAAACACCCTTTTTTTTATTGCATTTTTAGCTAAAACAATCCAACTGAGCATCATTGTGTCTTAGAAAAACTCTGATTTAATTATCCAGCAGACTTTGCTTCCCACCTTGTGTTTGAATCTTGATCCCAAAGGAATAATTAATGTATAAATTCATTTAAAAAAAAGTGTCTTGATCGAGTTTTATACATTCATTTTTCTTTTCTAGTCATCTTTGTTTTTCTCCCTCATTTCACTGTGACCAGCTAAGTGATTTATGGCAGCAGAAGACAATGTAGGGCTGAGTAAAAAGAAATTTTTCTCTTTTGACTGAATCCACATTTCATACTTTTAACTGCTATTTCAATATTAATTCTCTTATCTCTGAATCAATCATAATTAGTCTTGCTGCTTGCCAACCAGCCTGGCCTGAATGCAGTATGAGGACCACGACTGGAGGAGAAACACTCCGCATGAGACATGTTTCTACTGCCCCCAAGTGCTCAGGAAGAAAACTGAGAGCACAAGGGAAGCAGAAATCCAGCTGCTTTTAAACATACTAACACCAGCTATTACCCACAGCATGGTCAGGGTCTCTGAAAACTGATGCTACAGTAAACAATTAATACGTTTCTAGACTCCAGTGGTTAGTCTCCCATTTTGCTAATGGGTGTTATGTTATCGCAAGAAGCTGTGTGTCCACTCTCTCTTGCTAGGAATCTGCAGCACTGAATTGCTTTGCTCGACCTCTATGACCAGCACACCTAAAAAAGAACACTGAGGAGCCAGATCATTTCACAGTAGTCTCATTCTCACAAAGAAAATGACTCGAGGCAATGGAGACTTTGTCTGCATAATGACAGAGGTTAGCAAAGGAGCACAAAAATCAATACCGACAGGACGGCGCATAACCCCGCTGAACTCCTACAGAAAATGTAGGCTGTCAGAATTGCTGCCATTACAATAATGTTATTATTCCACTCATTGATTTGGTTTCATCCACACAGAAAGTGTAGAGCGACACATGTTGGTCTGATGCTCCTTTCAGGCTTCATGTATGACACAGCTGATCCAAACACAGTACACAACTCCTGCCAAGTATTACGGAATGACAACACTTGGTGGATAATCGTTCAGCTCTTTTACTTTGCAGCAAATAAACAAATGGCACAAACCTGTTTTCTTTTCTTTTCTTTTGTTTAATAGCACTTCATTAACAAATACCTCAACCAATTTAAATAAAATAATTTTACTTAATGGCACATCTTGTTTCCAGCTCAAGTGAAAAAATATGCAAAAACATCACAATTAGTGCTTTACTGCAGGCTTTTATGGTGGCCTGAATTCCTTGAGGCATGGACTCTATTAATGAAAAACAATGTTCTCCATCATGCTGCTTCTAACGTTCAAATAGCAGCTGACAGATCAGCTTTGCAGAATGGAGTCTCATCATGCACTTTTTTTTTTCTCAGTTTCCACTATAAATTTTTAATTGGATGGAGATCTGGACTGCATGCCTTTCCTAAAGAAAAGCTTTAAAACTCTGCTCTATGGAGAATGCATTACCATCCTGAAAATAATTCCACTATCATTAAGCCCACTTTCTATCAGTGGAATGAGAGAAATGTCCACGATTTCTGTGTAAACTTGTGCATTTACAGCTGAGGTGATCATTTCCATCTCCCCTGCTCTCTTACCTGAGAAATATTCTTGTTTTCTTCAGGCAGTCATAAAAGTTCCAGTATGAACCTCTTGGCCAGTGCAGATTTATCACTTTCATCCAATCATCCACAATCCATGATTACCTCTCTTTAATAGACCTTTGTTGTTTTGTTTGTTTATTGCTTGTTAAGTTGTTAGTGGAAGTTGTGGTGCACACAACACACATTCCATTTCCTGCAGATCTATCACAAGTATGAACTCCTGTTTCTCTCGTTTTTATTGTGCATTTTCTATTTTCCACTCATTGCTTTGAGTCTTCTGACCTGATCCGACATATTCCGTGCTCGAAAAATATGTTTTCTTTTTTATAACTTAAACACAGCTGATAAGGAGGAGCTGAAATCTTATAATCCTGCCAGCTGTTTCACTCGATGGCTCAGATAGGCGCAACAGATCGTTAAAGTCTGCATTTTTAATATTTAGATTTTTAACAAAAATTGATTTATGTCATATCCGTGGTTTGTTTATTTGCTGCAAAGTAAAAGAGTTTAATGAACATTCAACAAGTGTGATGAATGCAGAATTTCTGCTAGGTTTTGGTATATCTCCAAATGATTTAAGTAAATAATTCCACCTTAAGGAAAATGAGTGGATCACATTTCAAACAGCTGCTGCTTTATTCTGGACTGGCTGTTCCAGTGAACTTAATCCAGCAGCAGGCTGACTGATGCTCAAATTCAGCACAAGATCAGCAGGAAACTCTGGCAACTGTTGAATTCCGCATCTCATCAAAGAGCGCCTGAAGATGATGTGAGGCACTCCAACAAGTTGAAGCTGTGTCAGAGGCAAGCCTTTTAGAAGGTAACAGATTTTAGCACACTAGTGAATCCACCAAGAAAGCAATAATGGAGGGTTATGAAATGGCCGAGTTAGAAAAGGAGCCCAGATTTTTAATCCCGGTGAAATTTCGTGGGAGGATTTCAAAGGAGCAGAATACACTCACGTACTCAGAAACTCAAAGATCTGTTGCAAAACACACACGAGGACCTGGTTCTGCTAAAGGTGGGTAGACTTTCACAGAACAATGTTACAGCTATTGTTTTTGTTCAGCTGAAATCTAATTTTCCTTGTGGCGTCACTCAGGTAGAGCGGTTTTACCTGCGAGCACTAAATGAAAGATGATCAGCTGTTGGCTTTTTCAAGAACGCTGGGATGCACTTATTTTTTGGTCCGACAGCGAGTGGAACGGTTTAACCAAGTTTATTTCGGACTTTTCCTCAGATTCTATACTAAAGCAAATCCTCACTGTATAAGCAAGAACAATATTTTGTATCTAAGACGTTCAACAAAGGCTCACAAAGACACAACCTAGTTGTGGATCCCGTTGCCTCTGGCTCTTTCTATCAAAGCAGGCCAAATAGCAGACTTTTTATTAAGGTATTAATGTATTCTATTTGTTTAGGGAGCTGCACATCTTCACTTCTCCTCTCCTGCAGTGCTCTAAACCCTTTGGGGACATCTCAGGGATCCAGCTGACATATGCTGAAGACAGGAGAAACATGTTGGAGGCTGCCAGGCTGTGGACCCCAATCCCCAGATGTATGGTGACATATTGTCTTCAAACAGACTCTGTGGCAGAAAATCCGAGAAGGGAGGCTTTTCTAACCGCAGGTGTTTTCTCCCCCAAGCCATTTTCAGTTTGAAAGAGCCCTCGCACTTTATTCTCCTCTTGCTGTTTCAGAGGCTTGCAGCTACTGCTATGGATCATCTAAGGAGCTAAAATGGGTTTATAACTACTATGAAATATTAGTAAATTACTCAGTTAAGATTATAGGATGGCAGCAAACTTGACTCAGCTGCAATAATCTGGGGTTTGCCATCGACTTTTTAAAGACAAACGAATATCTGTTACCAACTCCAATAATCTTAATAGCCTGTAGTTAGATTTTACAGCAAGGGGGCTACAAAAAGACATACTGCAGGTGTTTTATAGGCTAATTGTAGTATTTGGTAAAACCAAGTAATGTTAGGGGGGGTCCTTTAAAGTACTCCCAAGAGATTATAAAGTCTGAATATAGAACTAGCCAAGCCTGAATTGGCTATGACTATTTAACTTTAGTATATCAGTTATACCCACAATAAACAGGGGCTTATGGGGAAAAGTGTTTAAATAGCAAACAAATAATTAGACTTATGTTTTCAGTTTATCATCTTTTTTTTTTTTTTTTTTTTAGAAATATACAGAAATCTACACAGGATACTGCTGAGTAATAATACTGCAGAGGGACGGCAGCACTGTTATTAAAATGTTAAAACTGTGAATTAAAATGTGTACATAGTTCTGAATGAGGTTTTCTGAAAGACAAACAGGTTTTACTTCAGTTTCACAAACATTTTGGATAACTTTTAGAACTTCCTGGGAGGCCAATTACATTTCTTAGGGCATTTCATTCAATTAAACTTAATTGTTACTGTGCAAATTACAAGTACAAAGCCAATGAAATGAAGCAGCTCATAGCTGTATTTAAAATTTGGCAAAATGCAGCCGGGAAAAAGAAAGAACTGAAAGTCATGTATTGCTTTTTCTCCTCTTGAAAGGGTACGTAAATGCCACCGTCCCAAGTGCACCAGGAACCAGTTTTAAATTTTTCACAAAGTCTCCCCAGGGGAGCACGTTTCCCTGAAAACCTGATTCATTTTCGGTGCTCTTTCAGAAATTGTTTTTAAGGTATGTTTGCTTCATGAGAAAGTTGTGTTCAGGCAGCAGAGATGGTAAAGGGAGGTCACAAAGGCTCCAGACTGAATTCATAATTGCCTTTCATCTGCTCACACCGGACCCTGTGTGGTATCAAACTCTCTGCGAGACACCCAGTTGGTTAATTTCTTGCTGACAAGTCCATTTATTTTAATGTCAAAACACTCACTGCTAACAGAGCTTTAGTCATACCTTTCCAGCTCATCTTAGCACACTTCGCCTGATGTCCCAAACCTTTTAAAACAGGGCCGGCTTAAGTGTTTGTTTTTCTCCCTTTTACAAGACAGCACTCAAGTGCTGTGAACCCACGAGGGAGGTAGTCAGTTTGTGTGCTCTGCGCACAAGGAGCACTTGGACAGAGCTGTTGCATTAACAGGCCCGTTACCTCTTCAGCCTTATGCAAGGTCAGCAGCCGGGCTCAGAGGATGGGGACAAGACAGAACACGGTGGACACTGGACAAAGTCAGTGGCAAGACATGTGCAAAGGCAGAAAAGCAGGGGGGTTGTTTTTAACTCTATAGCAAAGATTCAGCAGCTTTTAATAGCCACTGGGGGGACAGCTACAACACAGATGTACTTATTTGAGGAGTCTGAACACAGTATCTACACACAGTCAGCATATACCATTATGGATGTAGCTCTCTGGGGTGTGTTCCCTGGCCACAACACAAAATCCAGTCACTTGTACTTTGTGTAATGGTTCCTAGTTGTCTCAATGGGCAGTCACATGCTTTTAGCCGAGGCCTGCGGGCAGACTGATCAATAGATCATCACTTTCTCAATTCTCAAACCAATTGGAGGTTTGACCGAGGAACAAACCGGTTGAAAAATTACTTTTTGTCTCGTCTGCGCTGCACTTACAGGGTGTCAGTGTGGATTTTCCAGCTTTGCCATTATCTCACGCTTTGAAAAATACCTACTTTAATACACATCTATAATTTATGGAGTTCATTCTATTTATGTCATCGAATTTTTCTTTCCTTTTATGTTGTAGCTCAAACCTTTGAATGCATCTCCTTTCTCACTATTCTGATTCACACGTATACTTCATGCTGAGTTCATCCACTCAACCTGCTTTTGTTTTAATGTTTTTTGATTATAATTAAGTTACATCTGTTGTAGCCACAGAGTGACACTCTCACATTGTCAAGCCGTCAAAGAAAGAAAAAAATAAAGTAAATAAATTAAAAATTAACCAAGAGCACACACTTGTACTGGCTCCACAAACACTTCTTTGCATGTAATAAATCACAGTAGTCTGCCAGCTTTCCTCTGGGGTTTTTTATTTGCAGTTCTTTACATTTTAGAAAAAGAATCCAAGGATTTTGCCTCCCGTGTGTTTTCGTCTGGCCTCTTCATGATCCATGATGCCAGCTGAGGTGGTCAGCACAATGTATCTGTGGAAACAAGAGTTACACAGTTATTTTTAGAGCATTAAGGACGGGCAGCACATTTATGATGTGTCAGTGTCTTTCAAAATAAGTGAAACTGGTGCCAGCTACAGGATTGTTGAAAACCCATGTACCAATTTCTACACAGAACCCACAAAATACATTTAACAAGTGCAAAGGGTTCAAATACAAAGAGGCCACACAAAACATCCACATGACGCTATCAAAGATATTAAAAATATTGTCACATTTAACCGCAGTCTAAGCAGAGTGAGTCAGTGACTGTATGATGCAAACTGAGCCCAACATGTCTGCAGGTTACCATGGATTTCATGCTCCAAATGTGACTGCATGCAGCGCATCGAGACTTAACTACACCTGTACAGTAATCTTGATTCCATTCAAAGATTCTTGGTGTTTCAAATCAATAAAAACAAAAGGGGGAAACCATAAATCTACAAAAGACAAAGACCTGTATCAAAAAGCTTTACCGATGTTCATGCATGAAAATAATGTAATCAAAAGAGATTTACCAAATAACTGCAGTGTATGGTCTCACTTGGTAAATGTTTTTTTGGGTTTTGTTTTTTTTTGTAAAAACACAGGTTGGTGTGTGTGTGTGTGTGTGTGTGTGTGTGTGTGTGTGTGTGTGTGTGTGTGTGTGTGTGTGTACGCTTTGCAGTAAAATACAACCTCTGCAGTGTTGCTGTTAATGTTGCATCTCCAGCAATGTATAAAAATCTCTTGCTTCACACTTATTACCAGGAAAAAAACCACAGTTGTCCCAAAAGCTTTACGAACACAGGTCTTTAAAATGTAAACAGACGTTTCTTCGCCTGAACAGAGCAGGCTGAAATTTAGTGAAGTGCTGCAGTGTGTTTCTGTGAGTTCGCTGCTAAACTCTGCTAAAATTAATCTGTTGTTGGGATTTTATGGCCTAGAAAGAAAATGCTTCATTCTTTTCTCGTATGGCTAATTAAGTCCAAACGCACCCAAGAGAGCCAACAACATTAATATGTACAAGTTGTACACCATCCAGGTCATGCACCGTGCCCTTTATTCCTGAAGTCTTTATTTCTCCCTTCTCTGCTGTCACAAGAGACGTCATTTAGCATTACAAAAGTCAGCTTCTGCCATTTCTAAAACAAATGGGGGAGGGAAAAAAAAGCATCTTTGCCCCAGCTTCTAACACACACAAAAACTCCTTAACATGCAGACGAAAGACTTCAAACAGAAGCATATTTAATACTCGTCTCCCTGAATGTGGACATGCATCTATAAATAAGTACCATCTTTTAACCAATCAAAGCCTGCGCTGTGCATTACGATTCCACATTCGATCAAATCACACACATTCCCAGACTATTACTGAGCAATTACACCCATACGTCAGCTGACTTCACAACACACAGACAAGACCTAAATCAGAATATAAACTGTCAAGTTACAAAATGCTGACCAAGCTTTCAAGGTTAACTATGTAAATCCATGATTGGTTCAAATAAGCAGAATTAAAGCTGGTAATGGTACTGATAGGCATGTAGACAATCTGTGGTGCTTATCAGTATGCAATGTTAATTCACTCAGACATTGCTGTTTGATTCCTTACTGTCCAATAATACAGCTGCTGGTGTAAAGAAACCTTTCATTTCGATATTGATGTGCATTTACATTCTTTGCTCTCCAGTCATGGCTGACAGAAGAATGACCACAAGTTTATTTACTAAATTTAATGAAAATTAAGCTAAAAGCAACATACTGTATATAAAAAGGTGTAACAATTATTACACATTTTCACATTTCTGAAGCAATGAAGCGTGCTTGGCAGCTTTAGCAAAGTGTGCGCTCTGGGGTTTGTCAAAGTAAAATATTAAAGTCTTAACCTCAAGCCAACGCAGCACCATCACATTTAACAACAAAAAAGAAAAAGTCTGTAGTTATTAGCTTAAATGTCCCCAATTAGTCTTTACACGAGCAGCAGCTGCAGCCTCATCAGTGGACAGCAGACAGACAACAAAAATCCAGCTCATTCTCATTTGCTAGATAAGGAAAAAACCGTGCTATAGGGCTGACACCAAGTTAATTGTGAACAGATTTCAGGCCGACCGTGAGGACATGTCACGCAAATGGGCAAAAAATTAAAAAAATAAAAATTTTAAACTGTGTGAGAGCTGCAAAATATATTTAGGAGTGTGTGGGAATCAAAATTACTACAAAATTACAAAGCTACGTTGGAGACGAGGTAAAATGTAAAACAACTCCTTTTGTTGCTGCGAGTTAAACCTTGATTGCCACAAGATTCATAATCACAATTATTCATATTTGTAAAAACATGTTTTTGGAGGGCATTTCTTTGAGCTGCATATTCAAATGCAAAACAAAAAGAGGTTGGTAGCGCAGTCATCTGGTTCGGCCCTCCACAGGGGGTGTTTTTGACAATAAAGCTCATGTAAGGGGCAACAGACAGGGATTTCTGGCCTGCCACCCCTGCAGGATAGCCTGAAGGTGCAGACAAGGGAGGAGACAGACCCAGGCAGAAGTACCACTTGGGTACCTCAGAGGACCACTACGAGGGAGACCAGAGAGCTAAAGCTGATAGCCAACTGCCACTTAAAGCAAACCATGTCAATGACCCAGAGCAATCCAGAGACAAAGGCAACTGATAAGCATTCTTTCACAGGTTCACCTACAGGAACCCTGAGAGTTTTACTTCATTCAGATAAACCTTCATAACTGAAGGCTTTGTTTTACCCATCTTGATTAGAGTGGGACTGAACTGAGTGTGACAGTGTACAGTAAATGTGTACACGCGATTTATAAAAGGAGGAATAGTCGGAAAAAAGTGCACCTCAGCGCAAAAATGAATGTAAATCATCAATCATTTTATCCTGATTGTTTCCATAATCATTGAGAGCCAAAATTGTAAATGAAATTAAAATCTGATTACAGCCCTACTGCAGGTACAATCAAACCCTTTGTGGGTAAAAAGCCAATTACAGTCCTTTATCACACCACCTGTTTTTAAAAAATAAAATTTAACCTGCTCCCATCCACTGCCATTATGTTTTACACAACAGCAGCAGGCAGTCAAGGTGATATCAATTGCTTAACTAAAGGCTAAAGCTGTTTGTATGAAGACACTTCTATCAGCTGCACATCTTCACACTCAGCCACAGACTGAGACAGCAGCAGCAGTGTTCTCTTCGCCCTCTAGATCATCACTGTAACAAGGAGATTGTAAAATGATCTTTCAGACAGATGATCCACCGCTAGGGAACACATTACCAGTGTAATGTGTGCAGGGCTACAGAAACGGTGTGATAGCTATCTGATTAATGGGCCCAATATAGTTCCACCCCCATCATATATACACATCTGGCTGAAAATCTATTATTAGTGCAATTTATTAAAAAAAAATTTCCACATTCAGGTGCCCTATACGAGGTGATCCTCTCTAACTGCACAAAATAAATAAGGGGGTGAAAAAAATAAAATATAAATCTTTGTCCAGTTCCTTGGTACTCACATTTAATACAGGCGCACATCAACACTTCAGAAGAATTCAAACAAATCACTACCTTTAAAATAAAGACATATGGATCTACAGAGTTTTAACTGGCTTAAACACTGACCAACCAAGCAATTCTGTCACAACAGGGCCAACAAAGGAGGCATCAGAGGAGCTAATCGTGCACCTTTCAAACCATTGCCTCACTCACTAAACGGGAGACTTTTAGAGCATCAGCAAAATGCTTTTACAAATGTCTGATCTCTCATCTCCAGCTGTTTTTTTTTTTGCATACATTAAAATGTTTGACATTTATGTTTACAGGTTCAGAGTACAGACAAATAATTCTCACCCAAACTGTCTTGAGGGCAGCAGGTTGTTCTGCCACTTTTCCAGGTCCTTGAGCTGGAGATCAAAACGTGGACTAATCACACCACACTAACAGAGAAAGAGAAAGAGGTTCAGATGCCACTCACACACCAGGTAGCAAAACAAGTAAGCTTACAGGTTAACGTGCACAATGTTTGTTAGATTTAACCTTCACCTTAACTCAACAAGCGGTTGCTGAATTTAACATTTCTCAAACAAAAATAGCCAATGATTTATCATATTTCCATATAGTCAATACATAGTTATTTAGAAAATTTATCTTAACTTTAACAGTGCTTCTTAAAATCCTATTTCCTTTGTTAATTTATGCTAACAAAAAAGCATAAATAGAATGTATTTGAAACCATCAAGGCTGCACAGTTGGGTCAGCATTACCTTGTTCAGCCTGCCTGTGAGGTTGACAACAATTTTTCCGGCTCTGTGGTCATCAATGATCTCAAACTCACCAATGTAACCTGCAGGGAACAAATAAAAACCATTAAGTAAAACAAGTCACGCTGCTTCCATTTTAACCAGACATCTCACACTGGATTCAAGTGACACTTTTACCAGCTGCACACACACATTAAACCAGAGTGCCATCCTTCAAAAAGCTTTACAACAGCATGCAGTACATCAACTATCACCTCAGCACACACATTTATCTAACCAACACTTACCGTGCTTCATCATGACGGTTAGGAAGCGCACAATAACCTTGGAGCAGGGCCTGATGAGGACCTGACGTTTTCCACGCTTCTCGGCATTGTTGATGCTTTTGAGAGCATCTGCGAGAACGTTCATGCGCACCATGATGCCTGTGGAACCAGGGGAAAAAATTAGCATTAAAAATTAAGGCCCGGACTAGGAGAAATTAACTTTCCCTTTCTCAGAGTCACCACCATCAACGCTTTACAGGCTACAGTACAGTATTGATGATGTAACGATCAGAATTACCTAAAAATACTCACTACAAACAAGAAATTAAAGCCTAAAAAGGTCGAGTTAGCAAAAACTAGCTATTACTAATCAAGTCGGGATTTTTCCTTCCTTCTACAATCACCAGCCCCCTGGCTAACATTGACCAGATAGCGCTGGTTATTGTTCACATTTCATTCGTAACAAGTAACGCTGCTTTGGCTTCAGTTACACTAAGGGAGAAAAACGGAGCCTTCCGCTGAAGCATGGTCATTCATGAGCATTCAGAGTAGCTACATAGCTTAGCCGACTGCAAACACCACAGCAAGAACTGTCCTCACTTATGTAGTTACAAAGATCAACATAATATCGACAATATATACCGGACACGGACCTTTACGGACAGCTAACAGGCTTTACTTGCTGAACATTTAAAAACAACGTAACTGTGAGCAAAGCTAGCAGTAGTCAAGCCGCCCTGAGCGCACCAATTCACGGGGCCGGGCAGTGAGGCTAACACTGGACAAAAATGATTAATCCGTGTCACTAGTGGAAACGATAATCAGCCTAAATCATCGTTACACACTTTCTATTCAAAATGGTACCAATGATGGATTAATTAACAGTCTGATGCTTTAGATACTTCAAAGATTGAAGGTGACGATGTAAAAAGGTATCTTACCGGTTCTGCAATATGGCGGAAAGAGGAAGTACGAAGAACCTGCATTGCATTATGGGGGAAAAAATCTAGACTTTTTCAGGTCGAGATGGCCCACAGCGCCAAACCCGAAGTCCGCCAACAAGGCCTGCGTTACCGGCAAATTTACTTTTATTTTGCCTCTGAAAAATATACCCGTTCAATAATTAGACAGCGGTTTGATATTTCCAAGTAATTAAATATCGTTTAATTTTGTTTAGCATAGGTTTATAAGAAAAATCTTATGCTTTTTGTTTTTCTTCTTCTTCTCCAAACAAAGCTAAAACTAAAGTGTTGATTCGTAAGCTCTTCGGACTTTTGCAGTGTCAGTGATGCTGATGAAGTTTGCCTTTATCTTAACTTTAACTGCCGACTAAATAAAAATATATATACAATCATTTTTTAGAATATAAAACCTTTTTTAACGTTGTTGTCACTTGGTTTCCAGAGTAAGATTGTCTTTATTGGCTTAATAATAATAATATTATATAATTATAATTTAAATTCTTTTAGATGATTGTGTCCCTGCTTGCATGTTTGATTGTTTTATAGATTTATTTTTTGCTGTTGGCTGCAAAACAAATTGCCCCTCGGGGATAATAAAGTACTTTGATTTAATAATAATGGTTCCAAGTGTAGTGGTTTACACATTTGCCTAACAAGCAAAAGATCCCCAGGTTGAGCCCAAGAGCATAAATTCCTTAGGGGTTGTGTGTTATGTTCCCCTAAGGTGTCTAGGGGATTTGGGGAACTAACAAAAGTGACCGGGTTGACAAAAGGAGACAAAAGCAAAATTTGTAAGATAAAGGATTTTTATTAAGATAACACAAAGAGACGGACCAGCCGCTATCACTTACAAACAAAAAACAAAACAAAACAAAACACAGGAATTGACCCAAAACAAAGAGTCAAAAGGCCTCACGCGCACAAAACAGCTTAAGTCTAAAGCAAATGACTCAAGACAACCCACAGTGATATATACACAGAAAAACACAGAGAAACAAACACCAACTTACCCAGTTCCTAAGCCCACCAAACTTTGCCTACCTGTCTTCTGGAGGTTACTGGGCTCGACTTTAAAGGCAAGAGCTTCAGTGGCAGGAGCCCTGAATTGCCTACCCCCAACAGGGAATTAATCCCCACCCAGGATTACTCCGAAAATAAGAAAGGCAAAAGAACAAAAGAGTGCCCGAAGGAAGAACTTAAAAAGTTTAGCTGGACACTCACCTAACTTAACTGGGAAGTGGTATTGACACAGCAATCTGCCCACCAACTGATTATTATCGCTGGCAACTTCTGGCTCTCTCTGGCAACTACTGGCAACTTCTGGCTCTCTCTGGCAACTTCTGACTCTCTGTCTGGCAACTACTGGCAACTTCTGGCTCTCTCTGGCAACTTCCGACTCTCTCTGGCAACTTCTGACTCTCTCTCTGGCAACTTCTGACTCTCTCTGGCAACTTCTGACTCTCTCTCTGGCAACTTCTGGCTCTCTCTGACAACTTCTGACTCTCTCTGACAACTTCTGGCAACTTCTGACTCTCTCTGGCAACTACTGGCTCTCTCTGGCAACTACTGGCTCTCTCTGGCAACTACTGGCAACTTCTGGCTCTCTCTGGCAACTTCTGGCTCCCTCTATGGCAACTACTGGCTCTCTCTGGCAACTTCTGGCTCTCTCTGGCAACTACTGGCTCTCTCTGGCAACTTCTGGCTCTCTCTGGCAACTACTGGCAACTACTGGCTCTCTAACAACTACTGGCAACTTCGGTGGTTAGCATTGCTGCCTCACAGAAAGAAGGTCCTGGGATTGAATCCACCATCTGGCTGGGACCATCGGTGTGGAGTTTACATGTTCTTCCCGTGCCTGCATGGGTTCTCTATGGGTACTCCTGCCTCAGTCCAAAGACATGCAGTTAGTGGGTGATTCAAAATTGCCCATAAGTGTGAATGTGAGTGCGAATGGCTGGCTGTCTCTCTGTGTTAGCCCTTTGATAGGCTGGCGACCTGTCCGAGGTGTATCTTGCGTCTTGCCATATGACAGCTGGGATAGGCCTCAAACTCGCCTCTACTTCCTCTGCAAGTTGAGGAGATCACTCCCACCTGCCATCATGTGCTCGTTCTACCATGGCACCACTGAGAGTGTCCTCACTGGCTGCATCACTGTGCGGTGCAGAGGCTGCGTGACCTCCTGCTGCAAGACCATGCGATGCATAGTGAAGACAGCCAGCAAGATCACTGGTGTCCCTCTGCCCTCCCTCATTGAGTTTTCAACACTCGCCTCAAACACAGAGCCATCAGTATCATTAGTGACCCCTTCCACCCCCACACTCTCTCTTCAGCCTGCTGCCTTCAGGGAGGAGGTACTGGAGCCTCCACCAGACTGTCAAACAGCTTTATTCACCACTCTGTCCACTACCTACCCAATCTGCCCCCTACCCCTATACCCTAACACACCCACTTACACAAGAACTTTCTCTTAGCTGGTTGAACACAAGGACTCAACACAATCAAACCTTTTAATGCTGCTGACTGTCTTTATACTTTACTGCAACTACTTGCACTACTATCATACCTGCTGCTGTTGGTCATTTGCACTGCTGTCCACTACTGTATATTTCACAAGCTGCTCTGTTTATTTATATTATATATCCAGGTCCATTTGTATGTTGACAAATTTGGGAAAAGTGACAAAAACCTGAAACTCAAGTCATTTTCCTGTTCTCTTGTTTGCTTAGTGGGAGTTGTTGCCTCCAGTACAAACAAAATTAGCAAAAGCAACAGTTTTTGGCACATTAGGCAAATAAATATAGGCTCTGTTGATTTACAACATATTTTCAATGCAAGAAATGGAGACTGAGACCAATTTAATTTGGAATTTGTAAGAAAGTAAAATCACTGTACTACCTCGAATGCTGAGGCCTACAAACACCATCAATTATTTCATTATTTCTTGTCATACAAATTGTTTCTACTGTTCTCACACCAGGTAAGTCTCCATGGGCATGATGCTCCACTAAGAATAAAATTGTGGAATCTACTTTTAACACATTATTTAATCTTCTTATTGTCTATTGCGACTCAAATCCCGTCACGAGTGTAAACAAAACAGATCACAAAGTGCAAACTCTCAGAGGCACGTCAGATTTTTTATTCCGCGTTTTGACACATACAACACCCTTATTACAGTACCTAAATAAAATTAAAACATACAGCTACAGTACTGTGTGTAGATGCAAAAATAGCACAGCATTGTGAAAAAGCATGCTTTAACAACAATGAAGGACTGCGATACTAATAGCATTATGTCTGTGTATGTCACTAGACATAGATTGTCACAACTGAGCAGTGAATAACTGCAGCGTTTTCCTTTAAACTGAAGACTTCACAAGTCAAGAACTTTTTTCCTTCTTTGATTGCGCACAATAAATTCATAAATTTATGTGGTAGGGCACTGATCATGTTCTCCTGGCCTACACAGAAATATATCAATAACTAATCACACTTCTGTTTGCATGCATAGAAGGTATGTGTATAGATACTGTGTGTGTGTGTGTGTGTGTGTGTGTGTGTGTGTGTGTGTGTGTGTGTGTGTGTGTGTGTGTGTGTGTG
>JAVDPK010000273.1:564714-579514 GCA_034780415.1 Cichlasoma orientale | reverse complement strand
GTGTGTGTGTGTGTGTGTTTGTGTGTGTGTGTGTGTGTGTGTGTGTGTGTGTGTGTGTGTGTGTGTGTGTGTGTGTCAGCATAGCATCAGGATCTAAACACTCAAACTAAGTCACTAAAAAACAGCAGTGTCTTTGGAACTAAGTGCACCAAAAATTGAGTAAAAGTTAGTGTAGCTTATTTTTGTGTTTTCTCCAAAACAATTGAACACTTCGCTGATTTGTGTATTATTATGTAAAAGTCTGGCATATTCTGTTTTTTCCAATAATGCCTACTGGAAAGTACTAAAAAGAGTGTAAATAAAGAATGTAAAGCCAGTTTAAATGTTAAAAACTATATGGTACACAAATGCATTTTTATCTTGGTTGAGCAAAACGGCTGTGTATTTTTTAGCTACTTTCTATTCATTAAACCTCTACTACCATGCTCTGAAGTTAAATATTTTCCTGTGGAGGGATCGGGCTGAAAGTGTGTTGTAGGAGGTTATGCACAGCCATCTGCTAAACACAAAGCTTGTGGACCAGTACAGCCGTAACACCTCTAATTCCACTGCTGTCCAGTAGAGGGCCCACTAAACCATTCAAACCCAGATGCAGTGACATACCCTCCAGCCAAGTCTCAATTTGAACAGTCATGTGGAGCATAATGGAATGCTGAGTAGCACAAGACATAGTAACCAGATTTCTACAGTATTTCTATGGTTACATTAAATTTTCAAAACATTTGTGTTAGCCAGGCAGAAGTTAACCTCTGCCTGGCTAACTTCTCATTTACCCTAATTTTTTTTTACACTTAGCCTCCATTTCTGACCATGCTGGCCAGAGAAGCCGCATCTCCCTGGGGATCCAGGCCCAGCCTCTGGAGGTCCAGACCCATGGCTACCAGCATCTGGAGCAAGGTAAGCTCCTGCTGGGTGGTTTTATCCACCAAAGCTGGGCAGGTGGGGTTACACTGTGGCCACTGACAGATATCCAGGAGATGGAAAGGACAGCCTTTAGCAGGGGTCCTGTTGTTACGTATTGCTTCCAGACTCCTGTCCCAGCACTGAAGGGCCCGTGGCAGAGAGGTGCCTCTGACTTGAAAATTTGTCCAGTTACTGGAGGAATAACAAGAAGGAGAAGTTATGGATTAAAAATATAGAGAAAAGATTGGGGAGGTTGGCAGAGTTGGTAATTGAGGACCAGGAAAGAGTAAATAGAAGCATTATGGTCTTACTGCAAGACTTGCAACTGACTTTAACTTTGGCTCAAAATCTTGATACAAGTCTTACATCATAGAACTGCAGCTACAAAATTATGTACAAGGAGCTCCCATCTATGATTACACCTCTCTTAGCATGACTATGTAAACCCACATAAGACTGCCCTGACCCATCAATGTCCATCTGTACAGCACAAGAATCTGTATGTTAAAGTGGTACTGGCAGCTTAGGGAAAGTGTGAAGTGGCTTTTGATGACATGAAGAATGTGGTTTGATGAACAAGCAAAACAAAAACAGCAGCATGAGCTCACTAGGTAGAGCTGACCAGTGGGTGAGAATAAACAAGGGTGTCAGGTGTAAAAGCGCATTAACACCAGCGGACTTGAATATCCATTCTTACCTTTTGGTAATTAGTGTGTGGGAGAGGCAGGATGGAGCAAATACAGCCCTGAAACACATGCAAACAGAGAGCATTCGTCATCTTAATGTTATGGTTGAATCTAGTCACTGTGAGCAGGTCTTAACTGATGGGAATCAGCGAATGCTGAATATACAGTTTCTCATGCAGTAAGTGTTACTGCAGTAATGATCTGGACATCGATATGTGTTCTTAGGAACTTACGTAACATCTCTCAGGGAGGTTTTGAGCTCCAAGCCCAGGTTCTGTATGTACTGCCACTGCTCCTCAGACATGCTCTGTCCTCCTATATAGATGTTTTCCACCCTCAACTGTTCCTCATCAAACAGCCACTGTACAATAAACACAGGGGCTACAGGGAAAGAACATTTAGATGATCAAATCAGTAAATTCAATCAAATCTACAAGTCACTTCCTGCCAGTTCTTAAGCTGTAGAGTCAGACTAAGTTAGAGACTACCTTGAGCGTACACTGCAGCATCTAGCAAGCCAGATATGGAGCTAATAGAAGAGGGTCTTTTAGATCAGTTTCTAAAAAGACGTTTTTATACTCTACAGTTAAGCGGAGTCGTAGATGAAAAAAAAATCCAACAACTAAAAGTGTTTTAACTCCAATCTCACTGTACATTCTGAATAATGACAATAAAGACATTCTATTCTATTCTAGTCTATTCAATGATTCCAGTCTGAATACAACTCAGGAATTTTCTCAAAATTTGTTCTTGTGTGCTTTTGCTGATGTGGCAACTTTAAAATCCCACATATGGAGGCTAAAAGTTTGCATGTAGGGCTTTCACATTCAGAAGGATCTTTAAAATACCAGCTGTCCAGTCCCGTCGAGTCCAGACGAACTTACATTGCTTTATCATGTCATCAAGCACGGGAACCGGTCCATTCACTTTCAGAGTGAATTAAATTCACAGTTCTAATTTGTCGGTGCTCATTATTTTTGAAGCGCTTAAGTCAGTTATACGGCATGCATTTCCAACACCATCACAAACAAAGGCGCCAGTCAGCACTCACAGGTCAAGGTAGAGTACAGTCTGTGACCAAAGAAGCACTTCCACTCCTCCCCCCTCTTAAAGAGCTGCCGACATCTGTCAGGAACGCCGCCATTCCACAGCCTGAGAAAATAAAGTGCAGTTTATAAATAAAATAAATCCCTCATGAATAAAATACTTTTTCAAATTCTACATGTGCCATAAGAAACTGAGACAACACAAAATTTGAATAGTGTCTTCACCTGAGCCCAATCTTGATGGCGTCTTCAGGTGAGCAGGAAACTGTCTCAGGACAGTTCGGTGATCTCTGCTGCTTGCTCTCCAGAAACCAGCCTGAGTCCACGAGGCCTCGGACCTGAGCCTCCGCACCAAGCTGCTGGAGCTGATTGGCCACCTTCGCAATGTTGAGCAAAACACCTGTTCCACCAGCGCTGCAGGGGAGCCAAGAAAATCAATAAATAGTTTGGCTTTGAGGCTAACATTTTTGTTAGGGGTATCAAAATGACAGCACATGCCAGCTAATAGCAGGGAAGTAAACATTTAGCAGGTTTCACATTCAGCTGATCCTGTTTTAGGGCCTGGGGATGTCCCGAGAACCATGTTGCTAACCTGGGAGGAATGTTCACCATTACAGGGCAAGGCCCTTTAATAAAATTTTGTCACTGATCACAGCTGACTATAAACATCTGCATTGTTGACAAGACGATGCACCCAAAATAGGACTTCTGTCGTTTAATGTTAGGCATGGAAATGATCCAGAGGGCACGGCGATGGAGACTCTTGTCCAAAGGCTGTAGTCACCCATCAGAGCTCAAGCAATAAAACAAACTCACCTTGTGCCAGACAGCATGACAACCTTGGCCTGCTTGATTCCTTTAGGGATGAGATCTTTGATGACCTCACGGATGATTAGGGATCCCATGAAGGTATATTCAGCTAATGAAGACACGAATCAAATGATGTGGCACACCACAATTAACAAACAATTTAGAGAATATATGTTTTCTCATATGCAAAGGTGCCACAGTTAACCAGTTTGAAAGAAATTAAAGGATTTGAGGAAACTTACTTGCATTTGTGTTTCTATCTCTGGCTTTGTCCCTGCCTTGTCGAGGCCTGGGAGGGGGTGGTGGTGGTGCAGGCCCGGTGCCGCTCCACACATCACTGGAACAGTAAGGGATGAATCTGCCATAAAGACAATCACATTTTTTAAGACTAAAGCTGGAGGCCATAAAGTCAGTTTCTTTTCTCCCCCATAAAACATCACTTCAGGCTGGAGCTGACTTTGTCTGTCACATCAGAAAGAGGCAAATCTCTATTTTGATCGCACAGCCTGTGTGTTACTGAGTTGCTGAAGGAAAGAAATGGAAATACATAATTTATTAGTTGTTAATCAATGATACAGTTTTGGTGTTGTGTTGTATTATTCAGCTATCCTGTCTGACATGACAACACTATATATATATATATATATATATAACTTACAATTTTAGTCCTTGAGTTTTTTTTCCACATATGTTCTAAATATACCAATCAGATATTGATTTATAACATTTTTCCAAAAAAAAAAAAGGTGAAAATTGATTTTCCTGTTGACAAACATCCAGTTCTGGTGAGCCAATTAAATCTTCACATTTATCAAAAAGTTAACACTTGATTTACATATTCAAACATAAAAGTTCAGAAAACATATAATAAAAAAAATAACTGTCATCATATTTGTAAGTTAAATGTTTGATCCTACTCTCCTGTAGTATCTCCCCTTAGGTACAAAAAAATAATCACACAACTATAGGCTCAAATAATGTCATATAGCCACAACAATACAACACATTTATACAGGTACTTACACAATGTTTGCATTATGCCAGTGTGGGTTTTCCTCAGCTTGAGAAGATAATATTCCACTTCCTGCAAAACCAGCAATCACTGATTAGACAGAAGCAACACTATGGAAACATGTATGACAAACATTCTGAAACACGGTCGGCTGACCAACCTCTTTTAGTTGCAGGCCACCCCGATGAGCTCATCAGTCGGGGGATATTTTGGTACCTGAAATCACAGGTCTCTCTGCTGTAGCAGCACCAGCCACCTAAATATAATAGAGACTAATATTAGACATTCACATCCAAGACAGGGACACCCTTGTTAGCCCATCACACAGGCCTGTGAGGAGTGGAGAGAGAAATGGTTGCACCGACAGCCTGGTCTACTAACATGACCGTACTATATATTCACTGATAGCTGGTCGAAAGACAAGAATGATCCTTTTAACTGCCGAACTGTCAGCATGCAGATTATTGATTTTTGCTGATTTGCCACTCAGTCGCTCCAAGCAGGTAAAATATTTGTGTTTGGAAGACAGTCTGTTAGTGTGTGTGACAGGCAGCAACCAAAAAAGGAGAAACACTGAAGTTGACAGAACAAGATGACATCCATATTAAAATTCCAATGGGGGGGGGGTTACGCTAAAGCAATCTGACCTTAGGGGACCAAATTAACCATATGGGTTTTTAAAATACTCACCTTCCAGAAATAACAACCATCGGCGGCTTCCTCTGAACTCTTTTAGGTAAAACCTGTAGAACAAATGAATAAGAATGAGGAGAAGGTGAAGATAAGGCATCTTTGTATGGACCCACTGATATTTTATTTAGGTTCCAAAGTCACTGAATCAATCAGCAAAGAGCAAAACCAAAAATCCAATCAGAGCATCTCACCCAGCCGCCGTGCCATCATTACATGTAACTTGAGTGTTTGTGAGGAATTGCAGCCTCATATCATCTGTCTGTTGTCCAGATGCACGAGCCCCTGCAGCACCTTCCTCTCTTGATTCGGCTGTGCCTTCAGTGTTTCTGGCGCTTCCTGTTCTTCCGGTGCTTCCTGGAGTAACATCAGCCACAGGGGGAGACTGGCCAGCATCAACTTGTTGGATCCCACTAGTCTTCTTTGTGGACTTGCCACTAGCTTTAGCATTACGGTTATTCTGACACCAGAGTCCCCCGAGCATAAGCAAGAAAACTAATGGGCCCAGTATCTTCATATCTGAGGTAACATAAACAATTAGGGGCATGCAGATTAATTCATGCAAAACATGAGAAGTCTTTACCTTTTCAATTTGCAAACAGTTTACCTTTCTAAGGTGAATCAGTTTTGAAGATTGCTGCAATGCACCCCTGGAGTCAGGCAGATGACAGTTTCTGCTGCAGAGAGAGGGCGGTGAGACGTTCAGTGTGCTGTGACCAGGTGTGAGAGGCGGTTCCCAGTCATGAGTAGTGATGAAGTCTTGCCCAGGTTTTGATGAAGCCTGCAAATCAGCAACGAGCTTTATAGTGCCACCATATGGATCAGATTTCCTCCCATTTTCTCTTGCAGGCCCTGTCAGGTCCTGAGATAAACTGCTGACGACATGCCGTTAGGGGAGGTACTGGAAGGCTAGTGGCGAGGAGAAAAGATAACACACGCATCTCTTCAACATATTTCAGTTCTTTGCACACACCCACCACCAAGCACTTTCCCAGCTGACCATAGCTCATCCACAAGCTCTCTGATTGCCAGTTTTTTGTTTTTTTTATTTTAACGTCTACATGGTCAGCATTACTGCATAGTCTCTTTGCATGGTATGCGACCCAGAGGTCATTGGAGCACACACCTCGAACATTTTCTGACACGGGAATCAGTTGTACCGTAAGGTTCCCGCATGGTCAACAGTTTAGCGGACACTCTCAAGGCACAGGTGGAGGACGCTGTTCTTGGTTGTGGCACCATACGCATTATGAACTATCCTATTTTGTTGAGTAATTTCAGTTTCAGAAGAAAGAATAGCAGAAATCTAACAATTAATTTACTAGGATAAAGTCATTACATAACAAATGCAAAGTATGGGAGTGTGGTTTAGTCCTTTTCAAAGACACATAAACAGAAAAACACATGATGATTAAAAATAATGGCTTCTATTCTTTGACTTCATCATCATTGCATTATAACATAACATAAAACAGATATATATTACATAATAAGATAACATAAAAGGTCAGGCCTTTGCAACACGCAATTTGCTTGTACTTGTTTTATTTAAAACAATGAAAAAAGTTTAATTAAATTAGATCACAACTGCCTCTACAAAGTAATTTTAACCACAGAAATGCAATGATTGAAATAGAGTGATTAAGGACTGCTGCTTAAATCAGTTTGCGTTACAAGTCATTAGACAATTTGACTATTTAAGCTAATTGTTTTACTAATGCAGCGAGATTTGTAAAAATCCATGTACAATTTTCAAACTCTTCTTTATGTAGATCATACTGCTTGACACTGAGAAATTCAGCTCCACTAAGACTTAACTTTAAACTACTCTGCACGGTTTCTGTGATCTACAAATGCTGATTACAGTTGAAGGATGACTGTTGAAGCAGTTTAATATACTCAGATTCCCTTTTCATTCTTCTCTTGGGCTAATCACTCAAGCTAAAAAATGTCTAAATAAGATATTAACTCACTCAAGTTCAGATAGGAAAGATGACTCATAAGTTATCCTATCTATCTATCCTGCAGAATTAAAGGTTTCGTGCAGTGTTGGTAGCTCCTGGATGTCAGGTTAAGTTAGTTTGCCTTTGGTGATGAAAGCGACAGAGTATTTGAAACTGATCTGTGGCTGTCGCCCCTGGGATAGCTGTAGGGTGACGTACCACCGATCACTAAGGATCACGAGCCCCAGAGCTCTAAAATTCTCATCAATGAAATGCACACCATCCCAGAGTGTCAATCAAAGCAAATAATGATCGCTTGGAAGGCCAGTGGCTACAGGAGGCAGCATGGGGCTGTATAGGGTAGTCAGGGCTGAAAGATTGCAGGCTACTTGCCTCAGAATGATAAAGCAAAGAAGAGAATAATTAATACATTATGCCAAAGACAAATTGACATCCCTCTTGGAAGACTGGGCAAACAGAAAACAGCACATACACACACACACACACACACGTTCACTTTATTCAATTCAATTCAATTTTATTTATATAGCGCCAAATCACAACAGTCGCCTCAAGGTGCATTATATTGTAACCCTACAATAATTACAGACAAATGTATCCTGATAAAAGTATCATTTTATCAGGATACATTTTGTCTAACAGACAAATATAAGAATATATTATCTCTACAAAAGAAAATCCAGATAATACAGTATGTTTTCTGCAATAATCACCAACCATTTAAAGACTAACAAACAAAGCAGACAGTATTTCTTGGGTTTGTCTTATTGCTTTGGCAGGAAAAAATGGTATTTTTGTCTCATTTTCAAGCACCTCATGCTATTTTATCTACTTTCAACTATGGCCAGAAAGAAAACAAAGCTACTCAAAAATATGTCTGAGATCGTATGCGCCTACACGCAATAAAAATGTAGCCTAAGGCCTATACCGAATTTGATCTACCGAGCTGAACAATTCTTCATTCCTTCAGTTGTCTTGAAGCATGCACACCACCATCTGTCTTCCCAGAAATCAATGCAACAATGTGTTTAACAGATACTTCAAATAGCTGAAAAACGAAAGAAGTTGCTGTAAATCTATCACCATTTCGCCAGAATGTCACGAACAGAGAGATGGCATTGCTGCTATTTTGTTTTTCTTTCATATGGGATTGGACAGAATGATACGTTTTTTAGAACAGGCCTCAGATCAATGGATTCAAATGAATTTGTGCTCTCGATCTTGACTGATTCAACTCCCAGAGCTTGTCAAGCCCGTCCCCTCGTAGCTTCTCCAACAGACGGTACCAGACCACCGCATTTAGACACTAAAAGTGAGACCAGACACGCTTCTAGAGTCTATCACATGTATTTTTGCTTTGAAAAACAAACATAACACATAAGGGGCTCGTGTGACATGCTGAACTTCACCCTGACCAGGACAACAACTTGACCCCTTGTGCAGCATAGAAGGCATTCTTTCTCCTCTTGTGTTGTTATGTTTCACAGCGAGCCTCCAAGGTCAGGATACCTTAGGCTTCGGGTGGTCCGGGCACTTTGTCTGCTGTGCATGTGTGTCATCGCCAACCACAAGAGCTGAGGGCTCAGCCACGAGCGAGAATATTTGATGGCTGATAGCTTCAAAGAACAACGATCCAGGGACAGCAGTCATAATCTGAATTCTATTGCCTGCACTGCAGCACAGAAAGGTTGCGACCCACAGGTACAAAAGTACAAAATCTAGCTATAAACTATTGCAGTAAACTTTTGCCTTATGAATAAAAACGCTCATGGGGCTGTATCAATAAACCAACCAAACTTTAAATAAGGGTATGATCCAAACATAATCATAGCTTGTACCTCCCCTTGTCATGTTGAATGTAATCTGACAATCTGCAAGCGCATCACTTTGAATCTGTGTTGTCACCAGCAGTGGAGGGCATAGCTGGAGATAGGGGGCCGTGATTAATAGGCGATAAGAGTGGCATCTTTACAAGCCACATGAAAACGAGCCTCAGGCAAGAGATATGAGAGCTGGCCAGAGTAATGCTGCCAGAGCTCTCCATTCAATCAGTGAGGACGACAGACAGAGCCTTAGCGGGATCGGTGTAAAGTGCTGGGCCACTGCAGGAGGCTAGCAGGTGGGGTGGGAAAAACTATTCCTTAAACCAGGTGTTAAGAGGCCTTGCATGGTAACCTTCTGCAAACTGCCTATGCATCACAGTGATAAATGGAGGAGGGGTCAGTGGCAGCAATACAAGGTGTTGAATTCAGGAGGGGTGGGGGTGGGGGGTGTAATGTAACTTACAGAAAAGGATAGATGACTAATGAATAAGTCTTGTGTGCTCTGACGAGCTGAGCTTACTCTACTGATCCCTTCACAGCAAGCTGTGTTCTGTGTGCACCTTATTTGCGTGGCAGACACAACTTCATCCAAGTATGTTCAGTGCATGAATTCCACAACTGCAATTTTGCACAAAGATGTGCAAACAGCAGAGAGGGATGAGAACAACTTACATGCATGCTGTTTTTTCCCCCCAAACAACTTGAATCATTGAGGGTACAGTTTGGAAATAACACTTGCAGAGAGGAATTGTGCAACCTGAGATTTATTTTTTAAAATTCTTGTGGATTTTAGCATGCTCTAAATATTGTTATGGGTTTGCACCTACTTATGTTTTGTCTTAACTGCTAAAGATGCTTAAAATACGATATCTAATATAAATACTAATGGGATGTTAATATTCATACCCCAAGCAGCAACTCCGAGGCTGAAAAATGAATCCAACCTGGAAGTAGTAAAAGGTACAAATCCTTAAATGACCACTTGAGGCTAGATGTAAGAGCAATTTGTCCCCATCAACCCCAAGTTAAAATCAAAAACTGTATGAAAAAGATGCAAAAGTTAAACCTACATTCTTTCTAATGCCCAGCAAAAGGAGACTCCTCTGGTGGCAAAAAGAAGTCGTGTGTGAGAAAATGACCTCTGTAAAACAATTAATTCTGATGTAACAGAATTTGATGTTGAGTTTGTAATTCCGATTTCCAATTTAAGTCAAAAGGATCATAAATAAGGTCACGCTTTATGTCTTCGTAAGCTAGCGACTGACAAAACCTTATGAACATTCAGTGTTCCTCGGCCATATTCGGTTTCAAAGATACCAAGATGGTGATAGGAAAAATGCTGAGCTTGACACTACAAAATGTGACTTTGTTAACCGGGCAGTACGGTGGCGGAGTGATTAGCACTGTCGACTGACAGGAAGTGTTTGAACCCTGTCTAGGGCCTTTCTGTGTGTGCCTTACAGTCCAAAGTTCTGCATGTTAGGTTAATTGGTGATTCTCTCTTCTTGGGAGTGGATGTAGGTAAAGTTTTTACGTGGAGGAAAGTATATTAATATGAGTATATAACATAACCAATGCATGACATATACACACAGCGTTTTTTCCCATTCCCCTTTCATAACAAGTTTATTTGAGCATCTTTTAAAACACCCCTGCTTACTTAAGGCTAAAATTATGCATTACAGGTGTAATTTCTCTGAGTGACAGGTGTGTGGAGATCGGGCCCCTAGTTGTCTGCTGGATTAACTGGATTATTTGAGGTGCCTATAGGAGATTTTTTAATGCAAATTCTTTAGTTTCAGTCAGTAAAATTCTAGCATTTTATTTGTATGCTACTTAGCACTAATTAGCAGCTATGAATCCACCTTGCTAAATAAGATAGCTAGCATTAGCTGCTAACGTAGCACTACTCTCTCATCCAAATACGTACACCATTGGCTACAGGGAAAACATGATGCAATAGCTATAATGTGAACTTCTTAAAAACTGACTTTCACAAATCAGTGGCTGAAGCCTCAGTCATCCATGCGTTTACCTTCATTCTATGGCCATATAAGAGGCTTAATTACTGACTTCACATCAGTTCACAGGCTTTGATCATGTCCTCTTACCTAAGTGGGGCTCAGGTTCTGACAGAAGGGTGGTTGTGTTGGTGGGGGTCGGGGAGGGTGTCAAACTGTGCCAGAGTCAATAGCTTTAAGCGTCTCTGGAGCTCATGACATAGTGGAGCAGCAGCGTGGCCTTGGAGTCATGCTGGATGAACCACCATGCCTGTCAGTATACTGATTGATACCAGAGGAGGGGTCACACCATGCTCAACTCTGGCACTCAATAAGTCCTTCACATAAGTCCTACAACTTGATCAACGAACTATCACACAACACTGAGTGGAAACAGCTGTGCGTCTGAAAAGACACGAATTTCACCTTGATGTCCAATTTTCCATTTAATGTTGGCTCAAATACATTTTAAAGTAGTTCTGATTATATATATATATATATATATATATCTCACATAGTACACATTGTGTTTGTGTACTATGTGATTGTAATAATGGAATAAAGTTAGACTGATATAGATACACTCATTGTATGCACAAAATCTTCTGTAAATTCATGAAGCACATGTTGATGTACTTCACAAGGTAAGTGACAAAGTCGCTGGACGTGCTGCAGGTAGAACTCAGTAGATCATCAATCAAGATTTATCACCTGGAACTGCAAACAAAATTTCACAATCCTTTTCATTTTTGTCAAGATACTGTATCTTTGTTGAACTTACACTTTAAATTTTCCTTGACGTGTCAAATCTTACACAAACTGTCTGATCCAAGAGATATGTCAGACTGGTTTCTAGTTCATGTGGTGAATTGGAATCAGTTTTTCTTTCTGAATAAGAAATTTAGAAGTTTTGCCCAGTTTAACCTTCCTAGAAGACTGACCTTGGTCTTTTTCTCTCATCAAAGCCGTTGGTGGCTGGCACTGCATGACAGGCTGTAAATCAGAAATTCCAGGTTCCAGTGATGTCAGTCCTTTGCATCATGAGTTGTCGCTTCACAGTATGAAGACATGTGAACACGTGGTCACTCTTTCAGGCCACACACCCTCAGTCACCCAAAAGATTTACAATTATGTTTAGGCAGTCAGGTGCATTTGTGCAGACACACATGCATAGGCCATATTACACTCATTAATCTCTCATTAGAAGAAGGGGGAAAATAAATGTATTACAGTTCAAACAAAAATTTACACAAGTTGGTCCCTCTGTTCAGAACAGAAACCTAAAGCAAGTAACATCACACCGTAGTTATTTACTGTATGCACAGACATACCACAGAATAGTAAAATGTTTACTGTTTGCTATTTATAGAGCGTGGCTGTTGACCTGGATAACCAGATGTATATCAAAAGCTCAGCTCCGTTTGTCCATTTGAGTCCATTCGATTTATAAACCCTCCAGAAAGTCGGGATGCATGTAAAATGTTTATAAAAACAGAATGCAATGACTTGCAAATCATTCAAACCCTACTTTTATGTAAAAATAACATCAAGAGAAGATATAATGATGTGAGATTTTTTAAATATATATGCACATTTTGAAAAAGTTGGTATGGGGACAACAAAAAAACATGGTGAAACATCTTTAACAGTTTAATCAGCAACAAGTTAGTAACTTCACTGGATACTGAAGAGTCAGAGTGTCTGAGGACGGACTGGGTTCCCCACTATCTGAACGAGGGGCAAAGAACATCAACATAAACTGCAGAAAATTTGGGTATTTAATAATCTGTGGTTAAATAGGTTAGAAATATAGCATATATATATATATATATAGCACCTCTTGAAAAAAAATATGATTGTATCTGAATTTAAAAGAACTGCAAGAAAACGTGTTGGAAGTTGTCAGACATTTATTAAATCTTATACTCTTGGATCAAACTCGTGATTCTAAAGCAAAATATCCACTTAATTCCTTGTGCTCTCAATGCTACATATGGACTTTATGCTATTAGTTACCATAAACCCCAGAAAGGCCTTATTACTGACAGGCAGCAACTATTAAAGCCAAGAAGCAATACAATCTGTATCCGAAAGATTTTACGACTTATAGGGATTTGTATTTTTCCTGCTGCTCAAGATTTACAACAGCAATTATTCATGGGTAGCAAGACAATCCCAGTTTAGTAAAGTTTTATTGCTCTCCTCAAATTCTTGTTGCCAATTTCTCAGTCTGTGTTTCAGCAAATTCCTTTGAGTGATTCTGAGAAAAGAACCTAAACAATGCACATGAACTCCTGATGGTTATAAATGATTGAAGAATGGACCAGAATGTGCAGACATTATGAACAACATAAAAAAAAGCTTTTTTTTTTTTTTGTAGTTACATATCACAGGTAATTTAGATGTAGTGTTTAAGGTTGAAGGTTATTAACACCTGCACTGTCACTAAGTCATCACTCCTGTTTTTATATACCAGTAATTTCATCAGCCAACATGATGCTACAAAAGGAGTTGTACATATGTTGCTTTATTTGAAGTTACACCTTGCTATAAACCTGTCAGCACTAGTAATCTGGTTCAGAGATATTGCATGATGATCTGCCTTTGATTTGCAAAGCTGCCTACAGTCTCATGTTTATGTATAGTAGGTGACCTCCAATAATTATGAAAATGTCGTCATGACTTTTCATCCTTGTCATGTCAAAAGTTAATGACATAGTGAGAATACTACAGGCTTTGCTCAAAGTGATCACAATGGGGTCACCAAAACTAAATAACTAGTATTCAGCCAATGAAGCAAAGTAATTACAAATAAAATGGGAAAGGAATGGGGAGATTATGGGAGCCACAATTCTGGGTCTGTTTTCATTCAAATAAAAGGACTACTTTGATTATAGACTGTATATAAAATGAGTGTAGCCAGCATTCATCCATTGATTTAAGATGATTTGATTCCTTTCTGAAGCATCAAGTTAGTATTGGACTAGTTCTTATATAGCACTTTTCTACTCTAGCTGAGAACTCAAAGCGCTTCATACAACACATTTACCCATTCACATCATTCATACAGGCACTGCCTTCTACAGCTAAGTGCTTTCTATTTAACATGCATTCATACTCCGACGGTTACATTGGAGAGCAGCTTGGGGTTCAGTATCTTGCCCCAGGATCCTTTGACATGCAGACTGGAGCAGCCAGGAATTGACCCACCAACCTTCCAATTAGTAGATGACCTGCTCTACCTCCTGAGCCACAGCCACCCTTGTGCTGCCATGCTTGGTTAACAAAGTGCATCCAAGCACCAGCCTCTAGGGCTCAAAACTGATCCCGGTGCAAAGGTCCCAAAAATGGCAGCTCCTTGAGCAGTCACTTGAGGCTGGTTTAAACAGAGAGAGCTGATAATTTAGTACTCCACACTTCCATCTAAATATGGTTACCTCTAGCAAACGCCCACAAATTAATTTATGGCTTCAAGGTGGTTTCGAGCCATCTTTTGTAAAGTCTATAGTTGCCCACATATGCATAGAATCATAATTTCCAGCATCATAACAAACATGGTGCTACTGAGGTTATTTAACTAAAATTTTACTCACAGACAATACACATCCTATTTTTAAGGACTGGAGGTTGTAGAGCATATTAACCCCCGAGTTCAGGTCTGATATGTAAACTCATCAGAGCTTTAAAAAAAAAAGAACACACAAGACAATTACTACTCCCAACTACTGTCTGTAAGCTTAGGCCTGTCGCGATAAACAATAAATCAATTAATCATACGATAACTTAAACAGGTAGACAATTTTTATTTATCGGCTTTATCGTTTCTTCGTGTCTCTCTCTCTACTGAAGACGCTGGATGGCAAAAG
>JAVDPK010000273.1:549469-564614 GCA_034780415.1 Cichlasoma orientale | reverse complement strand
GGAAAACATACATATCACAAACGGCAATTCCACAACTGTACAACAGTATTAAAGAGGACATACTTAAGGAGATCAGAGATTCCATTTTAATCTGTCACTTTGGATATGTGGTCAAAGTCAAATATAACCCCTTATGTCCAAACAATACTATCGTTAATCGCAATAATTCCTGAGACAATTAATCGATTAGCAAAATCTGTTATCGTGACAGGCCTATGTAAGCCACCATGTTTCATATCCTCTGGCTCAAAAAGGCTAAAACTAGGGTAAATTACATTTGGGTCACAATTCAATGTGCAGCATGGATAGTATGGGCATAATGATATTGACTCGGGGGGATGAACATTTTGTACAAGCTGCACAACCTGATGAAAAGCCTAATAGATTAGGGGCCCCTGGACAAGACTCCTCATTCAGTGACCTAATGTACCCAGAACAGCTGCGTGAAGGTGCTTAGCAGCTAGGCCTGGATGACAAGTCATTGCTCAGCTTGATATATGAACTATTACATGTGAAACAGGAGAGTTTGTTGAATGGTATGGCGGGCTGGGTGTGTGTGTGGATTAATACGTCCTTATCATGTGTGTTTAAAGTGTCCAGCTTTCAGTCAAAGGCAGGCAAGAGTAATTTAAATATTGGTGTTTGCAGCTCTTGCTGGTAAAACAAACACTGACGCAACTTAAGGCAGAATGACATTAAAAATATGTTATTTGAGGAAACTGGACAGATGCAAATTTAGATATACTTAAAGTCACTGATTATCTTTATTCCACAATAATTATTTCAACAATTTATTTTCAGACTGGCAACCTTTCTACAGTACAACAGCAACACAAAAATAAAACATTTGCATTCAGAAAACAGCACAGAGGCGTGAAATTTGTTTGAGCAATGCTCACCTCAACCTGAGTACTCTGAGTCCATGTATGTACTGCAAAAAGCAACCAAAATTATACCAATTTAGGCAACACTGAGTGTTTGTATTTTAACAGATATGATCTGGAAAAGGTACATTGTGTTCAATCACAAAACGCTTCATTTACAAAGATGCAGAATGTGAACACAAGTCTAAATGACATCATTACAAAACTGAGTCAGAATATCAAAACAATGTAACTGCTTTAAGAACAGAGTTAGATACGTTGGGAAACATATATTGCAACTTTGCAACCTAACTGAATTGCATTTTTTAGAAGCCAGTATCCAGGAACCTAAAACACAAGGGGGGGGGGGGCACATTTAGGCTGCTGTACTTTCAACACCTGAAAAACTGCAAAGACAGCAAAATAAATCAAGACTGATGTATTTCTATGTGGACTGATTGTCTTTCTTTTTTTTTTTTTTTTTTTAATCAAAGTTATCAGTCAGAGTAAGCTAAGACGCCAAATCTTAAAGTCAGTAAATAAACACAGTCTTTAAATAGAACCTGTTGATTGAAATCCTGTTTGATGGCATATGATAAAACATCTATATTATAAATTTAAACATATAAAATTCACTTACAGTTTCAGCATCATGCTGCAAGCCTGTATCGTGATGTTCCATCTCATCATCTCTAAATTCCTTTATCACCTATTAAAAGTACACATAATAAAACGAGTAATTAAATTAGCAAATCTTTTTCAAATTTTTTAAATGCATGTGGACTCTGCTTCACTAAACAAAAGTCTCGAGCTATTTTAGCACAACCGACAATAAAAGCCAGCACGCATCAAATTATGTCATGTCTGCAGGTCATATTTTATCACATCTCAGCTTTGGCTTTTCACAATGAGTTGGTTACATTAAATCCATTTTCTATTAAAAATTACTGCAAATAAATCAGTCATCAAGACCCAGCTTTTATATATTATGACCAGATAATGGAAGATAAAACACCCTATTTCAAACAAGAGCTACCTTGGGCTGAAAAATGGTTTGTCCCATGTGGAAAAAATCCAGAGAGTTAAAGTCACTTCTGAGCTCTGACAGTATATGTGACAAACCCACTGATGAAATAGCAATTTTATTCTGTGTGCTGTGATCTGTGAAGCCGTTTTGGCTCGTGGAATGCATCCAAATTAGAAGTTGAATAAACTTCGACCTGCATCAATGCCCAGTAACAAATGTCAGTAGCCATTAAGTGATGCATTTGTGTAATGGCAAGGCACTGAAGACAAAAATGTCAAGAATCATGCTGCATAGCCTTGGAGAAATTGGCTATGAAACTGTAAAACTCTGCAAGTAAACCTGAACTGTATTGAATTGCTTAGATAAACAGAAATATTCCACCCATGGATAGTTTTAACACTGAAAGTCAATAGTATAGCAGAAAGCGAACAGGCTGTGCCAGAGTTTCAAACTGTAGTTGGCTTACATACACACACTGCAGCAACGATAGGAAAAATGCAGCAATTTATCCAGTTGTGAACATTACACTCATATAAATCGTGATCACTGAAATAATGAAGCGCAAAGAGTTGTAATTTGTTGTTTTGTGATCATTTGGTCTCTTTTTTGGAGAGAAAGGTACCTCACATTATCTCCCTATGCCACTCCTTCAGAGTTCAGTGATAACAAAAGCAGTGACGTCGTTGCCACAATCTCAAACAGCTTTTGTTTGAGTATTAACGGGTGAGGTTCTTGATGTTAATGAAGAATATGAAATTTCATGTACAGTAAAGGGCTATCACTGGACAGAGCTAAGAGACTCACCTGTAACAGTTCAGTGTATCTTTCCGGGTCCTTCTCCATCAGAGCTCTTATCTGGTTGTTATAGTGTTCAGTGATGCTCTCTTCCACCGCCACAGTGCAGGCCATGGCCCCTTCTTTCCCCAGCAATGCAGAAGATGCCCCTTCAGGACAGAGGGATGCACACTGTTAACACTTTATAACCAAATATCCCACGGCTCATTGTTGATGTCAAGGGGTCATTGTGAATGTCAATAATCATTTGTTCCCTTCATATAACTAAAGGGAAAATTGTGTGTTTACGTGCTGTACCAACCTAATACAAACCCAGCAATGTTCCAGAACGGTAACAGCGCTGTGGGCCGAACTCTGTTCTCAGCAAGAATTTCACTGAATTTCTCAAGGTGTTTCTTTTCTTGATCCCACATTTCCTGTAGGCAAAAAAAAAGCACATGGAGTGTCAAAAATTATGCAGACAAGGTGAAGACACGCATACATTTCAATGTCATTCTTATAAGTTTTTACACACAGAGGGGACCAAGCAAGTATGTGTGATTGGTCTGCATACAGTAAAGGCAATAAGTCTGTGCTATCCTATTTGATAGAAACCTATGGGGATTTTTGTTTATGTCTTGACCTTTTGATAAGCATATTTAATTATATAACAATGGTAAAACTTCTTTAAGGAGTTTCAAAGAACATGTCTGATTTACTCAAAGCCTTCATCGACAGTGGTATAGCGCACTCCACAGTAATGCATTACTGTAGCAAATTCAGTAATCACAGCTCACAGAAACGACTATCCAATGCAGCTAACATGGCATCAAACTTTTCCAAGCACCCGCAATAACAGCATGCTAAAACAAAGCCAGTAAAACTAGAAAGTTTGCAGCTGATCTCAGAGAACGAACAGAGTCGCTTCATTCCCTGTTTGGAGTAAAAAAAAAGGGTGATGTGCTGCAAATGACACGGTGCAGGAAGGCAAAAAAAAACTCCATCATCAAAGCAGACTGTTTTCTGTTTGATATGTAGGAATGCCAACATTATGTGCTGTTGAAATTGGAGACTATTTCATTTTAAATATTGAAGTTATGGCACGCCTGGCCAAAAAGCACTAACTGGAAGGGGGATTTAAATCATGCATGTATTGTTGTTTGATTGGATCACCTGTGTCTGAAGAGGCAACCAAGAGACTGAAAATATTGCACATAGTAATTGAATTGAAAATACACCTAAGTACTCTTGTAAAAGGTTTATAGAATAATTATTTTAGTTCATAATTATTATTCTGTAAACCTTACATTGACAGCAATAACAAATGGGGGCTAAACCATCCCACCCTCCCTTGTTTTTTTTTTTGTTTTTTTTCCCACAAATCGTACCCTGGAAGCAACACAAAAGTAATGCATTACTTTAAAGGGGGGTGGGGGTGACGAGTAATGTGTAGCACTGTTTTTTGAGTAACGACTCCAGCACTGGCGGTTGATACCTGAATGAGGGGCCCAGTCCTCGATCGACCCAACACTGCCATTTGGCCGGCGTAGATGCGGTTAGCTCCATATTCCCCAGCATGGTCCACGCGCAGCATCCGGTGCATCATCTCCTTCTCCTCACTGTCGCGAGGTGACGGAATCACGCTGTAAGCGCGAGAGCTCTGCTGCAGACTTACTGCTGGAAACAAAGTAACACGCACGTGTAAAGGTCCTTCAGTAAGCGCACGGGAAGCTGAAACATTTGCAACCACACAACTCCTTAAGTGTCCACTATGAAGGTTAGCCATTTACTTTACCTAAAAACTTAGGCTACATTAGGGTTTGCAAGAATAACCCCAATAACAAAAAATACACGTTCAGTCTAGTGTTATATCCACAGATGAAGGGAAATAAACGGTATGCGCTGATAGACGTAACATACCGACAGGGTTAGATAAGTGTTTTTAGCATTTAGCACTGTAGCTACCAGGCGTCACTGCTTACCTCTGCATTTTAAACACTGAAGAGTCACCGCTGTGCTTTTACTCTGAGACCAGTGACAAAAAACTCTGTGCGCGGCTGTCTGCATGGTAGTCAGGTAATGGTTTAACTAGCCGTATTATTAAAGAAACATAGAAAAACGTGCATCAAACTAACACTGGACGTCACGGACTTCTGCTCTTCTTCTTCGTTTGTTTGATGACGGGCGCCAACTAGTGTTTAGGATGTGTTACAACCACCCATCAAATCTCCCCGTTTACGGTAGTGCAGGGAGGAGGTAACAAAATCCTCTCAGTTAACCCTGTTTCTTTTTGGCAGTGTCTGAATTAGGTTAAGCAGCAAGTCAAATTTGTAAACATGGGTCAAATATTTAAACACTATGAGGCCCATATTTGTGAAGACTTGTCCACACAGTAAAGTTTTATGTTTCGATCATATTTTGAAGGTCTTAAATCTTGCCCCTGACAAATAACTGCAATCTTCTTTAATGTGTGAATTACAGAAATAAAGTTTCATTATCATTGGTTGACTGTATTGCACAATGAGAATGAAAACAAACTGGGAAGAAAACAGGCCTGCAAACAGTCATGTCAGGACAAAATAATCTTGTTTCACGCAAATGTGACCAATGCTTTAGGAGGAGCAAGTCTCATGAATTGTGGCAGGATGAACCGGCGCCTCGCCATCTGCTACAATACATAACATTTTGGAACAACAAAGAACACCTTATTGAATCTTAGGCTCCTTTGATCTGTTAAGTATATGGTTTATGGATTATTCTTAGTCAATCATCATCTCTAACTGCCTCATTTCCTTTGTCTCACTTTATTTTCATATAGAAATATAGCAATCAGAGGACATGAGTGAATAACCACTGGATAAGGTGCTGCAGTCCTCTATCTTTTCTTATGTAATACCATTTCTTTTGCCATATACTCACTGCCAAAACAAAACATTCTCCTCCCCCCTGTACAAAATTATAGTGCTTATATTTTTGCATATCCAAACATGTCCCTTTGTTTGCACACAGGACAAAACATCCTCAAATGGTTGGCATGCTGTTTGATAATCCTTTTATCAAAAAAAAACAAAAAATAGCAAACAGTCACAGCTATGTACTTCAGGAAGAATACACACTTTAAAGAGAGTATGCAGCCTAAACTGATTTATATTATAATTATTGTAATGATTTCTGTCAAGAATAAAAATCAGAAGTACTCCAGGGTATTTTTTTTTAATGTGTAAAGGTCAGACAGTTGCTCATCAATGAAATTATCTGGTTTGGAGTTTTGGTTTCTTTTTTTTATTTTAAATGCAAGACTTACAGTCAGCATGTGCAGCTCCTATTTTTTTTTATTAAAATGTTGCTCATCTTACAAAGATACTAGCTCATATTAACAAAATAAAATGAGCTTTGAAAGTGTTTATTAAGTATTTATTATAAGTGCAAGAGGAAAGCTTGAATCCGTTATTAAAGAAAGCTGAGAAAATAAGATATATTTTTAAAATGTAGCCTTGATTGCTTTTTGTACCTCCACAATCTCAGTGCTTCCTTTAATAGAACACTAAGGACTCTGAGTGATCTGTTACATAATCTTCCATTGAGTCACTGGCTGCTTATTGCTGTGCAGGTTCACAGTGTCAGCATCCCGGACAACTAGTCACTCGTCTGTCACTGGATTATATCACGACACAAACAAATCCACACTTACCACATAATTTAGAGTTCAAGAGGTTCACTCGACCTACGTATCTTTGGCCTGTGGGAGGAAAACAAGTATTTAAAGAAATAAAGTAAATAGAGGAAAGAAAATTACCTTCTGGTCGGACATTCTCCCTTTTTCTGTGTCAAACAAATCACGAGTTTTCCTTTTGTTTTGGCTTGTTATGTAAGGGAGTAGCCAAAAGTATCATGCAGTGTAAGACTAAACATTCAAGCAACAAGTTTGTGGAGCAACCAGAGTTGCTGTTAATAGTCAACAGATGGCAGTGCTGGGCAGACAAAGACATTCATGCAGACTTTCACCTTGTCTCCTCCAGCTGGTCCCAGTTTTTCATAGCAGTTTCAGCTTGTCAACATATACTGCAGTGAGGCCTTCCTAGCCACCCGGCATTCAGAACATTTTTATTTTAACCATTTTAAATTCAAAAATTTAAATACCGGAAAATAACAATAACTGGTGATCTGAGCCTGACGCGCCCCCCCGTCGATATTATTCCCTTTCGTGATATTAGTCAGTACTTTGATTTAGTATAATTATTCCCGTATTTGATGAGTAAAAGGGACTCTTTTGGCCAAACACATAAAATAGTTGGGACGCAGGAATCTGTGGAATGATGAGGTCGGCTGCTGTGATGGTCATGAGTAAACAAGGCCAGCACAGTGAATGGTGGGGTGTGTCGGTTTTGTCTGTGTGTGTGTTTGTGGTGAGACACCCGGTTATGTGTTTCCCTATCTGTCTGTCTGACTGTGGGTGGCTACATATGTGTGGCTGCACATCGGTATATGTGGTTTGCCTTTGTCCTCTCTGCAACTGTGTTGGCCATAGGTGTGAGCGAGGCTGGATTAAAGTGAGCAGCTTTGCCAGGAACCCGAACCCAAAGAGGCCCTGGGCTCGTTTGTCTCCTCTTGTTTAATAATTGAACTATAATTGCTTATATTTGTTTGGGAATTTACACCGTAGCCTAAATCTAAAGCAGGTGCTGTATTAATGCATAATTTTGTGCATCTAGTGATTGTGATCCAGTTATGCATAACAATCCAGTTACAAAAAGGGATGCTACCTGTTTTACACATGAGGTTTAGTGCAGTATTCCTCATAAGGAGCCTTAAAAAGCAGATGTTTTCTGTGGCTCTGGAAGCTGTTCAAAGACAATAACCTTGATGACAATGTGAAATGATCCAGTCTTTTAGGAGCTGAGCTTGACATACGCACTAGGGGTTAAAAGTTAATATCCTGCTTGATTTTGACCATGTGGCAACCTCCAGGGCTGATAAATAAAGCCAAAGAAAATAAAACAGTTTTCAACTTAATTACTTGGGGTGGGGGAGTGACTATGGGGCAACACAGAGAGACAGACAATCACTCGCCACTTTAAACTCACGAGTTAACGTGGCCCGATCCACGTGTTTGAACTGTGGGAGTAAGAGGGAGTATCCAGAGAGAACCTACACAGACACGGGGAGAACGCGCAAACGCCACATTCAGCTAAAAAAGAAAAAAAGACAAGAAAAGATGATATCCCGGCCACTACATCCATCTTTTATGTGGAGAAGGACGTAGTCACGATCGATGTGCATATGGACCATTGTTTTTTGTTTGTTTGTTTGTTTAAAAACAAACTGCTTTACTTTTTTAATAGTTTTAATTGAGACATATTTACACTTTTTAAGTTAATATGGAAGCAAGAAGCTGCTTAGCATCTGGGGAGCAACTCCAGCCCCCTGATGAATGCAAGTCAAAAATTCACCTCCTACCAAATAGTCAAAGATATAGCTGTTCTTTAAGCTCCTACATGCACTACTAGATTCAGGGGACCCACCTTCACAACTGCATCTCTCTGTTGCTGAGCAGGTATTATTGCACAGTTTGTTTACGAGCTTTTTCCAATTAAAACAGCTGCCGGCTGCTACAACCGAAAACAACAAACTACGCGGGGCAATCAGAGTAACCTGTAACAGTATAGCTGCGGGCCAAAGAGGTAAAGAGGAAGAAATTCCTTTCACATTGTTACATTGTTCTCATATCATGAAAATTGGATACTTTATCATAACAACTATTTATTATAAATTTATTATAGCTATAAACAGCTCTTTGTCAGAGTGCAGTACTAAATTGCTGCAGACATTGAAGACCTTAATTATTTTTTAGTTTTTCTGACATGTTGCACACTCCTAATAAAAACTGGCTTCAATCATAATATGCCAAATTTGTACACACAAAACAAAAGTAGCTTAGTGTTATTCCAACATGTAACTGATGGTTTTATTCCAGGTTTCTGGTCTCGTAACAAAGTTTCTGTATAGATGAAAGTGCACAAAACAGGGAAGATTGGGCCAAAAATCTTTGGCCCAATGTAAGAGAGGTGTGAGGCGTCACAACACAAGTGGCTTTTCGACCGTCTTTAAGAAAATGTCTGACAAGTGTATCATTAATTACAAAGGCATTAATATTTTGTTTCAGATAATAGTACACACATGAAATAATTAACTGTCAGGTCTAAAATTCAATAGCACAACTGAAGGAAGTGCAGACCAGGAGAAAGTTTCCTTGTTCTCAGCGTGTTGTGACTGATGAGAGGCTTAAAGAGCGCCGCAGAGCAGGAGACGAGCAAACTCACTTTTATGTGTGCCTGTGCACCTGTATGTATGTGTGTCTGTTTGTGTGGTGTTTGCATGCATCCAAAGATGTGTGTGAGTCTGCACACCCTTGCTCCGAGGCTCTGGTCAGACGGCGCATAACTGTGGTTGGACGCAAACTAAGCGCCTCTAGACTACAGTGAGTCAACAATGTCTGCTCCCAGTGAGAGGAGACATGATAGGACCTGTCTCATTTGGTACCTCACTTGTGTGGTGGGACTCCCAAAACTTGTGTGTGTGTGTGGGTGTATGTGTGTGCGCGCGTGCATGATTTTGAAGTAAAATTAGCCGTTCACTCAGATGTATAACATATGACAGCAGAATGCGTCAGTGTCTGTGTTTACACGAGTTGTATTCTTCATGACGACCCTTTCCAAAAAAAGAGAAATTTGGTCAGATGCTTTACGAGCAGGCCCAGGTTAAGGGTTTTTGAGCCCAAGGCAATATTGTGCTTTGGGGTCTATCGGCTCAAACAACAAACGTTCAAACTTCTTTGTGGAACTGGCGTGGAGTTTGTGTAATGAAGGCCTGTTTTCAAAAACAGCTGCAGAAAGCTTTGCAGCTATGAGCTAAACAAGGTTAAAAAAAAATAACATCTAGTGAGAAAAAAGGGTGCTTTCAGATTTAAACATCCCCAGATTTAAGCGTTCCCATTCCATTAAAGTGTTCCCATTCCATTAAGTGGCTGCTTCACAAAAGACAGATTAATAAAAACAAGGGTTAAATTAATCTGACTAGTATGGGTAACATACCTAAAAGGCTGTTTCCTGTGCTTGTCGTGATGCAATTGGACAGCCTGTAGGGGCATTTTATGTCAAGTCAACCAGCATTTCTTACCACATTTTTTAAATATATTTTGATCACTTATTAACTTGTATTCTTTATAATAATCAGTTCATAAATCTGAGCACCCCAGGTGGGATCTCCTCAGATGGAAAACTCTCCTCTAACGCCAGCGCAGCTTCTATTCTCTGGGTGTTATCTTGTTCTGCGATGCTTGTGACTCATGGGTCAGAAACACAACTACATGTTTTTCATGCTGCAGAATTCTGCCAGACTAATATGTCCTGTTCTCTGATGTCCCTTCTTATCGCTTCTGATCCCAAATAGTGGACATTCATCAGGAACACTGTCCTTGTGGTTGGCCCAGCTCTTTCTGTCCACCACAGGAAAATCCCAAAGACTCTGCTGGTGTGCTTAATGCCATACAAACCTTTCCTTTACAAACCTTCACCTCAGTGGGTAGTACAATACCTTGAACATTCTTTTCCATCCTTTTTCCTGGTTGGTAGCCCATTTTCTGCACAGGTTTCTGACCAATTCCCAATGACCAATTTAGAGTGCTTATTCCAGCTACTGCCTCACACCCTATGACAGCTACACTCTAGCACCCCCATGACCCTTGATCTGATGCATGCATCAGGAAGAAGATGCATGCATGGATGAAACTTAATTTTTTAAATTATAAATAAATAAATAAATAAATACATAAATAATAATAATAATGTTCACCTAAATTAAAGAGCAAGTTAATCTTCTGAAAGTTAGGACAGTTATTTTGTACTTTGTGTAAAAGATTCAGCTCAATTTGACACAATTTTTCAGGTTTGTTTGCTCTGTAGCGTAGAGCAGTCACATACCTCCACTCAAAAATGTCAAAAACATATCAATTTATATTATTACATATATGAAAAATAGGACAAAAATGTGGGTACTTTTGGATATGTCCAGGAATATGCATCTGGAAAAGGCAGTTTATATTGTAAGGTAAAGACCCTACAGTGTTAGAGCGAGAATCCCAAAGATTAGATAATCCCCTATGAGTGAGCATTCAGTGACAGTGGAAAGGAAGAACTGCCTTTAAGCAGGAAGAGACCTCCGGCAGAACCAGGGTCGGGGAGGTGCAGCCATCTGGCATGACCAGCTGGGGAGTGAGAGGGAAAGAGACAACAGAGAAGAGGACTGGTGCTGTATGTGAGTGAAGGTTGTGGACGGCACATGGAGGAATTCTGCTTTTTGTGACGTTTCCTGCTTTAGAAAGATGAATTGCAGCGCTTCAACTTTCCAGGTTGGCGGTTGCGTCGACATGTGTCCTGTGATTGTACAGCCTGGCATTACACAGATACAAACACAAGTGAATTTCCAAGAAATCAAGGGTGACATAATATGGGCGAGCTACGGTAGCTGATGTAATGCAGGATTATGTATCGCAAACATGCAAACATGTTTATTTATGGACGTAACTCTTATGTCACCAAAAAAAAAAAAAACCCAACCGGAAAGTTTGAATATCTGCTGACTACACAAAAGACCACATACCATATCCAAATTAAAGACACTGTTTTCATGCAGTCTTTAAGTTAGAAATCATCTGAAGCCTATCTTCCATGCGCACACGTGTATTTGTTTTGCTCTGGAGCTTGCCTTAGTGGATTTAAAACCATAAAATGTGAAAAATGGAACCGATCTCAGAAATATCGTCAACACGTACTCAGCAATGGGTGTTTACAATATGATGGATGAAAATGCAAAACGGAAAGTCTAAATATAGTTTCTAGACACCGATGCAGGATTCATTTTGTGGTATAGAAGCATACACACAATGCTCCACTTGTCCACATCAGTTATGCGTATTGCATAACAGTGTTTGCAAAGTATCATTTCTCCTCCTACTCAAGAAGGCCAGATTCATGCGAAGAGCTGAAAATGCATAAACACGGTGACAGAGAGGTGAAGATGAAAGGAACCACGTACAGTTTCAGGTCAAGTTGTTAGTTTCCCTGCGTGATGCAGCGTGGAAGTGATACGTGTGCAGTAAGATCAGGATGTACTGCAGGCTTTTATATTGAGAAAAGAACGCTCTCACACCAAAGACTCTTAACTTACTCTCTCTTACTCTTAACTTAATAAAATCATGGTTTGGGATTGAATTTTATCCACTGGAAATGATCAAACATTGTCATATTGTCTTTACCTTAATCTTTTTTTTTTTTTAAATTGTGTTCACTCCACTGTAGTGTGTATTTCCTTAGTTATACTGAGTTTTTGTCAAACCCCGTATAGAAGCTTCAGGGGCCCAGACGCGAACTGTTCATTTTAATGTCAAAAAAGAATGCAAGGTCACATTCTAGTCTTTTATGGTATGGTTTCCTTATAAAATATCTTTTTGCTTTTGACCTCCTTCAAAACCAAGGTGAAAGGTGAAAAGCCAAAGTGCAAAATCAACGACTGGAAAGTGCCCTCAGATGACCTTTAAAATGATGGTTTCAACGCCCACAGTTGCATGTCACTTTGGTTTTATTTATGATCTCTGAGGAGAGTTGTTAATAGTCACAAATATAGCCTGGCCTGCCCTGAACATTATAAATTCTTTAAAAGCGTGGCATTCTCCCTGAAAACAACAGTTAGTTGTTGCAAAAGTAGGTTGAGAAATAAATTAAAGTTATGCAACTTTGTTTTAAAAAGCCAACCATTTTAGGGTTTGGTGGTATCCCTCTGGAAAAGGCGAGATGTCTCATAAAAACGAAAAGAGATTCATTTTCTGATTCCAATTCAGCGAGTCTCCGAAAAAGCCATCTAATCTTTTTTATGGATGGTGTACAAAATTAAAACCAGAGGAAAGTGATTTCTCTTCTATTATTGAATTGTTTACACTCGAAAAACTATCTTGTGCAGCATGCAGACCTAAATCACACTCTAAACCGCCTGTTTTCATGGACACTAGAGAGTGTATTTAGCTTCGTCTGGTACAAGTTAAATGGCCCTTGTCTGTCTGGCAGTAGTCCTTCAGTGATTTTTTTTTTATACACTAAAGGGATAAGAGAAAACATTTAAATGTGTTCTTCATTGTTGGAAAATTCAAAACGCATGCATGTTCAGGCATTAAACTATATATTCCTGAATGAATCAGTCACATAATAACTACTATTTATGATAAGAAGCCAAAGGAGACGCATTCATTTGCTACCCGACACAAGACTATTTCAAGAAGGCATATAAACAAACCCAGAGAGTCAAAAGTACAGCTTGTTCAACAGACATTAGATTTACCTCAGTGGCAAGCTCAGACACAGCAGCTAGTTTATATAAAGAAGGTGTGCTCACTTTGAGAATTGCTCAAAGAAGGCGATGCATTTGAGAAAGAAGCTCAACCAGCAGTTTTCCCCCTGATTTTCACACACTGAGGATGATAAGTTGAAGAGTTTAGGAAACAATCCAGTTAATAAAGGGTGCGATGAGAAAGCCAGCAGCCCTTCATTTATGAAACCTGTCATTTTACTAGAATTTCCAGTTAGCCACAGGATGTGGCTCACAGAGCTTTGCCATCCCAACAGTTGCTGTCCTATATGGCTTTCCGGAAGCCTTACGGAAGATTTACAGAGTGCAAACTGCAGGTTACCAGTGCATGAGTGCATAATAGAACAAACGGTCCTGCAGCAGGAAGCTGTATAACGAGCGCTGGATACGCCATGCGGGGAGATACATGGCTGACCTTTAGCTGCTCTTTTTTTTTTCCCATGACTGAAATCAAACGTAAGAAAATACTAATGGAAAGCATTAATGCGCGTAAATAATTGCCATTGCTCATAACTACTTTGGTACGTTTTGATGTGGCCGGTTGTTAAAGCAGAAAAGCATAAAGGTAAAAACTTTCAATGTTTTGGGGTAATTTTTGCCGCTTAGGTGCTCCTGCTGGGATGATGAGCAGCAAGCACATGTTAGCAATCTTTTTTTACTGTTATTATGAAACAGCTACGACTCAAACGAGCGCTAAACAGCTGGCAGCGATCCAAAAGACATAAAGGTAGATGTAAATCAGATCAGAAATGAGGCTGCGGCTGAACTCTGTGGTATCCTCTGGATTGTGTTAACATATATGATATTACAATGTAACAATAAGCGGTAAAAGTTCTTTTGGTCATCGCTTCGTCACTTTACCGCATTGTATTCGTCCCATTTGTGTTCCACCCTGAAAAAGAATTGTGTTTTTACAACACTCAGGGAGTGTATGATTCCCTAATAAATGTCACAACCACAATCCAGGCTTCCCCTCAGTTTTTCTTGGTGATATTTTTAGACGGGCTCTGTCCACAACCCTGGAGTGAAAAGCGGGGGAATTGTTTTTGTTCCTGCTCATCTTACCACTTCAGTGTGGTGACTCGTGATGAGCTGGTGCCTCCATACGTCACAAGAGGCCGCAGTGAGTGGGAGTCAGGCTCCGGGTTCCATTAAGGGGGGAGCCAGTCACTCAGGTTATTGAAGAACTAGTGACGCGGGACTCTCCATGGATCCCTGCTGGCTACTATTTTTGGATAGCTGCAGGTCTGTTTTGAGTTTAGAGAGAAGCCACAATATCCTATTAAGCATTGTTAAAGCAATGTTTACTCCGAGGCTCTGCCGGGCTAAGCTGAGGCCTTTGTATCTCTGCAGATGCTGCCTGTGACAGATCACAGGAGGATGGAAGGATGGACAGATAGTTTCAAAAAGTTTGACACTGTATGAAAGTTAACCTCTTATTCTTTGCCTGCTGCTGCAAGAGTTCAACCATGCTGTAGCCTCTTAGCGCACAGCCAGGGTCTCCAGTTTGTTTAGAGACTATTTAAACCAGTTTGGACTGTGGCTGGGTCAGCTGTGAGGCACAGTCGGGTCAAAATTCACCACTGGCTGACGCATAAAGCGCAGCTACCAAACAACGCGTGTGTGGCTTATATTTAGTAGTTAAAAAAGACCCAAATTACCCCAAAGAAGTGTGCGCAGTTGGTGCGTCATCCAATTTAATTTCACGTAAATGTTGATGACTGAGATTACAATGCAATGCATATGACTTGTTTTTATTTTAGACTCTCGGAGAAGAAAACAGGAACATCAAGATTACATACCCACAGAAAGGAACACGTTGATTCCGTGAGAGATGTCTGATATTTTAATGAACTGCCGTTTTGTTCTCCCCTGTGAACTATGTAAGCAAAAACTAACACACATGTTCGAAAACAGACTTCTCTGTGTAAGAGGAAAGAGGAAGCCTTTAGAAAAGCAAACACCAAATCACTGGTCTTCAAATGTAGAGAATCTATCTATCTATCTATCTATCTATCTATCTATCTATCTATCTATCTATCTATCTATCTATCTATCTATCTAT
>JAVDPK010000273.1:511303-545283 GCA_034780415.1 Cichlasoma orientale | reverse complement strand
ACAAAAAAATTAATATTAAATAAAGCTGAAAAGTTTCAAAGCTGAAAAGTAATAGCATAAATGGCCTGAAGAAGCTGCACGTTTTGACACCAGAACCATTTCTGTAGCTTAAGCGGTTTTTGAGTTTTTAGCGACCGAAAAACGTACGGAAGAACATATAAAGTATAAAGATTACAACAACTATACTGTGAATGCTTTGCAAGCATTCACAGTAATTACAACAACTATACTGTGAATGCTTTGCAAGCATTCACAGTAATAACAGTAGTTCTACTGAGAGTACTTTATCTGTAGCTATTTTGTAGACTTTGCTACCTTCAGACAGAGGCAGCCCCGCCCCCATCACACACACACACATACACACACACACACACACCACCCCCAGGTTTAGTCAATTCAGTCACTCCACTGTGGATGCTGTCTGTATTTGCTGGGGCGATATGAGACTGGCATCAATCTTCTATGTTTCAATGCAACTATTTATTTCATCGTATATGAGTAATCAGGCTTTACCGGCCTTTTTGTGAATGAACAGCTCTTCAGCAGGTGCCTGGGCAGCAGGGCGACAAATACTTTTCAGCTTGTATCACTCACAGGATCATGTGAGACAGGCCTGGAGTCTGCAGACTGGGAAAACGGATCTGACACACACAGATGTGCACATTAAAATCATACATCTTCCTCATCCTGTCAGCTTGCCCAATACAGCAGTACTGCTGACAGACAGGAAGCAGGAGACAAAGCTCAAGCAAAGAGCGAAGCTTTAAGGACAGCTTAAGATGGTACTGTGGGTTAAAGCAGGAGGGAGAGAAGCGGAAGACGGAGCCCAGTTCTAATTGCTTGCGTAGGCTGACACATCTGAATTTACAGGCTGCAGTGGAGCTGTGCCACTCATTTAAGACTCCTTATTTAAGAGCTGAGAACAAAAACACACACACACACACACACACACACAACAGATATTTTGTTCACTTGTTTCCTAATCTGTTCAAGTCCCCTCCTTTTCCTTTGCTGTTGCTAAATTTGTCCCGCCTTGCTAAAATGTAAAAAGCCAAAAATGACACCATTATTTTGACTAGACTGTTTTCCTCCCCGGGTGAGAGTCAAGAGGAAGTGTAGGTGACCTGGACTGGTTAACCACCGCACAACCACGGGATGGCTGGGGCACTGCCACCCCCGCAGCTATCCTCTGCATCCAGCGCCTGCCAGGTCCACATTACTACTACTACATGCCATGACCACAAGTTTCCCCGCTCCAGTGCTAGACTCCCATTGGGCCCAATGCTGGGTGCTTTCTCTCTCCTCATTGGTATAAACAGTCTGCAGTCTGGCCATCGACTGGCACGAAGCTCATTTGGGTCGTATTTACAGGCCAGACGTGCATATGTTTGCGTTTGGGCCTGTACCAACAGTTTGCACAGTTTTTGCTCTTCATGGCATGTGCACAATTCTGCATGTGTCTGTGTGTTGTTTTTGTGCTCCTTTTTCTTCATGAATTGCAACACCCAACCTCAAGCTCCTGTCTGGGAATGATCAGCTACAGAGTTTTGGTTGAGAGGCTGCAGTGAAGGTTATTCTTAACCCAAGAGGGGATATAAAAGTGTATCTCCCCAAATTTGCAAACCCATAGAATGCATATGCTCATTTACTAACAGCTTTTGTGGGCCACATTTACAAACACACAACACAGAAACTTCAGGATAGATCACGTAAACACAGTCGCCGCAATGCAGGGACCCTTTTTGGGAAAAGTTCTCACACACCCCTGAAAATGTCCCCCTGCAGCCACACACCAGATGTTGTCATCTTTCTGCTGCTGATTAGGAAACACAAACACACCGGGCCACAGAGAGTCAAGCCTCAGTTATGTGAGTTAAAACAAAGAGGGAGTACATCCCAAATCTCATTCTCTCTCAGTGTTTGGACCTGGGGTATTATCTGGGACAAAAGGTGCACTTTCTGCTGCTACAGTCACACACATACACACACCACCCACTTTACACTTCACTGACTGTGGCACACTGCCTGAGGTGTTTCGGACCATTTCTTGGTACACTCCACTCATGCTTTAGGACCGAGACATAACACAACAGTCGGTTGGACCGTGGATGTTTAGATCTGACAGACGGCTATATTAAATTTTGTTGCACTAATTTATTTTCTCTTAATCCTTATTGGTTATTGTTGAAGCCAGCCAGCCAGCCAGGGTAAACCTTAGGGAAAGTCTGAACTTTCTAACCCTCTGACCACACCTAAAAACACCTAACACAAAATATTTCTTTCTAACCAGAATTTCTGACCACAATTACAGTTCCAGATTCCTTCCTCGTGTCTTCTCCATTCACACCATAAAACAGCTTTAAAGCCATCTTTTCCAAAAAAAAAAAAAAAAAAGTGTCACTTTCAAATGAATTCACATGTGTAATATTACATAACGTTTTGCAGTAGGAGCTAGCTGAAGTGCTGAATATAAAGTAGTCGATTGCCCGGAGGAGAAGCATAAAGTGATGAGTCATTTTTAAAAGAATAATAATCTCATATTTGCACATGGCGAGACACAGGGCCTGGTGGTGGTCTGCCTGTGCCGAACTTTCCATGTTTCTTCTCTGCGGTGATGATGGCGGCGGTGTTAGTCCCAGTCAAGGCGGTGTCATACTTTCCTGCGCAGCTGCTGTGCTGAAGTTTTCCCTTGTGCATTAACCGGACTGGCCAGCATCACGCCATTTTGTGATGCTTTTCAGCAGACTACAAACAGCTTTGAGACCACTCACTCTTGTTTATGCACTTGGAAATTATGTAATAATATTTTTAAAGCGAGATTTTGTATGTTTTTTTTTTTTTATGACCATTTTGGTCCCAGTTTCACATTGCAGATTTCTGCTCAGAAAAAATAAAGGAACACTTTTGAATCAGAGTTCAGCATCAAGTCAGTTAAATTTCTGGGATGCTGATCTGGTCAGTTAAGTAGCAGAGGGGGCTGTTAATTAGTTTCAGCTACTTTGGTGTTAATGAAATTAACAACAAGTGCAGTAGAAGGGCAACAAGGAGACACCCCCAAAACAGGAATAGTTTTACAGGTGGAGGCCACTGACACTCCCCCCCCCCCCCCTCATCTTTTCTGACTCTTTTTTCACTAATTTTGCATTTGGCAAGGCTCAGTGTCACTACTGGTAGCATGAGGCCATACCTGGACCCCACAGAGGTTGCACAGGCAGTGCAACTCCTCCAGGATGGCACATCAGTATTGTAAGTTTTGCTGTGTCTCCCAGTACAGTCTCAAGACTAGAGGAGATTCCAGGAGACAGTTGCTCTAGGTAAGCTGGACAGGACCGTAGTACGACCAGATGCACGATCTGGCCTCATGTGGTGAGAGCGTGCAGGCAGTTCCTGGAGGATGAAGGAACTGATACCACTGACTGGCCCCCACGCTTGCCTGACCTAAATCCAATAGAACACCTCTGGGACATTATGTCAGGCATGCATACAAGCATATGGGGGCCCATAAATGACTGATTACCATTTAGAGTTGTTCCTTTATTTTTTTTAAGCAATGCATTTGCACATATTCCTTAACAAAGTAAATAGTGGCATTAACACACGCAACCAAATGCCTCTTACATCCTTTGGTATTTTCACTGACAAAAAGGACACAAATTTTTAAAACATAATCCCTTTTATCCCATCTTATTCAGCGTGACACTTTAAGTCCAATGATGTCACATTTTCCACTTACAGCAGTCGTTTCAGCCCAATAGGATGACTAATTAACCAAACATATTGTATTCTTACTGTATCAGCAAGTTTCGCAATACTTGGAAATGCATGTGATGCTTTGCGCCACCAAGATAGTTCTCCAAAAAAAAACAAAAAAAAACACATGCACGTGTCTGGACTGAAAAAAGGAAATTCAAAATAGCTCATCAAATGTTGTGATATATGCTTTAAGTTAGTACTAGTGCTACATGCTTACATACTAATATGGTAAGCCTCTGCTCACACATGAACTGATGTAAGTCAACCTTCGCTGCTAATATCTTGGATTTGTGTTAAGTGGAGATCTTATAAGCATGGTATTTATCTAAGTGTGGCTAGTCTCAGTTTACAAGGTATGTCTATGCACAAACAGACACTTTGTGGTCAGACGACTGGCTGTTTGGGATGTGGGGAAAGGGGGGAAAAGAAGGAGCAAGAAAGGAGGTAAGGGGCAGTGAGTGAAGATGGGAGGAGTGTGTCTGGGTGTGGATCTGTCATCCCACTGAAGGGAGTAGCTGTGGTGTTTTGATCAAAATCCAGCAGATGTGGGAGAGAAAAGGGGGGTGTGAGTGAGAGAGAGAGAAACAGGGAAAGAAAGAGGGAGGGAAAGAAAGAGGGAGGGAGGGAGAGAGAGAGAGAAATATTTCCACCCACCCAACAAGGAGACACACTCATAAACAGAAGGCAGACTGAGTGAGAGTCAGAAAGACACAGAATCTCAGGGCAGCACCAGTTCAAACAGCAAGGCAGACAGAAACAGGGTTTCATTGAGAGAAGATGTTTTATTAAAGAGCAGGAGAAGTCGCACACTCAAACAGACACACACACACTAATAAGCACAGCGTGCCACCCAGACAGACAAGCGAGGACCGGCTAAACCCAAGAAATACGACCATTAGTCATTTAAGGACACACATTCTCTCCCCCTGTCACACACACATACACTCACTGGTGCTGTTGCTGAGAGCCTGCGCTACCCAGTGTGAGGAGCAGTGCTGATCGACCCCAACAAGTGGAGCATCAGGGAGGAAGGAGCCAACAAGTGGATGGACGCCTTTTGCAGACTCAGTGGCCTGGACCCTCTATGGGTGAGTTCATGATGTGTTCACTGACCCTGGAATCGTTTTTATTCACTGAGTGTGTGGTTTTCTTCAGCCACAGTCACTTTTGAATAATAATCGTTTCAGTAAAGAGGTCTTTTTCATGCCTATGTCACCTGTTTATTGATGCAAACCGTGTGTGAATTTAATTTGAGCTTACAGTCATGTCTGTGAATTGCTAAATATGAACTCAGAAAGATATTTTTGTCATTTTGAGAGAATCCATTGAGTATTGGCATTTGTTCAGTGAAGTTTGCACACATAAACACACTGGCATAATTATTGCTAATTATTGCATTAGCCAGATTAGCAGTCTGTCCTGCTGTTCGTCAGGATTAGATGGGTTAGTGGCACTAACAGGTAAATGAATGAATAATATTAACCGTGTGTGTTTAAGATGAAGAAAGGAGTGAGTTAGCTTAAAATGTTAGCTGGCAGCAGTCAGCTGTACAGGAGGAAACACACCGTACTCCGGCCTTCTCAGTGTTTACAGCCAGTGTGTATGTAACAGCACTTTAGCAGTCTAATCTAAAGCATGTCTGAATGTGAGGGTTTACCTTTGATGGGTGTCATAGTTGTGTGTTTATTGTCACTGTGCTCTGTAATTCAGCTCCATGAGACGCTGACAGGATGAAATACATCACAGTGAGAGTGCTGCTGTGACTGAAAATGGCTTTTTAGTTTTGTATATTTACAAAACGCCGCAGTCCCAGCTCAAAAATAAAAGGAACGGCTGTGATCCAGCTGGAATGCCAAAATTATTAAATGCATTCATTCCCAACTTGACTTTTTCAACCCTCTTCCTTCCTCTTTCACTCTGTTTCTGGTTCTCGTTACAGCTCGGTCTCTGTTTTTGCTCCTGCAAAACCTCAAAACAACTGCCATCAAACACTGCCGAGAAAGTGAAAGTGTGTTACTGTATCTTGTGAGACATCGAAACACAGATGTGCTGTTCTTACGGGATGTTGTAACAGATGTTTTTGTGTCTTCTTAGCCGCAAAGTATCTTCTGTCATTAACTATACTGATCTTTTACATACTTTGGAAATGACATCATTGCTGACTCACTGGTCACAGCCTTGGGTTAGTAATGCCGATTTATATGGATCTAATACTGAGCTTGCACAGTCCAGCTCAGCAATCTGATCCGGAGGCAGCATGGCGGTTAGCACTGCTGCCTCACAGCAAGAGTGCTAACCACCAAGAAGGACCTGGGTTTGAATCCTGGGGCCTTTGTGTGTGGAGTGCATGGTGTCCCTGTGTCTGCGTGGGTTGTCTCCGGGTACTCGGCCTTCCTCCCACAGTCTAAAGATTGTTGGGTCGGCTGGTGACTCTAAATTGTGAGTGAGAATGGTTGTCTGTCTCTCTGTGTTAGCCCTGTGACAAACTGGCGACCTGTGGCAGCAGGGATGACCTCCAGCCCCCGCCCCCACCCCGGGACCCTGAATTGGATAAGCGGAAGAAAATGGATGGAGGGGTGAAATTTGAAAGAGCTTAATTTAGGAGCTAGAAGTGTGTTTAGTTTCTTTTTTTTTAGATCGGCCTAATCTATAATTTGAACAGCGGGACAAAGTGAGACAGCCAGGGGAGTGATCAACACACCCTTAAATTACAGTGTCTATAGTTTATACACGTCACATACTCACATTAGGTAATTCTCTAACAGTTTTCCTCAAAACTCGAGGGGGTTATAACATAAGAGGACGTTAAAAAGTCACACTGAGCAGAATTAGAGGACAGCAAATGTCTCTGTTCTCCACTTTCCCATCTCTGTGCTCGTCAGGTAAAAATAGACACTGTTGGCATCTACTGGAGTACTGAAACCATTTCAGCCAAGGGTCAGAAACAGGACTGAGGAAAAAAAAGCACAAGAAAGAGCTTGGAAAGGTTTTGATAGGTTGGATGTCATCATAAGAGTACACTGCTCATCTGCCTGCCATTGACCGCAGAACTCAGATGAGTCTGTGAAAGTAGCCACCCACTCGCTGCCTCTCAAGCAGTTTTTCACTTAAATGGATTTTGGTGTAGCAGACCGCGCATACAGTACGTGCAAAATGATGCGATCGTTGCATTATTTTAAACAGGTATTTTGTGATGCTGTATACGGGAATCTGACTTTTCAAAGATGTGCATTATTTCTGATTTGTACTGAAACGAGCAGCCGACGGTCAGATCGTGATTCGGACCCTTGTGGCGGTAAACAGTACTGGTTGATGGTAAACTTGAATTAATCCCTGTTCATGCTCAGACGTGTCCCCTCGAGCTGCAGCATCAGTCTGTCTAAAGCATCACCTGCTGCGGTTCGCTCACAGAGCTGTAGGTGGACGGTTGTTACACAATAACCCTGCAGCTGCCAACAATTGTGGCCACTTTACCTTATCCCAGTTGGAAGTCTACCAGCAGAGCCAGACTTATGTGCCATGCTAGAAGCTTTAAAACCACTTCCTGTGGTGACTCCGCAGGGCAGTGTTGTTAGCACAGCCAGACACCCTGCCCCTCATTAGGGCAGCGAGGTGATAAACAAGGGAAGCTCGACAACAACAAGCCGTTTAGCTCCAAGTATCTTTTTTTAACGATGCACTGACTATCTTGGTTGTGCTGCTGTTACGTAATCGCAACGTTTTGGCAGCATTTGCTCAACACACCTCGTCTGCACAGAATTTTTTTTATAGCTTATGGTCTTCATTATTACTATAGTCCTTGACCTCATAGTTTAATTTGTTGACAGTTACATTGTCCTCCTCAATTTGGGAAACAAGCCAGAGACGTGGTCAGGGGAAAAAAAACTGAATACTGACTCAGCTTTTTAGTAAAAGGAGGCCTTTTCCAGCGGGACTGGGCACGGACACATTTTCTGTTGACCTGCTGTGGTTTCAGTCTCCACTGGATTGATGGATGAAACGTAGGACCTGCACCAAGTGTGGATTCTCTGCACTTGGCCCTAACCTACTTACTCAGTCAGATGATGAATATAATCTCACAGTTTGACCTCAGTTTCTGGCTTTTAAGTATATTCTTTTGATCTGAACTTTTGAACTTCTTATTTTCCCTGTGTTGCAGGACTGGAACCGTACGTGGTACACAGCCAACCCAGACCTAACCCAGTGTTTCCAGAACACAGTGCTGGTGTGGGTCCCCTGTATCTATCTGTGGTTGCTGGCCCCTTTCTACTGTCTTCACCTCTACTGCCATGACCGCGGACGCATTCAAATGTCCTGCCTCTGCTCTGCCAAGATGGTGAGACATCACTTAAATGCTGGCCACTCTTCAGTTTATTGTTTAAGTTTTCCCATGACAGAAAGAAGAAAAAAAGTCAAAACATTTTTTTTTTCTCAGAAAGATACACGAACAAATGAGTTTCTCAGTTCGGTCTCTTTTTACTTCTCTGTGCCGTTCAGGTGCTGGGTTTCCTGCTGGCTTCGTTTGGCTTTGTGGAGTTCTTCTACATCCTGTTGGAGAGGAGCCAGGACATCCAACACCACATGGTCTTCCTGCTCAGCCCTATTATACGCAGCATGACTGTGGTAAATACTGCGGCTTTGTTTCAAGTGTTTGCTCACAAATACATCTGTCCAAATCAAACTCAATTGAAATTTCGTATTTTATTGAACTGGAAAAGGCTATGCACATTGCACACATTAGAACTTGCAAGACATTTGGAACATCGAGGATGGGAGAAGCTGAATTTACCAATTCCTTAGTCGCCCAGAATACTGTAATGTGTTCTTAGTGTTTGCACTGACATTAAAACACAGCATTAAATTCTAAACCAAAGGCCATAGTAATAAGGAAGCAAGCTCTACACTGCAAGTTTTTACAGGGCTGTTAAACACAGACTACAACTGTACTATTAATGCAAAGTAATCATCTAATTGTGCATTAGTTGCCCAGGATTTGTATACAGTACATATACAAAGTGCATATAGACTGATTTGCAGCGCTGCCATTTATTCTCCTCTCTGAGCTGCTTTAGGTTAAGAGAGAAGTTTTGGAAACATTTCAGCTTGCGTCCCGCTGGCTCACATGCCAATCTGCAAATGTATCGCTTGTTGGCCAGACACTGAGGTGCAAAGATGCACCACTATGGTTAGATTTATGGCGTATCAGGCAATGCAAATATCACAGTGCCCTGCCTGTATTTGATGATCACTCATCAGAGTGCAGAGCACCTACAGTATATAATGACATCACTTACTGTTTGATGTGGAGTCACATATGTGCAAAGTTCCAATGCAATGAAAATGTGAATCTTAGGTGTTTTTCTAGTGGCCATGTTTCATAAAGAAATATAATGCTTCAGACATGTTACACGACAGCATGTGTCACTCTGTTCCAAAGTATGTACAACTGTGTTCCATTATAGCTGTAAAATATCTGAAACAATATGACCACAATGCAGCACAGCATATGCCTTGGAAACAGGACACACTGCATTATGGCCTATTTGAAATATTGTGCTTTATAATGTTCTTTAGTACTGTTTTCTATTTGATACATCATTTCAGGTTGCAGGCAGGTAGCTGGACAAACAGCAGTTGTCCATTCCATAAATTAGAGCTGGTGCTTGGCCAATTGTGTATAAGCAGTCAAACGAGTTGCTTAGTGGTGGAAGAACATTGATTAATCTCTCGCTTCAATCCAAATTAAGTTCATTTGACTTTCTTCCAACTTTTTTGGTCTGTCTTTAAAAACTCACGCACACAAATCCAGTGAATACGAAGACAATGACACACAATTGTAGTCTGAGTTAACCCTAATTACACAGGAAGATTCAGTCTTTATATAGGCTACAGGTGTAACGTTGGATTGGAAGTTTTGATGCCAGATGCTCCTCCGAGCGCCATTGTTCTGACCAAAACTGTATTTAAGCTCGATGGGGAGCTTGAAAGATAAGGACAAAATAGCCCTCCAGTTCCCCTTGCAACAAGAATCCCCAGTTGGTTATAAACCAAACTCGAAATTCAAAAAAAATAAAAACCAAACAAAAAGCTCAGACTCAAATGTTTAGATCTGAATCAGTCCAAGACACGTGCAGAGTTGGGAAGTCTATGAGAGATCTCTAATCTTTACAAATGTTGTTTGTCTCTTCCCTCGAAACATCTTGACACAAACCATACTGGCCCTCACGACCTGGATCACAGTGATGTGTAGGGTGAGCTGCGGAACATTATTTATAGAAAATAAGGGCCAGTGTGCAATCAGAGAAATGTTTTGGCCTTTGTTGATGGAAAAATCCCCGAATGTTTCTGAGAACATCGATCCCACTCATTTTCAGTAGATCTTAAACGATACTTAACTTGGATGAAAAGGCAAAGGAGAAGAGGAGTGTAGCTCAACATGGGTGGCACGGCGAGTTTAAAATGCTGTTTATCCTGAGCAAGAGCGATAGAGAGTACAATGCTCTGCAAGGGTGCAGAGTCCAGACAGGAAGGATTGCTGCGGTCCTGTGAGCCTATAAAGTTGACCCACAGAGTCGTATAAGTTTACGTACCGCACAAAGTCTCCTCTCTTTGCAGCCTCATACAGGTCCTGCTCAGTCTCACTCCCTTCAAATCAGACAGCTTTGTCCACCTGTGGTCTTTTCAGACTCTTGAGTAAATACCAGCATGTGTTTGGGTTAAAAATACACTGAGACGTCTCTTGTATCAAAAAGATATGTCTCAAAAAAGGTGCCTTATTTGGAATCTATAATTTCTCACACTAGGGGGGGTGAACAAAAAACATCTCCTAAATCATATCAGAAACATGTCACCAATCTTTTAATCTACATGCCAGACTTATCTTTATTAAAGGATATAATTTTCTAGATGTTGATTCTAGCCGCATACCGCCAACCGGTCCCTGGGTGCAGGAAGGGAACACTGTGCCCTTGTTTTGTTGCCCTTCAACTGAAGTTAGTGTATGGGAACACTTTTACCCAAGTCAGTCAGCCCACGAATGAATTGCGGTGAGTACTGATGCAAAGTACACACATGACACCGACTATAATCAGTAATACAATGACGTAAAGCTCCTACTCCATCCCCAGCACTGCACACTTCCCATGTAATTATAAGGTCGGGGTTTGATTCGGGCCTAGTGATGAAGTTAGTTCCACCCACTGACTCCTACAAACAGATGGGCTTATAGTTTGCAGCAATATGGTGGCAAGACAGAGCGGAAAGCTAGGAATGAGAGGGACCTTGCATTTGTATACTGACCTAAGGGTAGTTTGATGTTAAGGTTTGGACTGTGGCCGATGTGACCTTACGTGTTTAGGAGCAAAAGAAACAAGAGAAAGTGCTCGGTACCACTGACTAACATAGAGTGGGTCTGATAGATGTGCTAAGCAGGCCCATAGAGGGCTTGAGAATTTTCCCTTGAACTGATCGAAGCTCCTGCAGCATACTGTATGTTCAGCTTGAGAAAACTGGGCTTCATTAATGATGAAGTCTTACTTAACTCCTGCAGTGATCATGATACGATGACTGATGACTGAAGGATCATGTAAAATCGCATCATTCATAGCGATGAACCCCCAGAGCTAATCAGCTAATTCTCCCTAAACACTCAGCGGTATTTTAGCATCCTTCAGCTAATTGTTTTGTATTTATGATAACCAACTTATGTCTAGTTTTAGACTTGACACGGTTAAGAAGATTGTTTCCACTTGCAGAGGAAAGGTTCTAACCGTTCTGTGTACTTAAACAAAAACAGATAAAATTATTGACTATTGCATTTGTTTAATGTTTGTATGATGCTAGGCTGCCCCCACACGTCACGCTGCATTATGCTATATTGAATTATTTGCCTCACTGGCGCTGTAAGCCCCTTTTATCTAAATGGAAGAGCAACTCTGGCGTAAGGATTTCATCTATTTCTCTAATTGCACATGACAATAATCTTAAATCTTGAGTACCCGCTGAACATACAGTATTTAAGCGTTTAGTGTTTAGCTGCTAAGCCCACAAAATTGAGCTAAAAGAGAGTTACTGCAGGACTGACATCGCACAGGCGCGCACAACTGCAATTCCAGACCACAAGCATTAAAAGGCTGACAATCTTTTGCTAACAGCACTGCCGTGTTATTTATATAAATATTTATATAAAAATATTAAACCAGCTACTTAGATAGCATTGCTAATTACAATAGAGCCTAAAGCACATAAAATTATTTGACATTTGAGTGTTTTGAGTTTGCATGTTGTTCACATCCCTTCCATACTGTGTCTGTGCCTTTCCCTCCAACTTCCCAAACACACTCATGTCAGGTTGACTGGAGACTCTAAATTCCCCATATGTGTGGCTGTAAGTGCTCGTCTATTTATATTCTTTCTCTGATGGGCTGGCGAGCAACAAATGTGGAAAAAATAAATGAACAAATGTTCATTTATTTGAATAAATCATCATTGCAACAAGAATATTTTTTATATCAGCATAAAGATGTTCACCCTCTTTTCACTAAGCGCTTCAGGTTGTTGATGTGAAAAAAAAAAGTTATATAACTGGCAAACCAGCAGTTTATAACAGGACAGCACTGTGGCTCATCCCAGAGTAACCAATGTGGTGCTCATTATGAAACCTAAATCCGCTTTCTCCCCGCTTGGCGATGAGCTGGCACGGTGAAGTGACGTCTCACTTGGCCAGCCACTCAGTGAGGGGCCAATTACAGCGGTTCACGGGCAGATGCGTGCGTGCCTCCTCTGAGCACAGATAGCCAGCATGTCTAAACCAAATTAGTCTATTTTTATTTATTTTTTTTGCTTGTTTGTTTGTTTGTTTTTGAGAAAACAGGAAAGTATATAGAACAGTGTGTGCGGGACATCCAGCAGACATGTCATTTTTATAAAGGGAAGCAAGCCAAGTCATATTTATGCCTGCAGCCAGGGAATTCCCAGTATCAGAGCAGTATCATTTTTTTTATAAAACCATAGACTGCATTACATTAGCTCAGGGAAAATCTATGTTCTGTGGAAAACACTGTCACTTACATCTAATGGAAGAGAACCATTGCTTTATCTTCAACTGAATTAAAAGTTCTATGTGTGGCCAGAAGGAGCTTGTCCACGAATCAAAGGTCCTGCAAAATGTTAACCATAGTTCATCCCAACACTTTTTTCAGTCACAACATAAAACCATTATTTGTTAGCTGAAGTTAGCACATTGCACCTGCAGCTCGTATGAATACCTCCACAGAGAAGGTTGTGTTTTTGGTAGCGTTTGCGTGCGTGCCACTTTGTCTGTAAACACGACAGCTCGAAAAGTTTTCAATAATTCGGATAAAACTTTGTAGGGGTGTAGAGTGGGGTCATGTTAACGATCCATTAAAATTTGGCTTTCATCCACCAAGGTCTTCAAGCCTTATAACTTAGAAACTATGATTCTTACAAGTGTGGTGTTTATTATCAACAACTCTCGGAGTGATTCGTCTTTATTTGGTTTTTGTCCCTAAATGAATTTTGCATTCCAGTCACTGTTGTGCTGGATAATTATTGAACTTGGTTTCTAAGCTGTTATTAGCTAGTTTTGCTTATTGCTGAGTGGGAGAGAAACCTTGGGAATAAACATAAATTCTTCTTCTTTTTTTAGTTTTTTAGTTTTTTTTTTTAGTTTTGCTTTTTTGCACAACATCTAACCCAAATTCTTCACACAGGCATCGGTCCAGGGGCCTTTATTGTCAAAAGAAAGACTTCTGGGAGATACAATCCAAAAATATACTGCTGTTTACTGCAAAATGTTGTTTTGCTTTAAAAAAAAAAAAATTGATTTCTTCTGGTCCTGCTGTCCATGAAGTCACTTCAGGCAGTTCATCAACGTGGCATCACAGATTGGAGTTTGGCTCTCTGCACTCTGGTGCTCTCTGGGATTGAGTTGTTTCCTGCCTTGTGCTGCAAGAACCACACATGTGAACTGTTAAATTAAGTCTTTCTGTCTCCCTGTCTAGATCCTGGCCTTGTGCATAATCCAGTTGGAAAGAATAAGAGGCTGTCGTTCCTCCGTATTCCTCTTCCTGTTCTGGGTCTTAGCTGTTGTTTGTGCTCTGGTGCCTCTCAGAGCAAAGATCCAGTTGGCCATGGATGAGGTATGTAGTTAGCCTATTAATTAATATTGAATATAAACATTGTTACCATGCTCTGTGTCATTACAATGTATGTGCCCATGCATCCAAAACCTCTAAGATCAAAACTAGGTTTGGGGCCAAGTGAATCTGTAAGTGTGTCCAGCTTGAACTCTGTGAACCTGCCGTGTCTAAACACCGTGAAGTGGTATCTAATCAGCTCTGCTCCTACTCACGGTCTAGACACGAGACTCCAGCAGCACGGCTTGAGCGATACCCTGTGTCTGCAAAGAATTTCTGTTTCATCCCTCAATTTTAACCAAGGTAGCCCAAAGTTAACACAATGCGCTGGAGGATGACACTGCCAATTCTGGTCAAGCCTGTGTGTGTTTAAGGTTTTCTTTTCTTCCTGTGTCTTCTGTCAAACACAGCAATCATTGTTGTATGGGGTAGGCTTGTATTTTTGTTCACGCAGCCGTGGGGCAGTCGCATTTGCATTTCTATAAAAACACAGACACACATCCATATTTCTGTTTTATCGTTTCTCTGTGTGACATTCCCACACTGCTTGGGGGAGAGTAATGATGGGCCTGGGATAAATGCTGGTGAGACATGGCAGCCCAGGGTCAGCCCAGATGGAACGTCAGCGCTGTGTTTATGGGCCTACACTGCTGTAAACACAGCCAGATGGAAATCTATGCATTCACACACAATGCAAAGCCATATATGATTTACACACAGATGCTTTAATTTCACACACACACACACACGTGCACAGTATAACCATCTATAAATTTATACTATATCCTCCATATTATATTTCTAGGTCACAACGGACCACAGCTGTGTGTCAGATTCAGTTCATTTGTTTTGGGCTTTTCATCACATCCTCTGCTCCAAAAACTGTTGATGCCGGCAGCTAGAAGACACTTTTCATCCAGAGTGACATTAAAAGTTTCAGATTTGCGGACAGCGCCGATGTTCACTGTCCCCTAAAACTCATAAAACAAAGTAAGGGATAATTCCTGGTAGGCTAATTGGCCTAGTCTGCCGCAAAGCCCTCTCAGAAACAGTAAGAAGTATTCTTTCGCTGTGATGAAGTCGATGCTGCACAGCTGAGCAGTTTTATTCTGCGCGGACCACATATAGTGCTGAGATGTGTTCTAAATATTTATAAAGAAAGTGTCCAGTTCAAATTGCAGCGCTGACAGCTCAGGTTGACAGAGTTCATGTTTGTGGACCCTGGACCATTCTTAGTTGCTTGACCTACATTTTTCCCACCCACTTTTGGACCATCCTGCCCCTGTTTTTCCCAGTGTGGCCGGATCCATTTGGCTTCTTCGTATCGCCTGTCTGGGCACAGTACCACACTTTTCAGAGAAAATTGTTTTACTGTTTACCATGGCGTCAGACCAACTCGTATGCATAGCCATACTGCTGCACAGCGCACAGTCTGTGGCAGTGGCCCTGACCCAGTAGTAAACAAAGCCTCTGCCAAAGCCCAGAGTTTCTGTATGTCAAGAATAACATGCAAGTCCTACATTTCACAAAAGTCTCTGAGTGGTTAATACTGCAGCTGCTCCCTTGATTGAAAGTAAGGGTGCTGGTTTGTGAAACCACAATCTTCCTATTTACAGATATGGGCTCTTAGCGTGACTGTGAGACAGATTTAACTGTTGCTTCATTTATACAAAGCACACCATTAAAGACTCTGGGTTTTCACCCTGATTTAGCCTAAAGGTCCAAAATACCCTTTATTGTTTCTGTGATCTCGGTGCAGAAACCGTCCTCTGCTGTACAATGTGTACGCAAGGGAACGGCTATATAATGAAGCTGGTGCTGTTGTGAAACTGCACACAAAGCCACAGCGGAGATAAATGATGCGTTGTACCGCAGTCGGGATGTTGTGTGATTTGTTAAGTAATATTGAAAGAGATGAAACAACCAAAACACATTTTGATCCTGGTCGCGTACGAGCGCCGTTATTCTTCTGCGGCACGAGCTCGGCCGCAGAGCCAATTAATTGTGTCCCCAGTTTAAAATAAATGTCTTACTTACAAAACTTGTCTGAAATAGCTCGAAACAAATAAACTCAAGGAACTCTAACTGCAGCATTCTGGCGTTATCGGTCTCTCTTTTTCATTGCTTTTCTTATTTATTCCACAGGGCATCACCTCTGATATTGTACGATACCTCGCCTTCTTCTCCTACTTCACGATCCAGTTGGCCCAGCTGTTCCTGTGTTGTTTTGCTGACCAGCCTCCAGAGGGAAAAACCATCTCGGAAAAGGTAGGCAGAGGAGAATGTCTCCCGCTTACGTCAGAAACGTCCTCTCTGATCCAATATCCAGGATCGAAAAATGCGTGTGTGCCTATCCTGTGGTTTTCAACTTTTGTTGTCAAGACACTTTTCATTTTTGGAGGAAATGATGTGATTCACATCCTCCCTCCTTTCACTCTCACATATCCACTTTGGCATCCTGTGAGAGGTGTGTGAATGACTGTATGTGTGTGTGCTCTCCTGCATACCTTCAACGCTACTCACTCACTCTGTGAGATAACATCGAGACCACTGCTTAGAGTCCATGACCACACAACAGCGAAAGCAATTACTTAATACAGATCTGACTACCCCATCAAACATGAGCTTGGCAAGCTGTTCGGGGGCAACTCACAAGTGAATGAAAATGAGCTCCTAATTAATCAAACAGACGTGTGATGTAATATCTCCCCAGTGGTAAACATTTGAAATAGCTGGAAAAGTCCCCTAACAAACTGCTGGCTAGCAGCGAGGACGCTGAGGGTACAGAAGCCACAGTCTGCCGCGGCGGACGCACCCATTTTCCTCCACCTCCTCCTCTGCTCTGCCCCACGCTCTGGTTAGAGTTACTCATAGGAAGAGAGGAGGTGAGGAGACAGAAAGTAAGAGCAGTGGTAACGATGAGAGCAAACACCCCGGTGAGGGGGTGGCAGGGCGGAGGAGATGCCAAAAAAGTTTGCGTGACCGGACAAACTTTCTGTTTGTCTGCGTGTGTATCCTCTTGTTATAGTTTGTGATGACACATTTCCACTCTGTCTGCGCTAGACCTCAAAACGTCATGTTCACCCCGCTCTAACACTGAGAGCTATTTATTCTGTTCTGTGGGAGTTCGTGGCCTTTGCTCCTCAGACTGGACCACCTGAGTGCACAGTGTTGTTTACACACGTTAGCATTCTTAAACACACCCCTCACAAGTGCGCCGTTCAACCGTCAACCGATGGCCACTGTTAGGATGTGTATTTCTCCAAAGCCATTAAGCGGTGACAGATTTACTGCGAAAACAACAGTGAGTCTGGTCTTTAATCTGTTGCAGAATCCCTGTCCTGTGAAGGATGCCTCTTTCCTGTCAAAGATTCTCTTCTGGTGGTTCACTGGGTAAGATGGTTCTTTAAAACCCTTTCATTTTTAGGCATTGGCTGAATCACTACAGCAACAGTTTGTACTTGTTTACAATAATATGTTTGCTTTGTGTGACTCGTTTCCCGTGTTTCTTCCTCAGACTCGTTGTCAAAGGATATCGCACTCCGCTGGAAGCAGGGGATCTGTGGACCCTGAGAGAGGAAGACACGTCACAAAAGATCATCTCAGTTCTGGAACAGGACTGGACAGCTGAATGTGCCAAACTTCAGAAGTGAGAATTATTTAAATTTGATACATTTAACCTGGTACTCTAGGTATTTACAGTAGTACTGCAGTGCACTTAGCATATACTGCCTTACAGTCTCTAGTATGGCTGGGATTATGCTCCCTTGCAGACACGTACACAGACATCTGCAGACACCACAATCACATAATTGTTCTGCTTATGCTACTTTCTAGTCCACTTGGAGTCTGCTTGTGCAGTTGGCACCCTTGCAGTGTTGTGGCTTGGTGGACAAGTCTGTGGTGTCACCGCCAATTGGAGGGTTCAGTAACAGCTGTGCTGAGCATCACGTGCAGCCCCTGATGATGAAATTGATGTCAGTCATACCCTAGTGGACCCTCGTGTACTAATGGAAGCAGAAACTATATCAAAAACTGGATCCTCCGGTTTCTGTTTCATTTTGATTGGCCCTTCTCACCTGATAAACAGTCATCTTTCAAACTATTAGCCAGCGGTTGGTGCGTGAGTCTGCAGCAGAAACACAAAGAAACGACATGTGCAGGACGTGCACATGTCGCCTTAAATGTTCCTTGCGTCTTGCTATTTTGACGCAGGCCTGTGATCCCCTGTACTCCTCTCCTTATTGTCATGGCCAAAGAATCAATCCCATTTTATTACAATGTGGTCAAACATCAACATGGTGCTAGTCGAATTAATGACCCAAGCAGAGCACAGCTGCGGCAAATTAAAATTTGGGATGTCTCATCACCACAGGCATGTAGGGCTAAAAATAGGCCCTAGGAGGCTCACTCGAGGACATACAATACCATAATGTCAAGACTAGAGCCGTGTGCCATTTCCAAGGCTTGTTAACACGATCAAGTGCTTTGAAAGCAGTCGTTAAGTCTAATAATTATTTCGGCAAATAATGCTTTTCTCAGCTGCGAGCAAATTCAGCGATGGCACGCAGCTTTTTTACAGTTTCACATTAAAGGCAACAGCACGTTGGTGCATCTTTGACATAGATTTCTGTGTGCATTTCTTCCCTCTTATAGGCAGGAGAAAGCCTTGGCAGCAGGTGTGGCCCTGGGAAGCCGACTGCCGGACCAGGCTCAGCTCCTCAGGAAGTTGCAAAAGGAGCAAAGCTCTGGCTTCTTCCTCCTCAGAACACTAGCGCGCAAGTTCGGGCCATACTTCCTGACCGGTACCCTGTGTATCATATTCCACGATGCCTTCATGTTCGCCATCCCTCAGGTGCTGAGGTAAGACTCAAAAGAAAAAAATCCACCAGAACCCCAAATTCAGCTCTTATGAAAGCCATCTGGCTTTAAATAGCTGTACTATGACCTGCCAATATTAGCAGATATTAAGTGTATCTCAGCCCAGTACCATGAGGCCCACGGGTATTTTTTCCATTGGTGAAATTCCCCCAGATAGCAGTTCTCTTATGAATACAATCCACAAGCTTTTGTAGGCCAATTTAGCATAAAGATAGAAATAAAGCAGCTGTAGTCTGATAGAAAGAGGGTTACTAAGCATAAGAAACTGTGTCATTATATTTGGAATGAGATACTGTTGTTGAGTTCTCAAATATAGCTTTTGCACTGCTCGGAGTCCCACAAACCAAATGGCATTGAGTACTGTATTAAGGAAAGCTACAGTCAAACCCTTCCAAACCTCAGCTCCGACTGAAATTACCTGGATGCACTGCAGTCCCGGCTAGAGTAAAATAAAGTTTTATTGTTTTTCTGCTGGGAAAATTCAAGAATCAGCAGACAAAAATACGACTGTCTAAAATATCTATATATATATAGAGAGATAGACAGATAAATAGTGTTAAGGGATTTTGGTGATTTATGACAACAGCCGAACAACAACTGAAGCTGGCAGCAGTGAAAACAGGTCATGGCTGACCCGCCACCCGCCGCACCAGCCCACCAGTCAGACTGGAATGTTGTTGTTGATGCAAAGCACAGAATCAGTGGAAGTGTTAATTACGGTCATAGAGCTGTGAGCAAGAAAAGTAGACGAGACCACAGCCGTCTTTGCTCCAGTAAGGAGGACATGAAGAGAGGGAGAGGAGGCTCTAAATGGCAGAAATGCATTTGGACCACAATAAGGGAGCCGCTGGCCAAGTGTGAGGGCAGCCTGGCCACAGGCTGAGCTCTGTTGTGCAACCCAAGCTACTTTGTGAGGACCAGTCAGCCAGCAGCCACAGCAGCGCTCAAGGACATTGGTTAAGGCACACAAAGAGAGTCAGATAATACCAGATTGAATCAGTAAAAAGAGTAAAAACCTGTCTGCGCCTGTTTTGCTTTGCATCATTCACTACTTTCCAGGAAAAATATAGAAACAGTGCTTTGACACAGAGGTTGAACACAAAATCCAGCATGCGCAAACTGCTGAACATTGGGATCAATTAACTGTGATCTGTTTTTCCTCCTCCGTAGTCACCTGTTGGCTTTCATGCGAGACGAAGATGCACCACTGTGGAAGGGCTACTTCTACGCCACGCTCATGTTCCTCCTGTCCTGCCTTCAGTCCCTCTTCAACCATCAGTACATGTATACTTGCTTCACAGTGGGAATGAGGGTGAAGACAGCTGTCATGGGCTTGGTTTACAGGAAGGTGGGTAAATCTGTATCTACGCACATGAAGCCACTAACCAGCATAGATACACAACATAAATTATGTCGCAAGTGGCAAAAACAAAATCTTTATCTTCTTCCAGACTGGAACACGGATTCTCAGTGTGTGATTAGCAGCTTTTACCTAAGATGAATGATTGCGTGAAATCTTTACGAGGATATAAAATTACACGGTAAACAATGCTAAAATGTCTCTGTCTCTTTTATTGTCAATCCAGTCTTTGGTGATAAACAGCTCTGCCAGGAGGACGTGCACCGTGGGCGAGATTGTGAATCTGGTTTCAGCAGACACTCAGAAGCTCATGGACTTTGTTGTGTACTTCAATGCTGTCTGGCTGGCTCCTATTGAAATTGCTCTTTGTCTCTTTTTCCTCTGGCAGGTATGTTGAAATGTAGTGTTTTCACAATGCATCCTATTCATGCACAGATGCAGCTTAACCAAAAAAAAGAAAACCCTGACAGTTATGTCCTTTCTGTTATTCAGCATCTTGGCCCATCAGCTCTGGCAGGAATTGCCACTGTCATTCTCATTTTTCCACTCAACGGATTCATTGCAAAGAAAAGAAGCAAGCTGCAGGTAAAAAAGCTGTTACAGGAATCCTTCACACTTGTGTTCCAGTAGCCCAGACATCTGGCACATCAGGTCAGGGATGCCACAGCTGGTTTAGATAGTGACTGAAGAGCTGTGTGGGTGTTTGGCCTGGATGGTACATTCTCCCTTGTCCTTTTGATGTCTGGTCCATATAACATGCTTGAAAAACAATGACAGGAAAGGGTGGGCAGTAGAAAGGCATAATTTTTCATTTCTTTGGAAAAACAACAGAGGGTTCTGTAAATTTGGATGCCAGTTTAATCGAACTTAGTCTTGAATGCAGTGACCGCATTCCTGGCTCTTTGTTGTTTCCTTGTTATAAAAAATCACTAAAATGTAACAAGCAATAAATTCTTACCGAATTAAACAAGTTCTGTGATGTTCGGGAAAACTACTACAGCTGTAATGAGAGGAGCCAAACCCATGTTCACGAATGAATGTATATCCTTTGGTCTGATCATTTTCTATCCGCTGCGCCCCACTTTCAGCTTTGCGTGGTTTCCTTTTCAAACAATATCAAGTAAAACACCCCTCTGTCTGGTCAACAGGAGATTCAGATGAAGTTCATGGATGGCCGCATCAGGCTGATGAATGAGATCCTGAATGGGATAAAGATCCTGAAGTTTTATGCCTGGGAGAAGGCCTTCCTGGAGCAGGTTTTGGGCTACAGAGAAAAGGAGCTCAAGGCCTTGAAGAAGTCTCAGATTCTCTACTCCATCTCCATTGCATCTTTTAACTCCTCCTCTTTCTTGGTGAGAACAATACACTGAAAGACATTTAAAATATAGAGGCTATATATCTAAAGTCTGAAAATAGCTCATGCCATTGTGCTGGGCATTCCTAATCCTTACAGAAAGGTATCAATCAAAACCAGCAGAAATCTGAAAATGAAATTGTATCTATTGTCTCAGCTTCTTCTATCAAAAACACACGTTTAGTTTGCAGAAGAAAAAAACTTTACCTCATGTGTTTACATTTAGGCGCACAGCTCCACGGGGGGCCCATTCGTTCAGGACTCTCTTGCAGGTTGCATCCCGTAAAAGCAGACATCCAGAGAGTGGGAGTTCTTAAGAATTTAATTCAGTAATTTATTTTGTACCTACACTGGGCTAAATGTAACGTTCACTCAGTCACGCTAACATGTTGGCCACCAACAGGTATAATGTTACTGTGCCAGCGTTTACTAACACAAACTACAGCTGAGACAATACAACAACTACAAGTACTGAACACCACATCCCAACGTGGTAGTGCCAGATCATCGGATCACAGCGATTTATCCTCTGGAGACGTCTGAACAGAATTTCGTCTTATTCGATCAAATAACCTTGCTAGAAAGGCAAAAAAAAAAAAAAAAATTAAATTACACATAAGTGGCCTGATTTTAAAGATTCAGGTCTTCAGAACAAATAGATTTGGGGCTAAGTGCCACAGACAGGGCGGGGAAGTCAGAAAGCAGTATCAGACAGCTAAAGTATTGCTGCTGGTTTTCGTCTCGGCGTGGGATAAAGTATATTGACATTTAGCTCAATTTAGGCCAGTGCAATCCTTAAAATTAAATTGAATTGTCTGTGTCTAAAGAGCATGCAGGATTCTGCCCATAAAAGTAACATTTAGTGCTTTTTTCCCCCCCCTAAGATTGCTTTCGCTATGTTTGGAGTCTATGTGATGCTTGATGACAAGAACGTCTTGGATGCACAGAAGGTGTTTGTCTCCATGGCACTAATCAACATCCTGAAGACCCCACTCAGTCAGCTTCCATTTGCAATAAGCACAACCATGCAGGTAGGTTGCATTTCTCCTCTATCGCCTAATGAGGAATATTTTCACAGTCCTGCGACAGATATGGGCCATTTAACCTACTCCCTGGCTGTTTCAGGCTATAGTCTCACTGAAACGTCTGGGAAAGTACTTGTGCGCAGAAGAACTGAAAGTGGACAATGTTTCAAAGACGTCGCTGAGCTCTGGTAAGAAACCCACCCATATATCATCTATTACACTGAATGAATGCACTCTTATATTTTTCAATTTCACAAATATACACAGTTTGGTTTCCCCGTACTGCCTAAAATCACAGGCTGTCATAATCAATATAAGCATCCCACACGATGTAGTTGTTTATAACTGTGGACTACCACAGCCTTGTATGGATCATGTGCACTGTCACTTCCTGGGTCCCCAGGCTGACTGGTAGACAGGGTAATTATAGGATGTTCCCTTCGGCGGTTGAACGTAAATCACAGCATGAATTCAGACATATGATTCAGAGAGAAATAAAAAAATATACGGCACTTCTCTGTCTGTAATCTGTCAACACTTCCTAAGACAGCTTGTGAAAAAGCAGCGGCTCTGTAATTTGTATGATTAAGCAAATTCACTTGTAATTACGCCCCGACTGCACCCTGCTGCATAACTTCAAGGGAAAACTTTGTTTTGAAAGTTTGTTTATCACTACGGATGAAAGAATACTTTTTTTTTTTTCCAGTGCTCATTGCATGTTTTGTTCATTTTATTTGATCTTTTCTTTACTGTATAGATGGGGAAGATGTGGCCATAGAAAATGGCACTTTCAGTTGGTCTGCAGAGGGTCCTCCGTGCCTCAAACGGTATGTCAACAAAAAAAAGTCAACAACAAAATCAATAAAATCAAACATTTGAGGTTTACAGGAAAATCCCCTTCTCTGTTAACTTGTTAGGATCAGTGTCCGTGTGCCTCGCGGCTCCCTCGTTGCCGTGGTGGGGCATGTAGGCAGTGGAAAATCCTCATTGTTGTCTGCTATGCTCGGAGAAACGGAGAAAAGAAGTGGCCAAGTTACTGTCAAGGTACTAAGCTTGTGTTCCATAACAAGGTCTATTCATAGTTTGTGGGTAACTTGTAATAAATATTGATATTCTCTCTTTTGACTGTGTCTTCACAGGGTTCTGTGGCGTATGTTCCCCAGCAGGCCTGGATCCAGAACGCCACAGTCCAAGACAACATCATATTTGGCCGTGACAAATTGAAAACATGGTACCAACGTGTGCTGGAGGCCTGTGCCCTGCTGCCTGATCTGGACATCCTGCCTGCTGGAGATGCTACAGAAATCGGAGAGAAGGTACTGAATACTTCATGGGGAAAAAAATGAATTGTATTTCTTGCATAAGTTGAGTCTCAAACATTTTAAATATTTTATCTCCGTGCAGGGACTAAACCTCTCAGGCGGACAGAAGCAGAGAGTGAGTTTGGCCAGGGCCGTCTACAGAAAGGCTGATGTTTATTTGATGGATGATCCGCTGTCTGCTGTTGATGCACATGTGGGTCAGCACATCTTTGACAAAGTCATTGGACCAAAAGGAGTCCTTAGAGACAAGGTAATGCCATATAAAGTGCAGTTCATCCAGTTCAGTGCAGCCACAGAGACACTTACGCCACTACACGTTCTGTGCTATTGTTATCATAATATGGAAACCGCCACTTTGCTGACACCTTTGTTTTCAAGAAAGCCTCAATTTACTGTTGGATTGTGCTTACATGTTATTTTTATAACTTGTGTGGCTCGCTGCACAGACCCGCATCCTGGTGACCCACGGGATGAGCTTCCTGCCGCAGGCCGACCTCATCCTCGTCCTGGTAGATGGGGAAATCACGGAGAGCGGCTCCTACCAGGAGCTCCTCAGCCGCCACGGTGCTTTTGCAGACTTCATCCACACCTTTGCGAGCACAGAGCGAAAAGAGAGCGCCATACAGCGAGGTGAAGAGACATTTCAGAAATGAATTTTGCTGTAAGCTGTGTGCTCCCAGTAAGACAGCCTTCACTAATAACTTGCCACTATGCATCCTTTTCACGTAGCTGGTTCCAGGAGGTCTAATGCTCGTCTCAGCATGGTCGACTTCATGCCATTCTCCAGAGACCTCTCACAGGAGCAGCTCATCGGGTACATTGACAAACACAGCAATTCTGATTCTCATATCTGGAGTACCAACTATCCCGTTTTATCAAACTGACCTCTGACCTCTCCTTAGGGGTGACACCACTAATACCAACCTGCAGAATATGGAGCCTGTGTCTGAAACAGACCAGGAACAAGTACCAGAGGACTTGGGCAAGCTCACTGAAGTTGACAAGGCACGCACTGGAAGAGTAAGTCTGAAAATGGTATAAAATTAGGTGTTAGTGCAGGCGGCGCGAGTTCGAATCCCGGCTTGTCGCCAATTTGCCCCGTGTCTTCGCCCATTTTCTGTCTGTCTACACTGCTGACAAAAGCCGCTGTGGCCAAAAATGCAAAAAAGAAAACAGTTGTTGCTGTTTCAATGAACATAAATAAAACTGTGAATGTGTGTGACCTGGACTTGGATAAATACTGGGTACACCAATGAATGTGAGGACAGTTCTCTTATTCCTGCTGCTTTTTATCTATTTGTATTACAGGTGAGGTTGGAGATGTACAAGAAGTACTTCAAGACAATCGGTTTGGCCATCATCATTCCCATCGTCTTCCTGTACGCCTTTCAGCAAGGCGCCTCTCTGGCTTACAACTACTGGCTCAGCATGTGGGCTGATGATCCTGTTGTTAACGGCACCCAGATTGATACAGACCTGAAACTGACTGTCTTTGGGGCTCTGGGCTTTGTACAGGGTCAGTTAGTGGGTTTTATAAGTCCTCATTGAAAAGCACTTTAAAGGATTCAAACGGGTTACGTTGGTTTGGTAAAAATAAACACTATGCCCGCCTTCTCTATAGGTGTTGCTATCTTTGGAACGACTGTTGCCATCTCCATCTGTGGCATCATCGCCTCTCGCCACTTGCACATGGACCTGCTGAACAACGTGCTGCACTCTCCAATGTCTTTTTTTGAGTCCACACCAAGTGGCAACCTCCTGAATCGCTTTGCCAAGGAGATTGACGCTATTGACTGCATGGTCCCCGAGGGCTTGAAGATGATGCTAAGCTACGTGTTTAAGCTCATGGAGGTCTGCATCATTGTTCTGATGGCGACGCCCTTTGCAGCCGTGATCATCCTGCCTCTCGCGTTCCTCTATGCCTTTGTCCAGGTACATTTTCTCCCCAAAATATGAACTCCCCACTCTGATCTTTAGTTTCTTATTTGGGATGATTCTGCTGAATGTTGCTTAGCGAGAGCTGGGTTCCATTACTGTATGTTATTGGAAAGTTCTGGGCTCCAAAACCAAATCTGCTGATTTTGCCATCCACTTGTGTTTTGGTTCCCACCTGCTGACATAGATGTTGCATTCTGAATTATGGGAAAGCCCTGAGTGCTCCCACGTGTTTCATTCATTAAAGCTGGTGTTTTATATTTCCACTGTGGCCCACAGAGCTTCTATGTTGCCACATCCTGTCAGCTGCGCAGGCTGGAAGCTGTGAGCCGTTCGCCCATCTACACCCATTTCAATGAGACGGTGCAAGGCGCCAGCGTCATCCGAGCCTTCGGAGAGCAGCCCAGGTTCATTCTGCAGGCTAATGAGAGGGTCGACTTCAATCAGACCTCCTACTTTCCCCGATTTGTGGCCACTCGGTGAGAGGACATGCAATGATTATAAAGTGCTTTAGCTTTATTTATACACCCATTTGCTCGCTTAAGAGTTTATGAGGGATGGTGATGGTTCATAACATTAGGAGGTGTAATTGCTTTATGACGTAGTAATGAGGACACATTTTGGAGCTTCTGTGCGTGCAGCTGAATCACTGTTACATCCACAGGTGGTTGGCAGTCAATCTGGAGTTTGTTGGTAATGGTGTGGTCTTAGCTGCTGCCATTCTGTCTGTGATGGGGAAAGGCACCCTGAGCCCAGGCATTGTTGGTTTGGCTGTGTCACACTCCCTCCAGGTAAGAAGGTCTACCCACAGTCACGCTGTTATACTGGAGATGTCCCAGTATCCATCTTATTAACACCAGAATTATTAACACTGGAACAGAAAATTGCATTTTGTTTTTTTACAGTCAGGAAATGCAGTTTATTTCAGGAAAAGTAAAATTATTTGCGCTGGATATTGCAGGTTACTGGAATCCTGAGCTGGATTGTGCGATCTTGGACCGATGTCGAAAACAACATTGTTTCTGTTGAGCGAGTGAACGAGTACGCCGACACTCCTAAAGAGGTCAGTATTCCCAGCACACAAACGCACCAATCACTGCTTAGGGCAATAAATCCAAAACTGTGCTGGAGAAGGTTTTTTTTTTCTCTACTCATTCTTTCTTACTGTGTGATACAGGCCAGTTGGAGTATAGAGAGCAGCTCACTGCCCCAGGCCTGGCCTCAGAAAGGTACTATAGAGTTCCAGGACTACGGGCTGCAGTACCGCAAAGGCCTCGAGTTGGCTCTGAAAGGAATTTCTTTGCATATTCATGAGAGAGAGAAGGTAATTCATTTTGCGTGATATTAAAATTGTTTACAGTCTTGATTTAAACTGTTTAATTATCTAAAATATAAATTCTGAAACCTTTATTTTTTTCAGGTTGGAATTGTGGGTAGAACAGGAGCAGGAAAGTCCTCACTTGCTTTGGGAATCTTCAGGATCTTAGAGGCAGCAAAGGGAAAGATCTTTGTCGATGGAGTGAACATTGCTGACATTGGACTCCATGACCTCAGATCACGCATTACTATCATTCCTCAGGTACAGCAGCACTAATAACTCACACTGAGATCTGGCTTTCATCACATGAACTGTTTGCAATAGTGACCATCTGTATCCAGTGTAAAATGAGACAATAAAAAATGGTACTGATTCTGTTACCGGTGTGGACGACGAATGATGAATAACATCTGCTGCCCTCTCTCACAGGATCCTGTGCTGTTCTCCGGCTCCCTCCGGATGAACCTTGACCCCTTCGATACCTACACAGATGAGGAGGTGTGGAGTTCACTGGAGCTCGCGCACCTCAAAAACTTTGTGTCTAATCTGCCCGACAAACTCAACCATGAATGCACAGAGGGAGGCGAAAACCTCAGGTATAGAAAAGCACATCGATATGACAATTGAGATAAAACCCCTTTTCTCCTGCGATATTCTTATCGTCCCTTCTTCTCCTTTGCATATGCAGTCTGGGTCAGCGTCAGCTCGTATGCCTGGCCAGAGCCTTGTTGCGGAAAACCAAGATCCTGGTTTTGGACGAGGCTACAGCCGCTGTGGACCTGGAGACAGACACACTCATCCAGTCAACAATCCGCACACAGTTTGAGGACTGCACCGTCCTGACCATCGCTCACCGCCTTAACACCATCATGGACTACACCAGGTACATTACTAATCACTGTGTATTTGGTGAATTGACACAAACCTAATGGAGACAATTTTTTCAATTTGTTTTAGTGAGTTATTAGATAAAGATACTGTATTAGATGTTACACTGCTCAGGAAGTAAAGATGGGAATTTATTGCAGTGGACTCTGGAAACCTGTGAAGGGCATTTGCATTTAAAAAACTTTTTTATTTATTATTTCAAAGACAATAAATTCTGAGAATGACAGTATATTGTTTCTAAAGAAACAACTTGTTCTTGCAGCCCTACAAAAAAAGCATGTTAATAAACCTGTCCAGTTAATGCCTGGACCAGAGGTTTCTAAACAGTTTGCAGAAGCACATTTGTGTGCTGTGAGTCAAAACCAAACCATGGGATTTTGTGACAAACATGCACTGTTTGTTTGCTTTTTTGCATTAAATGACTGCAAAAAATTCATGAATGAATTGTTAATTTACTCTATCGGTACTTCGTAGGTACTCATTACCACACAGAGAAAAGTTATGTCTATGTTAAAACTCCTTTAAAAATGGATCTTGCTGCCTGTGGATCTGAAGAGCCAGACCATTTGTTGGGCCATGTGAAAGCATCTGCGGTCTGACTGTCTAGCTGATGGGAGGCAAATTATATGCTAGTTGAATGATGCAGGTGCAGACCTCCAGATGACATAGAGTCTGTTTTGTGCCAGTAGGAATACAGATGTGCCTTGAACTTTATTACACACCTATATGGCGGATATAAACAATATTCTTCCTTTTTTTTGCTGCTTTGCAGAGTTATCGTCATGGACAGAGGCCACATTTCCGAGATGGACTCTCCAGCCAACCTCATCTCACAGAGGGGGCAGTTCTATCGAATGTGCCGGGAAGCTGGGCTGGCCTAGGTCTCTGTTGGGCTTTGGCCGTGGAACTGATGACCTGGTGTACAGATGTGGCACCTTATGCTTATGGCTCTCCAACACATATTAATTTGGGCCATTCCAAACCTTGTGGCAGCTCCAAAACACCTCTCTGTGAGGGCATTGTCGATGAATCTCAAGAGAATTTGTTGGTTTTTAACACACAGACACACTGTCCCAAGTCAGGAAAAGACATTGTTCACCTCAGACGATGAACACTAAAAAGGAACGCTATAGTGGATATTTGAGAGTCTCTGAGCTATAAATGTTGTGTATCGATTAGTGGAATCAATTTATTCCATCAAAGGGATAAAGCCAAAAGCTGGAATGAAAGAGTACCACAAATCTTAAGGATTTTCATTCTCGTTAAGAATATTATTTTTGTAGGTTTTTTTAAAAGTGTTTATTAAGCACATGGTGTATTTTTTGATGTTTTCTCAGGCTTAAATATGGATGTTTACTTACTCTTTTTTTAGCCTTGTATACCAAAGAAGAGGCAATTTAATCATTTTGAAATGATAAAGTCTGTTTTGTCTTCTTGTCCCAGAAACTGGGTCAGGAAATTCTCTGACACACTAACCTTCAAAAGATTCACGCTGGCAAACGATGGGGAAGTGAGGTTTGTACAGCATTCACAATCTGAGCGTGGGGCAGCCAGTTTGGAGTTTTTATGTGTCAGGGAAAAAGAGGAAAACATTGAAGTGAGCCAACACATTAGCAATCATCCAACTATGCTGTGGCCTTTGTTTATTTCTGTCAAAGTAAACACATAAAAAAGTCAATAGAGCCCTTTCTGGTCAGATTTAACCTGACACCGGTAGTGAAAACCACCATGAATGAAGAGAATGCCTCGTGAAAACAATGGTGATAAATCTCTGTGTGATTGTCTCTCGGTGTCTACCACACAGACCCAGGCTGTACACACACAGAGAAGATAAAAATCAGTATTTTTTTTATGGTGCTGACATGTTGATTTTTACTCTCAATTCAAAGAATGAACCCTATGAACTTTTCAAAGAGAAGAAGCATTTACTGTTTTGTCTTACTGGTTTAGACAATGTATTCTAAGAGAAACCCAAGTGTTTATTTATACCATATGACAAAATGTATTAAATGTCCTTAAAATTATGAGGATTATATTATATTTATACTTTTTATAACAAGCTTGATCGTTTTCACTGACCTTTTACTGTTAATGTCTTTTGTTGCATACATCATGCTGGAAAATAAAATTTATTTGACTCAATGGTTCACTCATTAACTTCACATTCTTAAGTGCATAGAGGTGAAATAGGTCATTTCAAATAATGCCATGAAACTATAGTGAGAGATTATCTCTATGTATTTATATCAGAGAATATCAAGCCTAACTGCAACTGACAAGTCTTCATAATTAAAAAAAAACAAACGAGACACATTTCAAGTTAAGAACGAGTCTTTCCTGATAATTACACTTTGAAAGTGTGAGGCAAGCATGCTCGACACTGTCTCATTTAAGGCTATTGTTGGATTTAAGGCAAAACCATTGCTTTCTCGTGTCTCCAGTTCTGTCTTTCTAGGTACATGCACGTTTTTGTATCAGAGATTATGCAAAGCTCATTAAATGGGAGATTTACTGTTGCATGTAACCAGGGCTGGGCTTATAATAACTGTCATTTTAGTCTGGTGTAATATGAAGCGTTAAACTGCATGTGAAATGAAGAGTTTACAAAAACGACAAACACATCGTTTGGGGGTCTTAGTTGAAGTTACTAGACTCGGCCACTAGATGGCAGACGTCTACGAAGGGTAGCCTACAGGCAGCTGTTCGTTTACACTTGTTGCAATGGCGACCATCACTGAACTAAAGTGTGGTAAGCGCTCACTATTATTAGCATTATTCGTTATTTTATATCCTAACTAGTAATTAATGTGATCTTTAATCAACCCACATAACTTTAGATGTTACTTTACAAGTTAGTGAGAAGCTACGGAGACTGACAAGTTAACAACAACAACACAGGGACGTCCTTACCAGCCTCCATTCAATGGTTCGCTAAATCAGCCACGTGAATGGCACTGGTTTTAGGGAAATGTTAAACATAAATCAACCCATTGCTGTCTTTATTAGTAAAAACCTATATTTCAATTCGGCGCAACTAAATACGCAATGTACTTTATGGGATCTAGCTTTTTCGTGAAATGTTCGCTACTCGCTAACGCTAACAGCTGCTAGCTAGCTAGTTTAAAGTTAAGCTAGTTAGCATGTGGGAAGGAAATGTAATAAACATTTTTATTAAAATGGAAATAGATTAGTGGTTGAAAATTACTACGATTTAAAGAGTGGTTTGTAACAATTTTGACATGAGTATGAGTCCTATTAAAGTGATCTATAGCTTTAAAAATACCAAGAATATGTTAATTCGGCTTTTTTTGAGCGGGGTACGTCGTACATTACAAAAACATCCCCCTTTCGTTTGTTAACTGCATTTACTAACAAAAGGCAAGTCGAGTTTATCCCGGGGAGTTGTTCAGTTTTCCAAAGTATTATTCTTGCGCTACTCCAGTCTTTTTTTTTTAAATGTGAATGTTTTAGCTTTGAGGGAAACGCTGGAATCCCGCGGTGTGCTGGGCCAGCTGAAGGCTCGCATCCGGGCGGAGGTGTTCAGCGCCCTGGATGACCAGCGTGAACCACGACCGCCCCTGTCCCATGAAAACCTGCTCATCAACGAGCTCATCCGGGAGTACCTGGAATTCAACAAGTACAGGTACACAGCGTCGGTACTGACGGCAGGTGGGTGAGGACATTAAAGTACGAGCGCATCATCTTTTACTAACTAACATCTTTTACTGCTTTTACAATATGTCAAATACACTCACCGGCCACTTTATTAGGTACGACTTCCGCTGCTTGGTAACACAAGTATAAAATCATCAAGTCACATGGCACCAACTCAGTGGATTTAAGCATGTAAACATGGTTAAGACGATTAGGTGATGTTCAAACTGAGCATGAGAATGGGGAAGAAAGGTGATTTTAAGTCACTTTGAATGTGGCATGGTTGTTTGCACCAAACAGGCTGGTCAGAATATTTCAGAAACTGCTGATCCACTGGGATTTTCTGGCACAACCATCTCTAGGGTTTATAGAGAATGGTCCAAAAAAAAGAGAAAATATCCCGTGAGCGGCAGTTTTCTGGGTGAAAATGCCTTGTTGATGACAGGGATCAGAGAAGAATGGCCAAACCGCTTCAGGCTAGTAGGAAGGCAACTCAAATAACTGCTTATTACAATCAAGTCATGCAGAGCATCTCTGAATGCACGTGTCAGGCCTTGAAACAGATGAGGTACAGCAGCAGAAGACCACACCGAGTGCCACCCCTGTCTGCTAAGAACAATAAACTGAGGCTACAGTTCACACAGCCTCACCAAAATTGGACGACAGAATATTGGAAAAATGTTCTCTGGTCTGATGAATCTTGGTCACAATTTGGCATAAACAACACGAAAGCATGGATCCATCCTGCCTTGTGTCAACAGTTCAGGCTGCTGGTGTTGATGTAATAGTGTGGGGATTCACATCATGGATGTGCAGCCAAAAAAATATGCAGCAACTGTGTGATGTTATCATGTCAAAGTGGACCAAAATCTCAGAGGAAAATTTTGTTGAATTTGTGTTATGAAGAATTAAGGCAAGTCTGAAGGCAAAAGCGGATCCAAACCAGTACCTAATAAAGTGTTCATTGAGTGTGTCTTTACATGGTATAGAAGAGTGACCCATTTGTGGTGAAATAGTGAATTCAGTGTTAATGTTACATGTGAAAGCAGAAGTATTTCTCTTGACACTTGACGATTGCTTATGTTTGTGATTCCAAAGAGTATTTCAGTATAACCAGTAACTACTGCTGAAAAAAAGTGAATATTTCACAGCACTGTTTGTTTTCTCAGAGTCGGGCCAACCCGAAGTTCCTTTGGACAGACAGTTCCTGGCAAGTGAGCTGAAAGTTGCAGAGGATCCAAGCTCCAAGTCGGTGTAAGTATAGAAAGCAGGATTTGGGAACTACCAGTACTGTCTGCTCCTGAACACTGCGAACTCTTTGGGGTATGTTCAGTGTGGGTGTAACAATTTCCCAATGTCTCCATGAATCATCATCATAGTTTTATCTTGAAATTCCTAGAAGTGTTAGCTTCAATCCACAGTTTTGAAGAAACGGGACTATTTGTGTTGTAAAAGTCAGATTGTCTCTGGGGGAATCGCGTGACTCAGTACGTGTGAAAAGGATTGTACACTAGCTTGTGACTTTTTTAGCACTTATCTCCATTTATCACTGGGGAAAACTGAAAGACATGCAAATTTAAATAATTACTGTCAGTCAACCCATTTTCCGTCTCTAATGAAATGTTATTACAAAGCCTTTTTTTCCCATTTGACTTTGCAGACCTCTTCTGTACGGCTTAGTGTCCCACTTCCTGAACAGCAGCGATGATGGAGGGAAGGTTTTTCTGCGAGGTGCTGCTGCCATTAACACAGCTCCCAGAACTGATGCCTGAAATCTGATGGTACTACAATGACTTGTGAAAGTGACTAAAAAGATGGATTGACTGGTAGATAACACCACAGTGGATTTCCACCTGTGTGTGTAGTTTTCACTGTTCTGCAGCCATTACAGCATGGAGTATGTAAGTTCTTGTTAGCTCAGTGATCATTGTGCCATTATTATAAATTTTTAAATGATCCTTGTGGCCTTTTTTACATTTTTGTATTTATCATCACACTTCAGCACTTCATTTATGAGTCATAGTGATGCTTCTTTTAGTAATCCTAATTGTTTTCATCATAGTTGAGGACTGAGATTACATTTGTTGATGCATTTTCTGTTTAATTTTGTAAATATTTGATTTTTTTTTTTTACTGTTTTTTTAGAGTGTAAAAATAAAAACTTTATGTTTATTCACCAACTTCAGTTCTTGAATTGCTGTTTTCATTCTGCACCATGTGGTGGCAGCATTACTACAGACAAGGCTTAAGACTGCTGTTGCCACAGGATTAACACTAGAACGTGACTGCCCTGGGTTGAGACCAGGAAGCAGAGTTGCTGCCCTCCTGCCCTC
>JAVDPK010000273.1:492596-503986 GCA_034780415.1 Cichlasoma orientale | reverse complement strand
CTGGGATAGGCGCCAGCCCCCCCCCCCGCGACCCTAAACAGGATAAGCGGAAGCAAATGGATGGATGGATGGATTGATTTCTATAAATCATTATAATGTACTTATACTGTGTGTGTGTGTGTGTGTGTGTGTGTGCATATGGGTCACAATGAAGCTCATTTTATTCATTTGGGTCATCTTATTTATAAAATATGTCAAATGCATAAATGTGTTATACATTTAAATACATAAATCTGTATACTGCATATTCCTCAGCCCCAGTGGAGTATAAGGTATTACAAAACATACAATAAAGTACTTCAAAATTGTGTTTCACACCGCCATAATATACAAGCATAATCTGACATCAACGCCCAAATGTGCACTAGTCTCACACACAAACGTGATTTCTTTCTGCTGGAACAGAGATTGAGCAGTTATGGTGTTTTCCATATTGTCAAGTGTTATATATGACATTTTAACCATCTTTATATAACAGCAGCACCTTCTCCATTCAGCGCCCCTTCATTCATTTCATGCCTCCCTGTGACTCAAACCCGCTGGTGTCCGCAGTGCGCATGTCAGCTGCTTCCTGCCCCGCTAACGGATGCTGTCGGCAGTTGGACGATGCTGCAGCTGGAAGAGGAGGAGGGTCCCCTCGTTCAGCTCCACCCTCTCGCTATAGGGCGCAGTTTAAATGATAAGGGTTTGAAATTGAAGAGGGTCATTTGGACTGTTCGCTTTTGGAGTACCTCGTCAAAGCCGGCTTCTCCAAATTCCAACTTTCCAAATCCAAAGCTCCCCTGAACACGCATTTCTTCACATTATGTAAGTATAACCTTTACTGAAGCGTGCAGCGGCGATAATGAAGTGCACCTGTGCACCCGCATCCCTCATAACTTTAACTGTAGTTTATTTATCCGTAACGCTAATTTTACGCTCTCTGTTACACTGTATTTAATGCACAAATAAACGTTTGCGTACATGAGCTGTGTTCATACACCAATTACATAATGAACCGATCCCCAGAGACGTAAAAAACGTCATTGTTTCTTAATTATCAGAGGAAGTGATGAACAAAGACTGTCTAAACTGATATGCCCACATGTAAATAATGTTTTATAGTAGCTTCTAAGTTAATATTAAAGCTCTGCTAGCGCTATAGTTTATGTTTGGTGTCTAAAGACGCGCAGGAGAACACGCAGGCTGCCTCTTCCTGAAACGCAGTTAATACTGTATTTGTTGCTGTGGAATAGTATTTGGGAATAAGGAAGAAAGGAAAGGTCTGACTATCTAAGAGCGATATGCCACTGACCACTGAGTTCCTGTTTTCCAAATATGGCTGTGTTGAGCTGCATGTCTGTCAAGATGCAGAGAGCGCTGACAGTTTTCACAGGCAACTAATTAAGCTTATCAGATTGTTAGTCTTCCTTCTGTTTTATTTCAAGGGCTTTCATTGGTATAACCCCACAAATTATTAAAACAGTTTAATAATTGAGCATCTTAATTATATATTTGTACAACTTGTTCCAAGTTTAAATATAGTTATTTGGCCTACTTAGTCTATTTAGTAATTGTTTGCTACTCCAAAGAATCACTAACATTACACTAATTTTACTGCTACAGTTTTTCTCTTTCAAGCTGATCGCCTTTGACCTGTCAGTTTTAACAGTTCTAAAAGAGAATAAAATTATGTGCTGTAGAGCTTATTAGGTTGCTACTTTGCATTTAAATGGACAGTTATGCAGGCGCTGGGATATTCCTAGTCAAAGAATAAGAGGAAACACTTCCTGGAGCAAGTCAAGTGTATATTTTAGTAAATACAGTGTAATTATTTTTATGTTGCAATAGCAAACATTGAGCAAAGGCCTGGAAGTCGTGATGCATCGGGGTTTATTAATGAAAGAATAGCAGGAAGAATGTTTGAGAACCATTCGAGGGAGGAAAGTTGTAAAGTCATCAGCTAGCCATGCAGGTCATCTTCTTTCAGCCACAAATAGAAAGGTCACTTAGTCTCCTGAGTGGTATTTCCACTCGTTTATGCTGAAGTACAGTAGCAGTCAAAAGTTTGGACACACATTCTTATGAATCGGTTAGTGTGTCCAAACTTTTGACTGCTACTGTATGTGGTTTAGTCTCATGACAGGTAAAGATCCCTATGGTTACAAAGCATCGTCATGGCTGTAAGCCAGCCCGTATCAAACATTTTCCACATTTCAGTTTCTGTCTTCAAGATCCACTTACTGAGTGCCAGACTGTGTTGACATAACAGAAAGTGAGAGTGGAAGCCAGAAGTATTAATTCAAGTTGGTGAGAAAAGTTAAAGAGAGTGAGGAGGAGCAGCTCGATTGGCTGTACATACTTAAGCATATGGGGAGTGTCAGGAAGAGCGCGTTTACATTAATCTGCAGAAAATCACCAAAGCATCAGAGGGTCCTTGCTTGTTTTCCCAGAAGTGCGTTTGACTTTCTGGATTTATCCACTGACTTTGAAGTTTTCTGACATATAGAAAGTGTTTGTTTCTGTCTCAAATGTGTGATCTCTTTATGTATCACACTGTGGTTCTATAGTTATATTACAGTCACTAGACAAATAGTAATGGGTTCAGAGTTATTTATTTTTAACACTTTTCACAGAATTAGGTACATGTTTGTATCCTCCCATCTATTTCTGTTTGCATTTCACATAAGCTAGGAAATGCTCCCTTTCAGACATGGCTGAGTCCCAGGCACTTGTTCATGATTTAGCCAGTGCATTTAAAAATGAATGCCACTAGGGCCCGGTGTGAAGCATGGTTGTTAAAGCCCCGGGCCCCCCTCAGGCTCTCTGCCTCACTGTTATCATTTTGGAGTAAACGACAAGGCCGGCAAGAGACATACTATTCCCTATATGGGCTTTGTTTGGAAGTTCACTTGCCTTGCAGTTTAGGTCTGCAGAAAAAAGCCCTGCTCCAGAGAAGGGGTCCATATATGGTCATGACAGCACGAGACTGAAGCCTCCTAGCAGGAGACAGGGAGAGAGAGAGAGAGAGAGATGCAGAGCGAGAGACCGGAAAAAATGGATGTTGACAATTAAGCACTGACTTGATTGAGTATGAGTAAATGCTAGCAAGCATTAATGGTTTGGGGTTATTTCAGTAGAACTGTTGACAAAATGTAGTGGTCTTTGTTTCTGAGTTAATTAAAATCAATTTCCCAGCCTCAATCTTTGTATCTACAGTAGGTAGGGGAATTGTTTGCGCTCTTCCCTGGTGGTTTGTGTATGCGTGTGTGTGTGTGTGAGAGAGAGAGAGAGAGAGAGACAGTGCAGGGTCGAGAGGGGGTGGAGGTCTGTGAGAATGGCTGCACTCTGGAACTCCCCGATGGATGAAACATATTAACTCTTTTAGCTACAACCACAAGCAGGAGCCCCTTTTAATAGCGTGTCTCCCACCATCACTTACTCATTACTTGAGTGTTTAGTTAACTATGGGTGCAAACTGCTGACTTTTTTGCCCCATCACTAAGAAAAAAACCCACCAATACCTGCAAGTGGCTCACCCTTTCCTAACATTCAGTTCATCTTTTCTAATCAACAGCTGTCCCTCCACCTTAAGCCAAGATGTCTAAGAAGGCCCCAAGCGAGGATGAGAAGTTCCTCTTTGTTGATAAAGACTTCCTCAACAGCCCAATGGCTCAGGCTGACTGGGCAGCCAAGAAGTTGGTGTGGGTCCCATCCGAGAAGCATGGCTTTGAGGCAGCTAGTGTCAAGGAGGAGCATGGCGACGAGGCGCTGGTGGAGCTGGCGGATAATGGCAAGAAAATAACAGTCAATAAGGATGACATCCAGAAGATGAACCCACCCAAGTTCAGCAAAGTGGAGGACATGGCTGAGCTCACCTGTCTGAATGAGGCCTCTGTGTTGCACAATCTCCGCGAGAGGTACTTCTCTGGGCTCATTTATGTAAGTATTCACCAAAAACAAGCAAATGCTCACAAAACAGTTTAACACCAAAACACATTAACAATATAAATGTTTATTCTTATGACAACTTCAATATCCCCTCAACCAAATCCCTGAGGGTTTGGATACAAGTCCTGAGCCTAAATAAACTACTTTAAAATGATGACTCACCTCAGATTAATGTACCTTTACACTACTAACACGTTCATCATTCGTGTCTCAAACTTGTTCAAACTATGCAAGTTGTCTTTGTCTGATTTTTCTTGTATTCTCTGCTCTCAGACATACTCTGGCCTGTTCTGTGTGGTGGTGAATCCCTACAAAATGCTGCCCATCTACTCAGAGAAGATCATCGAAATGTACAAAGGGAAGAAACGACATGAACTACCCCCTCATATCTATTCGATCACTGATAACGCCTATAGAAACATGATGCAAGGTAGGATTTTTAAATGCTCAAACTCCTCTTGTGATCTTCCTCATTCACTCACTTTCTTTGAGTTTGAGTTACTCTCAAACTGCTGCCTATGTTAGCTCTGAGATGGGCCTTTTTAAAAAATTTTTTATCTATCCAAAGTATACAGTACTATGTAAAAGTCTTGAGCCACCCCTCCTGTCTTTATATTTGGCTTCCAAGGAACCAGACTCTCTTGTATTTTTTACATGGTCTTGAGCAATAACTTTCCAGGCTTTCTGCAGGTCTTTCAATGTTTTTTTTTTTTTTTTGGAGATCGGGTGCTTTCTCACTCATTTTCGGTCCAGTTCTTGTACCTGACCGTTTTCAGAGAAATTTTGAGGGTTTTTTTTGTTTGTTAAGCCACTGACCTATGAATCACTCAAGCATAAAAAAAGGAACCTAACTCAAGGGATGAACCAGTGTTGCAGTTACTATTTGCTAGCAAAAACACACAATTTATTCCCATTTCTTTAGCTGACAAAAATCCAAAGATAACGCAGTCTGACAAGCATAAAATAGTATTTTCGAACCACCAATGTGATTTCCAAAGAGCAGTTAGTTGAAAACCTGGCATCTCCGCATGGTATGCAGTGTGTCCTTAAAAACATTGCAGAAACTGGACAAGTGGAGGACAAAAGAATTGGCAGGCCTAAAGAACAATCTAGATTAACAGTATCTGAAAGTTATGTCCTTAAGAGATGGGGGAAAAATCCAGCAAAGACCTGATACAGGATCTGAGAGATGCATCTGGCTCTTCAGTTGGTCCATCTACTGTTCACTGAAACTTTATCAGAAATGTTTTCAATAGAAGGGAAACAGGGAGAGGGTTCAATAATAAATAAATAATACAGGTGGTCATGCCAGATCAATACAGACTCTGTTTTTGCCTTATGTATTGTATTTTCATGTATGTTTGCATATGTTTCAATAAATCGTTATACCTATTTTTCCATTTTCCTAGCAACATATAAAGAAATGAGGTGTAGCTCAAGACTTTTGCACAGTACTGGATGTCTACTCAGCATGCTGAGATAGGCTAGATCCCTCATGAACTAAAACGATCAGATCCAATTAATAAACGACAACAAATTGAGACAAGAAAACAGTAAACATAAGTAACTCTTCAACAGGTCTGACACATAGCTGAGCAAAATGTGCAGCTGCTAGCTGCTGGTGCGCTCTACTGAGCTGTCTGAAATTGGACTGTTTGCTTGCAGCTTGTTGTAGGAGAGCTGTGGTATCAGCTGCCAAAAGCATCACTTTCCTCTTGGTGATGACTGCTGACAGCTTTTTTCACTCTGTCATGTTGACAAAGTGGTTTACAAAACCACAAACTAATGCATGAGGCTAACGGTTTAAAATGCAGAGCTGTGTTTATAATGTAGTCAGACCAAAAATAATACCAGGGCTCCATGTGTCTGCTGCACACTCATTAAAATACAAGATGGTTTTAAGGTGTGAAAAACAGCTCCAGAAGAGTATTTTGAGGCCCATTTGAGACTCAGTGTCTCGTAGAGGTGACGATAGTGGCCTTGGCAGAGTCATGCTTACAGTAAATGGCCCTGCAGTAATTGGCTTTCAGAGTGACTTGTTTCCCATAGAATCAGTGTCCGGTGTTTCCAGGGGGTCTTGCCCACTGGTTTTCATGTTGATGTGAGGATGTCTTCTCTCAGAGGACTTGACATCTGGATTGAGAGATGGTTAAGAGATGGGTGGAGGGCAGTAAAACATTTCCTGTTTCAGAAATCCCTCTTCCTTATTCAAATGGCTAAATTTATTTCTTTTTTCTTTTGGTCAGTGTAAATGCCAAAGATTTTTTTTGGAGAGTTTAATGGTCCTATTAAATGAGCCTGAGATTGTACTTTCGTCCTTTAGTTTGAGGAGTTTCCTTGTTAGCAGGATGTTTGGATAGGACTTAGTGTAATTTAGATAGTCATTGTTTAGAAAGCTCCAAAGAAAGTTATGATATAATGTCTTCCACTACTCTACAGGCCTCACACATACATACACAGCTATCCATTCTGATAAGGTAACTGTTAGATTGATAAAGTACACACATGAATGAACTATAATTCCCAATGCTAAAAAGCTTGAAAAGATGCAAACAAGTAATAAGGTACTCTGAAAGATCTGTATTTATTGTGTAAAAAATCCAGTAAAAAGTACTCTAATATAATAGAGTATGTTATACAAAGCAAAAGAATTGTTTGAGGATGTAAGCCAAAACTTAAAACTACATTTTTTTGGCCCGTGATACTTTTGTTTGAGAGAATGTCAGGAGCATCGAGAGCAATAACCTCTGACACCCTCTTAACTTGTTCCAGGCAGCTTTAGGCTTTCCCACATTTATCACGTAATATGTCTCTGTTGACAATTTCACATCAAGTGTTTCAGAAGATCTGATTTGTCCATACATCCATTTCCTTAATGATGATCTGAACAGAGAATAATTAATCTCACATCAGCTCTGTGATATATGCTACCAGTTACCAGTACATGGGCTTTTAAATAAACTTGCATTACTCTGTCCACAGTGATTATTGATCTAATATTTATGTATTATCGCCGCCTAGTCATATTGACCAATAAGCAACTTCCAGGACTGAAAAATTAAGCAAACCTGAAACTGCCAAAACCGCAGTTCCTGTAAGGACTAGAGACTGCCGGGCAACCCCCTGGCAGCCTCCAGTAGCTATTTGAAAAATGTGTCCATCTGACTGGTTGGCAAGTTGTTAGTGGAAATTGCTGGTTGTCGCTGGGTGAAATTGGTCGTAAAGGGGCTGCTGCATCAAAACCCCTTTTTGTGATTTCTTTGCTCATTAGCAGATTGCTGCAGTTGCCCGTAGTTTGCATTGAAGATGTGAGCTTGTGTCTGCAAACACTCGCTAACTAACTAACCACCTAGTAGTGAAACTTGAAAAAGTACAACCCAGACCAGAAACTAAGAATGTTTGCCTTCGGAGTAAAAGTGGGCGTGTTCAATACAAACTACTGGTGACCACTGGAACCTGCTAGCAATCAAAGCAGTTACAGGGGTGCAGCACTGTGTACCTCAGTGCAACCATTTTCAACTAGCGACAGCAAGCAAATGCATATGCATTTTTCCTGGCAACTCGTGGTTACCAGGGGTCGCTGATCTGTCTCTAGGCCTGCGTGACTGGGGCTTTAGCAACTGATTTCACAGCAACTGTCAACAAAACCTTGCAACCAGATTTTTTTCTTGCAACATGGTTGCTAGGGAGTCACAAACCAGTCTCTAGTTATGTGTGACTGATGGGGCCTAATAGACACTTGAGGTTGGCTACAGAAGTGAGCCAATCCCCACAGACTGCAATTTTAAAATATCCTGCTTTACAGCAGAAAAACATCATAGTTACAGACTGGTAGAAAATATATATATATATATATATTTTTTTTTTTCATATCTCCATATATATAATTCCCCCCTTTATATCAGCTGTGCAGAATGTGAATGTTTTTATTTGTCACCCATTATATCGAGACTTAAAGTTTGCATTATTAGGGGTGTGGCCAATTAGACAGCTGGATGACGACGAAGCTGACTGCAGCCAGGAGCTGTCTGTATCTGTGTCTGTGTGATGCATCCATGCAGTCTGTGGATGAACCTTGTGAATCCAGTTTGCTGGCACTTATCACTTCAGGCTCCTGTCTAAGAGACAGCTGTAAAACCAAAGTGGAAGTTCAAAATGCAAGTCCACAAACAATCAGGGCGTCAACAGTTGTCTTTTATATACAGTGTAACATGTCGCAAAATGTTGCATTAGGCTGTTCAAGCACACTAATTTTTAAGGTTCATACTTTAATTTTCTGGTAGTTACTTGATACGTTGATTTTTCCTGAAATAAGATTCGAATATTCTGCTGAGTCTAGCATTCATCAAATGCCACTGCAAGAATATGCGGCACAAATCTGGGAATAAATATTCTGAACTGTCAGTTTGTGTTCAATTTGCTCAATTTGTTTGGTATTGACAATATAAATAACTTCTTTGGTCCTTCATAAACCAATGCAATCTTCCAATGTAACAGCGTGTACATTGGAGGATTTAAAGTTACAACAAACCAGTATACAGGAAATTACCTCAAAAGCTATAGTTTGTAAACACAGTGTCAAGAGTAAACAAGAAGAGGGCGGATTGATTGGTGTTTGTGTGGGTGTTTGGATTATGCATCTTTAGCTCATCCCTGCAAAAGAACCCTGGAACCTATGAGAGGTTATTCAGTTTGTGGGACTCTATGTGAACAAGAAAAAGAATGTGTTTTGATTTGCTGAATTTATTTCAGACTAAACATTTTTCAGACTCATAATATATGACATGACAGTTGATATTTAAGCTTGGACCACCCATTTAGTTGTCACATTTTAACAAGCAGGACCTCAAGTGCTTGATTAAAGAAATCAAGATAAGTCAGCAGCAAAAGATGAGAACAGCAGAAAATAGGGGGAAAAAAACAGCATGAGGAGAAATATAAAGAAGGACAAGAGAAAACTATAAAAGAGACAGCAATTAATAAATAATATTATAATTTTTTTTAATGTATATTATTTTAAAATGACAGGATGACAGTTTTAGACTGTTTAGACTTGTTTCAGATCCTGAAATGTTTGGCTGAAAATATGTAAGAGTCTGGATCAGTGCAGTTGGAAGAGAACGTCTCATACGGGTTTGAATTGGAGTTTTTATTTTCCTGTTAAAATGGTGGATGAGCATGTTAAAGTTTCAAATAATGCAGTCAACATATGTACAAGTAATCGATGTGAGCCCAAAACTCAGGCTTCATATTGCTCTGAACACTGTTTCAGGCCATTTTTCCTACTCTTAGACCAATATGATGTCAGTGAGAGTGGATATCCCTAATATGATCATCTTAGTCACGCAGCACTGGCTGTGAGGACCCACCTGATGTTTAGAAAGGTGGTGTAAATGGAGAAGATGGCAGCTAAAACAGCTTGTTTTGAAATGTGAATCATGTAAAGCTGCTCTGGTAGGGCTCAGGAATAAGAATATGGAGCTTGAAATAAGTATAGTAGGTTCATTTAACAAGTTGTAATAAACAATTGCCTGTTTGTGATGGGCAGCCATTCAGAAGAAAGCTGGCTTAAAGGGAACTTTAAGGATGGACTGAGGGACTTGGTTTAGATAAATAAGGATTATTTTGAACTGTGAATTACATAAAGCTACTGTAGTGGAGTCTGAGAACTGTAAATTGAGCATAATTGGCCCACATTAGTTTTATACCTCCAAGATTCAATTAATAGGTTTTAATTGCTTGAAGCTTAATCTATATCTTAATTTAAAACGTCAATCAGGGGTCTCGATATACCAAAAGAATCTAAGAAAATCTATGACTCCCAGGAAGCTGTTATTGTTGATATATTGGTGGGCTTTCCCATGAAGTTGTGGCTAATGAAGCAGGATGTGCTACACTGAGTCCTGTAGCATGAACAATTCACATGTTAAACTGGAAGTGGTGCGTAACTGAAGCAAATCCAGATAAGTCTTCTAAGCTTTGAAACATTCCTTCTTCAGTCTTGGCTGAGATCCCATTCCTCCAAAATCGTGCTTCAGTCTTTGATGTCCAGGAGATAAAAAATGTAAGATTCCCATGGAGAGTTTTCTGGCCCCAGTAGCAGCTGATTGACATGCTGTTCTTCTGCACTCCCAGTATATTTACAGGTGCAGAGACTCATCTAATCTGTTTTAATTCACATGACTTAATTAGGTTCACAGACTCTTTAAGTCTCATTCACTGATGTGAGTGTATGTTGTTTTTGGATTTGTTACAAGAACTCACAAATCTGGCCACCTTACTCTCTCTCTCTCCCTCTCCCGCTCTCTTTTGCACTCTGCCTTAATTAGGAAGTGCAGAGAGGGAACAGGGTGCATTTTGTGTGTATGTAAGGAATGAAACCAGTGGAACAGCAGCCAAACTTGAGTCCACGCAGAGAAAAACCATCCCTCCCAGTTCAAGAGAGGCTGCAAACTGTAACACTGTGTGCACTTGTATTTGTGTATCTAGGGGACCACTTTAGGTTTTACACCTTGGGAGTGAGGACAGTTTGGGAAAGTGAGAATTCAACACTTTATTATACACTTTCAAAGATTTTTGTTGGGGTTAAGGTTTTGGGTTAGAGACCACATTAAGACCAGTTTAATCTCAAGTTTGCCAGACAAATAAAGCCATTATACTAACCTATAAAAATACCACCAAAATGATACCTTCCTTTTAGTACAAAGAAGTACAATAAAGATTAAACATTTGACAATCCATTTACAAACCAGGTGCTAAACATCCTGAGATATCTTAAGAAAAATGAGTGCCACTTCAACAGTGTCTCAGTTTTTCCACATTCTGTCAGTCTGCTGTCACTAAAAAGAAATGTGATGTCTAAACTATCTTACTTCACTATGGTAAAACAGGCTATGGGGGCTGTAAAACTGACAACAGTTAATAACTTGGACTTTACTGGTGTTATCCATTGTGTCAATGCAATGCATCCTGGCACAAAATATGAAAGAAAGTTCACAAATAATCCCTTCCTGTCCTGCAATTTTCATTTTCTATCCAGTGGGTCAGATTAGACCGCTGACTGGATATAAAATAAGGGCATAGTTTCCAAAGTGGAAGTGCCTTAAACCTGTATTCATTGTGATGGTCAGCGACACCTCAGGTTGGAAAAAGAAGTCTAGTTCTGTAGATGTCCATGAGAAGTATTCTTACCCTTTGACCTCAGTAAAGACTTTACTGATGGCTTTATGAGTTATTATCAATTTCAAGTCTAATTTTTAATTCAGTTTTATTTATATAGCACCAAATCACAACAAACAGTCGCCTCAAGGTGCTTTACATTGTAAGGTAAAGACAATAAATAAAAATAAAGACCCTGCAATAATCACAGAGAAAACACAAATCTCAAAACAACCCCCTATGAGCAAGCACTTGGCGACAGTGGGAAGGAAAAACTCCCTTTTAACAGGAAGAAACCTCCA
>JAVDPK010000273.1:450922-491239 GCA_034780415.1 Cichlasoma orientale | reverse complement strand
CTCTGCCTCCCATTCTACTCTTAAGTATCCTAGGAACCACAAGTAAGCCAGCAGTCTGAGAGTGAAGTGCTCTATTGAGGTGATATTGTACTATGAGGTCTGATTATTCAAGACCTTGTAGGTAAGAAGAAGGATTTTCAATTAAATTCTGGATTTAACAGGGAGCCAGTGGAAGAAATAGGCTCTCTCTTTCTAGTCCCTTACAACATGAGGTTCATCGTCTCCATCAGTATCCAGAAGGACATTAAAGCTGGGCATTTTTTAGGGTGGACCTACATTGTGACTGACAATTTTCTACCATATAAGTATGTAGAGTCCCTCGGTTTCTCCGTAAGAGCCACCCTGCAGTCATGACATCTGGTTTCAGAAAGTTAAGATGGTGACGGTATTTGGCTCAAGGCTTCAAAAATGGGACCTCACAAAATAGTGGGTGACGTCATGGTGGCTACATCAGTGTTTTCTGTACAGTCTGTGGGTCAGACTCTTTGGGAAACATTTTACAGCCCTGAGTTAGACATACAATAATTTATGTCTTGTACAAGTGGACCATAAATCAAAATCTGAACATTTCAGTGAATTACATTCTTCACTGTGAGGATGAGGAGTTGTCTTGTGTCTTTAACCCTACCCCGCGTCATTTTCTTAGCACAGCTCTAAGGTGTTATGTATAGAGGTTTCAGAGGCTGCCTAGCATGACATTTGTTCTGTTCCTATCAAAAATGCCTAGAAAAGTTATCTCTCCTTCAAAAATGTGCGCCATACTCCCCCAGAGGTGGTTTGTACTGAAGTATATAGTTACAGTTTAGCCTTACATGGTCTTGGTATAATCTCCCTAGAGTATTTTTGGACACAGTCTAATGACTCATTGTTTTAGACGTTCAGAGTTGGTTTTCATGGGTAAAAATCAAAGCATTTGTAGGAGTTACATGTTTTCTTAGGCATGAGGGAGCAAATCACAAAGCCCAGCTGATGTTTTAAGCTCGACAATAGATTGATCTTTATAGAGAAAGACATGTGGTTTCACAGTATTGCATTTAACTACTTTGCTGAACATAAGTAGAAAAAAAAAGAAAATAAAAGTCCCTCATGCCTGTCATACATAATAAAAATCACACTTTATTTTACTGTGACTGAACATTTATTTGGTTTACCATGAATTTTATGTTTAAAATCATCCAATATAAGTTTTCTAACATTGAAACTCTTTGATTCTACAGATCGTGAAGACCAGTCCATTCTCTGCACGTAAGTGAAAATCTCACTCCTCCACGCTCACCTGTTTCATCTTTTCTTAATGGTTTTTTAATCTTAAACATCAGATAAAAGCAATAATGAATGCTGAATCTGTATGTGTGGAAGAATAGTTACATAATGCTTGTGTAAACATAGAGCCAAACAGATGAAATACCTCATTGGTCTCTTAGCGCCCCGTTTCAATCACCGGTGCCAGTAAGAAATGATTTTGTTTGTCAGATTGTGTTGCTGTGGAGTTGTCTTGTATTCAAAGGGGGCCAAACTGGATGTGTTTTAATGCTTTTGCAGTGCTCCCACAGGCCTGTGGCCTCTCTCTCCTCTCAGACCCTTGGTCAGGAAGTATGCCCTGGAACCTGATGGGAGAACCAGATTAGCTCTCCAAATGTTTTGGCTCTATTTTGTTTGTTTATTTGCTCTAGACTAATTATTGAGAACTTTTCCTGGGCAATTGGACATCCAGGGACAAATGACCTCATTTTGTCTCACAGTGATAGCTTGATCTTTGGACTGGCTTGAGCTGCACTTTTAATTTATAGAAAACAAAGCGAGATAATTAGTTTTCCTTTGTGTGTTGGAGTGGCTATATAGACTTCATGATTCAAGGATTCCTGTATTTTGTTAGGTATCATTGTCACTTAGTTATCAACTAGTTTTTCACTCATCCATCTGACAAGAGTAAATGTCATTTTAACACAAGCACAAGGATAAAGAAACAAAAGAGAGGGCATTTGCACTCTAAACCAAACTACATCTCATATCACAAAGTGCAACTTGAATTAACTTAAATTGTTCTTCTGCTATTCAGTCCACTAGTCTTTTAACTTTGAATTAGTTATAGCACCTTTACTACTCAGTATACAGTTGCTTCAGTAAAGAAGGCAAGAGTGAAGGGTCTTCATTTTTATACACAAAATGGGCTAAATCCAGGATGCAGCAAATTCTTTGATCACATCACACCATTTCCTCAGCTGTTACTCTTCTTTATCAGAGGGAAACTGGAAAGGTTTGGTTGTATTTGCAGTGCCATTGTAAAAGTGGTTTTGAACGTGAAGTTCACTGTTTTGTGCCAGTGTGGCAAATTTACATGAGGCCCTATAAAAAAACATTTAAAGTTATGCGCAGATCTAAAACTTCATCATTGTGGAATATCAGGTCCTTGCACTGGTTAAGATTTTTGAGTCTCAGCAGGCCTCTGGACCCATAAAAGGCAAAAATGTTTCAGCAATGATACATGGAATCTCATTTATGACATCTCCCCTTGGGAGATGGGTGGCTGTACGTAACTGCTTTGTATGTTCTTCAGTATTGCTTTTACAACAATTAATTATGGGAGCTTTGCATGTTGGTGATTTTTAGTGGAAGTGCTTATTATTGTTGTGACTGGAGATGTGTGCTTTCAAGCTGTTAATAATAGTTGGGAAATTGCACTGAATACAGAGATTTCTGCCACAACTTCTATATGCTTCCACAGTGGATATAAAGTCTGAAATCTGGTGAAAGCAAAATAGGATTCAAAAGTTTTAGAGATTTAGAAGCACAAATCAAGGTTACAAGGTTAGACAAAAAGGGTGAATCTGGATGACAAAAAAAAGAGACCATAGTTTCAAACCTCAAAACAAAATTAAAATGGCTCAAGTCTGGGCTTTTATTTGGGGCTTGGATTAGATCTTAAAGGGGTTTCTACTGTATTTTCTGGCTACTGAGTTCTAATAAATTTATTTGGAATTATTTTTCCCAGATTGCTCCATATAATAATATATTATAATATATATAATATAATATAATAGAATTTGCCATGAGAAATAATTGGGATGCTAACAAATTATCTGTATTTCTTTTTTTTATTTATTTATTTTTTTGCAGCTTTATTTGATAGCTTTGCAGTGGAGAGAGACAGGAAAGTGGGAAGAGAGATGGGGGAAGACACGCAGTAAATGGCGACTAGGTCGGGACTCAAACCTGCGCCGTCTGCACCGCCACGCGGCGTACGTGGTTGCCCACTCAACCGCTTAGCCACCCTGCCGCCCTTATTGGCATTTCTAATTTACAAGGCCACCAGTTTGCTTTGTCTGCTAATCAGTGCATTTTTATTAAAAAAAAAAATAGCCTGATGAAATGACCATTTTGGCTATAAAGTGGCAAAATATTTCTAACTCCCCTTAGGGCTCAAAGTCACTGCATTTATTCATGAAGAATGCCAGGTATTTAGCCGCCATGACTGTTCTTGTAATTCTGATATGTAACCCTTTAAAACAGCGGTGGGCAATTCATTTTTCCAAGGGGCCACATGAGAAACTAGTGGAAAATATTGCTTCCCTGACATTCAATGACACATGCACACTTCACACTTTAGCAATACAGTTAACCATTGTGTAATCATTTATACCCTTTCAAATAATCTTAAAAGTGCAAGTGAAACCTGTACTGCTTACTAACAGAAAGCAGGATTAGACAGCTTGATAAAGTCTCTGGAAGAAAGAATCCCAGCACTGCACTAACAGTTCGCTACAGTAGGAGCCTGGATGTCGTATGTCCTTAGCAGACCTGAGCAGGACTGAGTAATTAGATTCCTTTTTTCGCTGCCAGGCCCTAACACAGAGAGCGTCCCATGCCTTTTATGGACCCATGACCGAGCATTTGTGTGCGTGCTGGCCAATAGCTGATGACTCTAGGATCATTCAACTCTGTCTGAAGTAGCCAAGTTCATTTTCTGGAAAGGAGTAATGTTGCCGTGATTACATTTGAGTAATTAGTTGCCTTTAAAACATACAGCAGCACAAGTTTTTGATTTTTGCCTAGTCTGACAGTCGCTATCATATAAGTTTCATCGAGTTACTGTGTATACAAACTAATTCTGTCGAGTGAAGAATGAGTTTGTTTGTTTTTTTTCCCAAAATAACATTTATTCTTAAGTTTGTAAACCTGAATCTTTTGTTTCTCCACCATCTTCTTTATGAGAAGAGAGCTGATGTGTTGCTGCAGTTTGAAATCTTTGCATTATTTGCCACTGATTGTGTTTCTGTCATTAACCAGTACAAGACAATACTTCTAATAGTGACTTAAGATAAGGATGTTTTGCATTTTATCTTTTAATCTTCTTAATATCAATCTTATATTTAATCACTAATGCAAATTAAAAGTAATATTTTTCAATATATATCCGTGAGTTCAAAACAGCAATCTTTTTTTCTTTGTCTTCTTAGCCCCCCACTTTTTAAAGGATCCTTCTGAATAGGTCAATAATAACAGAACATGAAGATAATGTTTGGTGCCGATGCAGGAAATTAATGTTAAGCATTATATAAAACTATTAAAAGTGATTTACTTTACATTTGAATTCATTATTTAAAACCGGCCATGTTTAATGTGAGTACTAACATTATGTTGAGACAGAAAATAAGGAAAAGAATAATGAATCCCTTTTAAAATAACCTTTCACCTGAATCTGTGTAGAATGTCACAGGATCAATGTGCAGTATACAGTCTGAACAATAACATTATGCTTTGTGTCAGCCACAGTTATCTCTGCAGCACATGATTTCCATTCAATTAAACTGAGTTATTGAAGTGTGAACAGAGAAGCAGTCAGTACTGCTTATCTTCATTGTTCTCTCCCCTTGTCTTTTTCTATATTTCTTTTTTAATCCCATTCAAACTTGTTTCTCTCTAGTGGAGAGTCTGGTGCTGGGAAGACAGAGAACACCAAGAAAGTAATCCAGTATCTGGCTGTTGTGGCCTCCTCACACAAAGGCAAGAAGGACAGCAGTGCTGTAAGTATCTGTGTAAAGAGAGCATGATAGCCAGGATCTGTCAGCCAGTTCCCTCACTCTTTAACATATAGGAAATTGCCCAGTTTAATTTTGTATATTACCATTTCCTCCAAATAGCAACAATCAGGATCACAGTTGGCCTACGTAAGTAAAGGGGAATGCCTGGAGTGTGTTTTTCTGTGTGGTGTTCGTGTGTGTTCCTTCCTTAGGTTAGAAAAATGCATGAAGGTAGTGTCACTGAGTTGCTCCCAAGAAACCTGTTTTTCTGTTGATTTTTCTTCCACCAAAAGTAAAGATGCCAGATGATTGTGTTCTTCTGTTAGATGGTGTTTACCCTAATATTCATCATCAAACAAAGCTTATTTAGGCTGCATGATGATCATCAGAGTTTTGAGTCTCAGTCACGTTTCAATATTTTTAGTGACAGATTTCCGGTTTTGCCTTCTCCTGAAGAGGTTCGTTATGTTGAGTTTTGTGGTATTCATCTTCTTTGGACACCCTTTCACTGCCAGCAGAGATTATATTCAAACCTCCCCGACAGTGAAAGGGTCTCTCACAGATCACAGTGTGAGCATGCCCTGTTCTTACCTATCAAACGCCCCCTTCCTCCCTTCCTCCCCTTCCTCCCTTCCTCATCTGACTGCCAGTTGGCCTGATGTGGGCCATGCGGCTGTCCTGTAACATTTACTGGACTGTAGTGTTTGTGTAGAGTTTGTGAATATGCCCATCGTGAAACTGTGTTGACTTCAAGTCAGTAACAAACTCTAAGCCTTCGTAAGAAAACTCTTTTTGAACAGCACTTCAGACAGAAGTTGATGGTGTTGGTCTGGTGCTGGTGCTGGGGTAATAATTGGAAAGAGTCAGTCAAAGCAAAGCTTCCCTTTGCCTTTGACCCCACTCACCCACAAGGTCTTTGTTCCCAGAGGAATAATTGCCTCTGTACACTGTCCTCTATAGGACCTTGAGGCTCCCATGGACTTTGCCTGCACAGAAATAGCATTGTGTTGATCTCTTTTTTTCTGCTTTCTCTTACTTCTTCTCATTCTCATGCACTTCTTTGGCTCTTGCTGCTTATCTGTACTCTTAGATGTTTGTATTTAAACAGTGTCTCAAGGATCAATTCTTTCCACCAGCTGTAACTTTCTTTTTCATGCTGTCTTGCTGTGCTCCCTTTCTCCTTTTCTTTTCTCTCCTTTTTCCTTCAGAGACTTAAATAAACAGGACCTTCTTCTCTGCTTTGCCACCTATGAACTGCATCTCATCAGCGGGTCTGTATCTTCCTGTTATTTTTCTTACATATAAAATAAATACTTGACTTTTATTATGAGGACAAGACTTTTCCCACCAGGACAGCAAAAACACACAAAAAAAATTAACAAAGGCAATGTCCAACATTATTTTATTTGCGTTTCCCATGTTCTTTTTACATTTCTTTATGCATTTCTGCTTCGTTAATGTAAGCTAAAAATATCAGTCAGGACTACTTTTACTCTAATTTACATAAAGAATTTTAAAAAGGAACTATGGTTAAAAATGAAATGAAAATGAAAATGAGAAAAAAAATCAATTAAATATAAAATAAAATGTTAATGGAAACTGAGTGTAAATAATAAAAATGTAAATAACTACAGAAGGAACAGGAATATGAATTTATGTCATATTCAATGAAGTAATTATTTCCTACATTTATCATTATTACTAATTTCTTTTTTTATTTTGGCTCTTTTTGACCTCCATATTTGTCAGTCAGTTGCAGAAAGAGTCCTCTAATATATGTAATAAATGTATTAAGATTTGTAAGAATAGCTGTCAACCACAAATTTTGAAACTGAGTTTAACATATTCACACCAGTTGGCAAACATCTGCACATGTCATTTGTCTTCATCAATATTTTCATCTCACCATGAACCGTTTTTAATCTTAGTGGTCATACAAGTTGTGCTTCTCCCCTCTTCTTCATAGCTTTAGCTCGTTTACAGAGTTGCTAAAGGGGGTGTTTTTAGGCAAGAGAGGTTAGGTAGAGGTCTACGGCAGCTGACCTGGATACAGGCTAGGACAGACCACTTTGATCAGGTGGATTAGCTTGATGCACAATGACGGGGTGTCTGCCTCATTTACTGACTATCACTCAGCTCCACCCGCATCTACGGTCTCTGCAGTCACGCTGGAAGCAAATCACATCTCCAGAAGGATGTTTGTGAATCTGAATCATTTTAATTTGCAGACGCACTGAATGCAAAGACTTTGTTGGAATTCATCAAAGGTTTTGAGCCGGTATTTGGAAGCCTTCTGTGACCCAACATAACCCAGCTGTTCCATCTCAGACTCTGTTCCTCGTTATCCACGATAACTTCTCTGAATTTTAGCAATTTTACAAAACTGATGGAGGAGTCTTTTGGTCATGTGCCTGTGTTATGCAATCCATCCTGTATACGACAGAGAATCAAAGAAGATTAGTGTGGAATTATTATATTAACCTTTTGCAACTTGATATAAATGTACAAAATATTCGTTGTTTAGTGAGGACCCATCGCCTTCATCTTTTTTTCTGCCTTTATTCCCTTGTCATTGATGATATTCTGGTAAACCTACCCTAACCTACGAGTGCTGACCCTGAACCACCTCATCCCCACCAAACATCACCTACTCCACTACATCGCAAGCAGACAATCTCTGCTTCTCAGTAATGGTTCTCTGTATCACTGTCATCACTAGGGGGAGCTGGAGAAGCAGCTCCTGCAGGCCAATCCTATTCTGGAGGCCTTTGGAAATGCTAAGACCATCAAAAATGACAACTCCTCAAGATTTGTGAGTTGCATTTTGTTGAGTTGAAGAAAGCATTAATTAGTGGTTTTGCAATTTATATTTTTTGCATGGATCATAATCTCAATGCACCATTTTTTTTCTCTCGCAGGGAAAGTTCATCCGCATCAACTTTGATGTGACCGGCTACATTGTTGGAGCCAACATTGAGACTTGTATCCTTATTTATTTTGTAATTTTAGACACATTGTTCACAGTTTAAACTAAGAAGACACTGCCTGGTCTTTTCTCTGAGATGCTTCACCTGCCCCTGAAGTTAAATACTGTGTGTGTTCACATCCCATCCTCACATTAATCTTCATTTGAGGTTTGTAAACTAAATTCCCCCTGAGTGCAAATCAAATTTAAATTCTTTAACATGTGACTGCTCTCAGACCTGCTGGAGAAGTCTCGCTGTATCAGACAGGCAAAGACAGAAAGAGCTTTTCACATCTTCTACTACATGATTGCTGGTGCCAAGGACAATCTGCGTGGTAAGAAAACGATAAATCCAAAATATGGACGTGATTTTTTTTTTTATAGTGCTGCTCAGCAGCAGTGTTGTACATATCACCGTCATGTGGAAGTCTCATATAGCTTCTCTATTTCCAATCAGAACTCGAGTAAGGGAAAGGGAAGTCGCTTCTGGTTTTCATTTGACTGTCACGCATAACTCCGTTTATCCAGTGGGATTATGAAAATGTTTTTAAGGTCATGAAGTAGAAGAATTTTCTCAAATGCTCAAAGGAGCTTATAGTCTTACAAGTGAGGTTTAATCACAGTAAACAAAATAAAGCGGAGTAAAGCACTCCCTATGTATTGTTTATGAATACGTTATTTTCTCACGGGAGCAAAAACGTATTAAAAAGTTAAACTTGCCTTTATTCAAAGAATACTGACTAGAATGATGATAATGATGTCATTCATCTTCTTTATTTTCAGAGGAGCTACTTTTGGAGCCCTTCACCAATTACCGCTTCCTCAGCGCGGGCCACGTTCAGATCACTGGCCAGCAAGATGATGAGCTGTATGAGGAAACCATGGAGGCCATGAACATCATGGGCCTCACAGAAGAGGAGCGAATTGGTATCAGCATAGTTTTAGTGTCTCTAATACTGTAGGGTCTTTACCTTGCAATATAAAGTGTCCTGAGATGACTGTTGCTATGAATTTGCACTATATAAATAAAACTGAATTGAAAACAAATAGATTTTTGGGCAGTGGCTCAGCAAACATTAAGACCTAAAATTACCGTTGTTGAACATCCAATCAAGATATCCCATTACTTCACCTGGCCGTCTGCTAGAGGTTCGAGCAAGCAGTAAGGCAAATGACAGTCCACATTATTGTACCCACTATCACAATGTGTGGAGTGCAGGAGTGAGTACCCAAGTGCAGGAAATGGAAACAGCTAAGGGTATGAAACACAGTTTTAGACAATCAAGACAGTCACAAGGAAGCAAACCCCAAAACACACACCAGAGACAACACTACAACTATCAAAGTAACACAGTCACACAGGCCTAGAGACCAGTCGGCAATGGCAAGTTGGCAACCACCAGTTATATAGGTTGCTGGTTGAAAAATGGGCGCAAACCGGAAATGGAAATGGACCAGAACATTCGCCTTCAAAGTAAAACTTACACCTTTTCAAATGTGTTGGTTGTAGCAATAAGGCACAGCTTTTACTTTGAAGGTGAATGTTCTGTTTCCTGTTTGTATAGTCCACGCACCAAAAGTGGCTCCTGAACAACTTTAATGGAGATCACCACATGTGACGTTTCGGGCACAACTGCCCTTCTTCAGACACAGCGACCATACTACAAGACACACCCTGTATATACACATCTGATCAGAAATACCAGTATACAAAATATTCATATACACATGTGCACATATTCATAAATAATGTACAAGACAAAATACGTCATCAATGATGTTAATATCATAAGTTAAAAAACAAGTAGAAAATCACATGATCATAAAATAATATGATGATTTAAAAGATATAGATTGTTAATACCAGTAAAAGTGCATGTGGGCTTATATGATAGTGGTAATTCATAGAAAAAAGTGAACTATTAAAGATGTTAAAAATGATCACATCAAATATGTCATTGATATTGTTTTTAATGTGTAAATTTAACCCATGTGTTTGAAGCTAACCATCTGATTTCTTTGTTCCAGATATCATGAAGGTGTGCTCCACAGTCATGCAGCTGGGAAACATTGAATTCAAGAAAGAGAGGAACCAGGAGCAGGCAACCATGCCAGACAACACTGGTTAGACAACTTCCTGCCATAAAAAAGCCCAGTAGGGGTTATCAACTTTTACAAAGTGGACTGGCTGTAGTTTTAAAGTACACTTTCAACATGTATTATCTAGAGCAGCAGGAATACATATGCATACAGGAAAGAAATGATACTGTGTTGAGTATAACAACATTTCTCCTTTTTTTGTAGCTGCGCAGAAGGTGTGTCACCTGCAGGGCATCAATGTGACAGACTTTACGCGAGCCATCCTCACCCCTCGTATCAAAGTGGGCAGGGAGGTGGTGCAGAAGGCACAGACCAAAGAGCAGGTACTCGAAGGAGGGAACTGTATCAAAGCATAAGAATAACTGTACAAAATCTGAATTTAAAGGATGTTTCTCACAGCTCCAACTCAGTGTAAGTCTGGTCTGTATTTTTCTGTGCATGTGTATCTGTTAGGCTGACTTTGCTGTGGAAGCGTTGGCCAAGGCTATATATGAGCGACTGTTCCGCTGGATCCTGGGCCGGGTTAACAAAGCCCTGGACAAGACCAAACGCCAGGGAGCCTCCTTCCTGGGAATCCTCGACATTGCCGGCTTTGAGATCTTTGAGGTATAGACGATCACGGAGGAGTTCGAAAGATAGTGGATGTGATGTGTGTCTTCAGCTCTCTCTTCTGGCTCTTACAGGACAACTCCTTTGAGCAGCTGTGCATCAACTACACCAATGAAAAGCTACAGCAGCTTTTCAACCACACAATGTTCATCCTGGAGCAAGAGGAGTACCAGAGGGAGGGCATCGAGTGGAACTTCATTGACTTTGGCCTTGACCTCCAGCCCTGCATCGAGCTCATTGAGAGGCCGGTAAGTATTAATAATAAATAAAAATGTCAGTCAAATCCACTGCACATAAAGGTTAAGCCAGTTAAGTTCTATCATCTAGCACAAGATAATCTTTGTTGTGTGATATGTGTTATATTTGGTCAAACATAATCATACATTCTCTGCAGAACAACCCTCCAGGCATCCTGGCCCTGCTGGATGAAGAGTGCTGGTTCCCCAAAGCCACAGATATCTCCTTTGTGGAGAAGCTCTTGAACACACAGGGGAACCACATAAAATTTGCCAAACCTAAGCAGCTTAAAGACAAAACAGAGTTCTCTATTCTTCATTATGCTGGGAAGGTGAGTGTTAGGGGAGCTGTATAAGATAACAATTCTGATACTTATCTTCATTGGAGGACATTAATCATCTTTCATTCTTATGAAAGCTCACATAACCTTGTTGTCTTGCTTTTTTTAGGTAGACTATAATGCCACAGCCTGGCTCACAAAGAACATGGATCCTCTAAACGACAACGTCACATCACTGCTCTCCAATTCCTCCAGCCAGTTTGTGCAAGATCTCTGGAAAGATGGTGAGATGCATGCAATTTTAAAAACTGCATAAGTTTATTGTAAGCCACACTGTGAAACAAAGATCTAATAAACATGAGTAAATCATTGAGTTTAATGCTTGTAAACTGTACAGTGATATTACTTAATAAATCATGGGTTATCACACCTGGCAAGGTAAAGCTGGAGAACACATCACAACATATAAGTTATTTTGTTCTGTTTGTTTTATCTTCATATTTGGAAGGATTTGCTTCAGGCCGACCGTTCTTCAAAAAACAGATTCTTTATCACACAAAGAATCATTTCCTGGTTTCACATCCTGATTAAATAAAGGTGAAAACTAGAAGGGCACTCAGCAGAGCGCATACCTCCCCCACCCAATAGATAGATACCAGCCAACGTTGTCATATTCCATCATAAATTACTAGATCACAAAGACTAGAAATGTGTTTTATTGGCTTTTAAAAACTGTAAAATATAATTTTACACTTTTATTTTAAAAATTAGATCCACATAAACAGACAATAGCACATATATTCTGGATATATTTTATTCGGTTTATGTACTGTATGTACTGTAATGGCATCCTCTAAAAAACTTCACTGAGGTATGAATTTTAAAGTTTTGCCAGTGATGACAGATAGAGTTTAGGGTATTTTTATTTTCCCAATTTTTGGCCACAGCGGCTTTTTCATTGCAGTAGAGGGAGACAGGAAATGGGGGAAGGACACACGGGCAAGCTGGCGACAGGCCGGGACTCGAGCCCGCGCCTCCCGCACCATATACGTGTGGTCGCCTGCTCTGCACCACTGAGCCGCCCAGGGTTAGGGTATTTTAGAGATTTTTTTTTCTAATTTTTTTAATTTTTGGTGACCTTGACCTTTGACCTAAGGAATATTGCCACAAATTTTCATCAATTTTGGTTCAAAACCTTCTGAGTTATATGGCTAACAGACACACAGACAGACAAACAAACAAACAAAAAGGGATGAAAACATAACCTCCCTCCACCTACTGGTGGGCGAGGTAAAAAATAAAGCTTTGAACCTCTGTCACTGTCCAGCTATTTTGGAACCACAACCAAAGATATCACCATGATTTTTTTCACATTGATCTCCTTTTAGATGGGACACCTTAGATTTTCAGTTTATGTCCAACTTTACCTGAAGAGCATTGAAAGAGCAGCTGTCACCCTCCTACAAATCTGACCTGTAGACAATGAAACAAATTCACTGAAAGCAGCACATATGTTTCACCTGCTTTCATCTACATTTTCCCCACACAAGACGTACGTACAGAGCTGATTATATGCATGTGGTTTGTGTTTTTCAGCGGACAGAGTGGTTGGCCTTGACACGTTAGCTAAGATGTCTGATACCTCCATGCCGAGCGCCTCAAAGACCAAGAAGGGAATGTTCCGCACAGTGGGGCAGCTCTACAAGGAGTCTTTGGCAAAACTCATGACCACGCTGCACAACACCCAGCCCAACTTTGTCAGATGTATCATCCCGAACCACGAGAAGAGGGTAAAGACACAAAAATTAAAAAAAACAAAAAGGGAATTGTAGTTGATGAAGCTATTTGAACAGTAAAATTTAGACATGTATTTTCACAGGACTGCAGTCCTGTGAAGAACTAAGTAGGGATTCTGTAGCTTGTAGAACCTCCTTTAGCAGCGAAAACTTGAAGTCTGCATGACTTCTGTACGTGGAATTTTGGACCACTCTTCGTTACAATGTTACTTCAGTTCATTGAGGTTTGTGGACATTTGTTTATGCACAGCTCTCTTAAGGTCCCATCACAGCATTTCACTTGGATTAACATCTGGACTTTGACTGGGCCATTGAAACAAATTGATTATTTTCTTTTTCAGCCATTCTGTTGTGCTGATGTGCTTGGGATCACTGTCCTGTTGCAAGGCCCAATTTCAGAAGAGCTTTAGCTGTCAGACAGTTGGGCTCACATTTGAATACATTGCTATACTGAGGAGTTCATGGATGACAAAATAACTGAAAGGTGCCCAAACCATCACCCCTCCATTACCATGCTAGACAGTTGATATGAGGTGTTTGTGCTGATATGCTATGTTTGGTTTTACCAAATGTGGTACTGTGTGCATTATGGCCAAACATCTCCACTTTGGTTTCATCTGTCCAAAGGCCATTGTTCCAGAAGTCTTGTAGTTTGTTCAGCTGCAGCTCTGCAAACCTAAGCTGTGCTGCCATATTCTTTTGAGCGAGAAGAGCCTTTCTCCTGGCAACCCTTCTAAACAAGCCATACTTGTTCAGTCTTCTTCTGTTGTACTGTCATCAACATTTAATACGCTAAGGTCTGCAGGGCCTGAAATGTAGCTCGTGGGGGGTTTTGCAGTTTCTCTGAGCGCTGCACAGTCTGACCCTGGGATGAATTTGCTGAGACGATTTTGTTAATACACACCTAAATGCTCCACTTAGTACTTTTTAACAGGACTGCAGAGAGCCCTTTTTTTCACATGACTGTACATGTGTGTTTGAGAGGAAAGCTTTTTTTCATTGTTACATGTTAACAAGTGATCTAGCACTACAACCTATATATAGCTGTATTTCTAAAGTCATGAAAAAATAACACAACATACATATAATGAATTTGCCGTTAACCAGTCACCATTACTGTATGTATTTAGTTTGAAAACTCTGTGATAAAAATGAAACCCTTCTCTACTCAGGCAGGGAAGCTGGACGCTCACCTGGTCCTGGAGCAGCTGAGGTGTAACGGTGTGCTGGAAGGAATCAGAATCTGTCGACAAGGTTTCCCCAACCGAATCGTCTTCCAGGAGTTCCGCCAGCGGTGAGTCTGGTTACCACTATGTGCATCCTGCTTCAGCCAAATTTGCAATGTGTCTGTCATCATTTCTCATCATGTTAAATATAACATCTGTTTTCTTACAGTTATGAGATCTTGGCTGCTAATGCTATTCCCAAAGGTTTCATGGACGGCAAACAAGCCTGCTGCCTCATGGTGAGCACGAGTTCAAGAGTTCAAGACTGTCGTCCATATTCATTAAAGTGTGGGCAGTCAACATGTCATCTTTTTCACTGATCTGTCTATGTAGATCAAGCATCTGGACTTGGACCCCAACCTGTACAGGATTGGCCAGAGTAAAATCTTCTTCCGCACAGGAGTGCTCGCTCAACTAGAGGAGGAGAGAGATTTAAAGATCACTGTGATCATTATCGCTTTCCAGGCCCAAGCTAGAGGATTCCTGGCCAGAAAGTATGAATGTAGAAGCCTCCTCACATATGTTTCACACCCTGATAAATTGTGTTGTTTGTAATGCACTATAACTCCTCACAATTTCAGCACATCCAGACAATTTTGGACAAATGTGAGAGTAGAAGGAAGATTTCAAAGCTTTATTTTTTATAGCTCTTTATTTGCTGCTGTTTGTCACCGTAAATTAGGAAACTGTGCACTTTGCTCTATATATCATGCAGCATATCATGGTTTTCTTGCTTTATGCTTTTCGAAGGGCATTTGCCAAGAGACAGCAGCAGCTGACAGCTATGAAAGTGATCCAGAGGAACTGTGCTGCCTACCTCAAACTCAGGAACTGGCAGTGGTGGAGACTTTTCACAAAGGTCAGCTAATCAATATACATGCACATATTAATGCAACAATATCACAATGCATCCATGGGTTTTTGAGAAATATTTTAGACATTACAAACACTGCCTTTTTCCATCTTTAAAACGACCCTTCTGCACTGCAGGTTAAGCCTCTGTTGCAAGTGACCCGACAAGAGGAGGAGATGAGTCTCAAGGAAGAAGAGCTGCAGAAAGCCAAAGAAGTTGCTACAAAGTTTGAGTCAGAGCTAAAAGAAATCGCCTTGAAACATACACAGGTAAAAGATGAAATCTGCAATAATACAAACCTTGTTTTGCTTTCTTTTGATGAATCTTTTTCAGTGTTGATTTAAAAAAAATTCCAGTTACTGAGAGTCTGCTTATAATGTTTGTCTGTGTACTCCAGATTTTGGAGGAGAGAAACGCACTGCAGGAGCAGCTTCATGCAGAGACAGAGCTGTATGCTGAGGCTGAGGAGATGAGGGTCCGTCTGGCCGCTAAGAAGCAGGAGTTGGAGGAAATCCTCCATGAGATGGAGGCGAGGCTCGATGAAGAGGAGGAACGCTCTCAGTCACTGCTAGTGGAAAAGAAGAAGATGCAACAGCAGATGCAGGTTAACATCTCTGTTTCATGCTTTGTTATTTCCAGATTATTTTTTAGTTGCAGTTGTTGTTGCTTAGCTAGCTATGCTTTCACAGTGTGATAGAAGTGCTGGAGAAACTGACGGTTCAGTTTTTATATGTAGGAGTTGGAGGAACATTTGGAAGAAGAGGAAGACGCCCGTCAAAAACTACAGCTTGAGAAGGTTACCTGTGAGGGAAAGATCAAAAAGCTGGAGGATGATATTCTTGTAATGGAGGACCAGAACAACAAGCTGCTGAAGGCAAGTATTGAAAATCAAGATTTTTCACAGACATTTTAATATCAGTAAGTTACTTGGGAAGCAAAATCTATGACCGGCTTTGCGATGTTTTGTAGGAGCGAAAGCTGCTGGAGGAGAGAGTTGCAGACTTCAGTGCTAACCTGGCAGAGGAAGAAGAGAAATCTAAGAATCTCACCAAGCTCAAAAATAAACACGAGTCCATGATCTCTGAATTGGAAGGTAATCCTCATCATCTTGTATACGTTCCTCAAAAAACACATTTGGAACTATACTCATGATTTGAAGGGGGGAAAAACACAGATTTCTAATCTAGATTATTGAGTGTTAAATCTCTTCCACTAGTCCGCTTAAAGAAAGAGGAAAAGACCCGGCAGGAGCTGGATAAGGCTAAGCGTAAACTGGAGGCAGAGTCAAATGACCTACAGGAGCAGATAGCTGATCTGCAGGCCCAGATCGCTGACCTCAAAGCTCAGCTTGCAAAGAAGGAGGAGGAGTTACAGAACGCCTTGGCCAGGTAAAGTCAGACTGGTAACTTTGATGTGTTGTTATTGTTAAACTACTCATGTTCGTAAGAGTAACTACTAAAGAGTACCAACTACAGATCTGTTTTTTATTATTGCAAAATAGCACAATTTCCTATCAGTATTAATAGTTTTAGTCTTTAATGCACTCTTCATTCTCACAGGTTGGAAGATGAGGCCGCCCAGAAAAACAATGCTCTGAAGAAGATCAGAGAGCTGGAGGGACACATCTCCGACCTTCAGGAGGACCTCGACTCTGAGCGGGCTGCCAGGAACAAGGCAGAGAAGATCAAACGGGACCTCGGGGAGGAGCTGGAGGCCCTCAAGTCTGAGCTAGAGGACACTCTGGACACCACTGCCACACAGCAAGAACTAAGGTTAGCCATAGAAAGTTTTTACATACTAAACATTTATATGATAAGGCTATCTTAATAAAGTTGCAGTTCTTTCACAAAAAAAGACAGCTTACAAAATATGGCCAAACATACATATTGTACATACTTAAAAAATATCCACGTGTCTGTCTACAGAGCCAAACGTGAGCACGAAGTGACCCAGCTGAAGAGAGCCATCGAGGAGGAGAACCGGACCCATGAGGCTCAGATACAGGAGATGAGACAGAAGCACACCCAGGCGGTTGAGGAGCTCAGTGAGCAGCTGGAGCAGGCAAAACGAGTAAGGCCACATTAATTTATTAAATGTTCTTAATACCCACCCGTCATTTAGCTTATTTATTTGTTTGAATTGTATGTTGATGACTTTCTTTCTTTGCTCTGCTCAGGTGAAGTCAAACCTGGAGAAAGCTAAACAAGCTCTGGAGAAGGAAACATCCGAGCTAACTATGGAGGTGCGCTCACTGTCCCAGGCCAAGCAAGACGGGGAGCACAAGAGGAAGAAGCTAGAAGGTCAGGTGGCAGATCTGCAGTCCCGTTTCAACGACAGCGAAAAGCAGAAGGCTGAGCTGGCAGAGCGCTGCTCCAAGATCACTGTAAATCACTTTTACTAGTTACTTTAGCACTCCACCTGGAAAAAATTGGAATCATTAAATGAATGCCTCAAAAAATTTACTAAAAAAGTACCAAATACATCGTATTTATTTCTGTACAGGTTGAACTGGAGAGTGTGACAAACCTACTGAATGAAGCAGAGGGCAAGAACATCAAACTGAGCAAAGATGTGGCCAGTCTTACCTCCCAACTCCAAGACTCTCAGGTAAACAGACTTTTAGTGTTGAAACGTGTTGTAATAACACATTTAGTCTTTGCTGTGACAATGACATTTATTAAATATTAGAATTAAAGCACTGACCACTGAACTGGTGTGCTTTAACAGGAGCTGCTGGCCGAGGAGACGCGTCAGAAACTGCAGTTCTCCACAAAGCTGCGGCAGGTGGAAGACGACAAGAACAGCCTACAGGAGCAGCTTGAAGAGGAGATGGAGGCAAAGAGGAACGTGGAGAGACACGTGTCCACTCTCAATGTCCAGGTCAGAGGTCAAACTCTGATGTTAAATAAGACATTATGAGAAGTTGGAGGGAAAACAATGACGATAATGTGATGAGAGCGATTTCAGTGAAGTTTTGCCTTAAGCAGAACTGCCTGCGTGGAGGTCATAAAAAGCATAATCTTGTACCAAGTAAAAGATTGCTCTTTTATGATCTGTGACATAACCTAGTTTTGATTTGTGTCCAGCTATCAGATGCAAAGAAGAAGATGGATGAAATGTCAAGCAACATTGAGCTGCTTGAGGAAGGAAAGAAGCGTCTGCAGAGAGATTTGGAGGCAGCCAACACTCAGTATGAGGAGAAGGCCTCAGCATATGACAAGATGGAGAAGACCAAAAACCGTCTGCAGCAGGAGCTGGAAGACACGCTGATGGACCTGGACAACCAGAGGCAGAACGTTTCAAACCTGGAGAAGAAACAGAAGAAGTTTGACCAGGTCTGCTCAATCAGAAAAACAGGCTTTTAAATAGCATTCATGGGATTTAGTCCCTTTTTAGAACTTCGCTGTTAATTGCAGTCAAGGTTGTGACTTTCCAAAGATAGATTTATTAAAACAAATTAATTAAATTCATAGTTATTTGTCTTTCTGACCTCCAGATGCTGGCTGAAGAAAAGAGTATCTCCAGTAAATATGCAGATGAGAGAGACCGTGCCGAAGCTGAGGCCAGAGAGAAGGAGACCAAGGCTCTGTCCCTGGCAAAGGCTCTGGAAGAGGCCCAGGATGCCAGAGAGGAGCTGGAGAGAGCCAACAAGGCCCTAAGAGTGGAAATGGAGGACCTGATCAGCTCCAAGGATGATGTGGGAAAAAATGTTAGTGCCGGAACATCATTCAGTCATTAAATACTTAGCACTGGATCAGTAGATCTTTAGGCTGAAAGTCTAATTTAGTTCAGTAATACAATGTTTACAATGTCTAGAGCTTCCCAATTAATGTGAAATATATTGATGGAAGGTCCACGAATTGGAGAAGTCCAAACGAGGCCTCGAGGCCCAGGTGGAGGAGATGAAAACGCAGCTGGAGGAGCTAGAGGACGAACTGCAGGCGGCTGAGGATGCCAAGTTGCGTCTGGAGGTCAACATGCAGGCTCTGAAGGCCCAGTTTGAGAGAGACCTCCAAGGAAGAGATGAGATGGGAGAGGAGAAGAAGAGGCAGCTGGTCAAGCAGGTAAAGTAGAATAAAAAAAACCCTTTCTTCTCATGTCAAAAAGATTGTGAATGATTTCATATCAAGGAATGCCATTCCAGCTGCATCAGTAATCATTGCAATGACGCGCACTGACTGCAGGTCCGTGAGTTGGAGACAGAGTTGGAAGATGAACGTAAACAGAGGGCCACAGCCGCAGCCGCCAAGAAGAAGTTGGAGATGGACATGAAAGATCTGGAGGGACAGATTGAGACAGCCAATAAGGGACGGGACGAGGCCATCAAGCAACTCCGCAAGCTCCAGGTGAGAGTGAAGGCACTGAATAAATTCAGGACAGAAGAATTTATATAAATACTGTATGGATCTTTCAGTTTTCACTGGAATTTTTTAGATGTGTGCTTTCTTCAAAGCATATGTTGTTTTCAAGGTTTGTGTTAAAAAAAAAAGTATTAAAAAGGTGTTTTGTTTTGTTTTACATGGGAACAAACAGTTTGTTTAAAACAAACGTGTAGATAAAAAAATGAAATACATATTATCATGTAAGAGAAAATTCCCAAGTTTTGGCTGGTAATTGTGACTTTAAGGGGTAAATGTCAAAGCACAAAAAAATAAAGATGTTTTTGAGAAGCACTTGAACGCAGACTATCAAACATCAGATCATTTGCCTCAAGTACTGTAAATATACTTAAATCATTTATGATGCCTTATCTCTGTCTCTGTTTCTCCTCATCTCTTCAGGCCCAGATGAAGGACTACCAGAGGGAGCTGGAAGATGCCCGTTCTGCTCGAGAGGAGGTCCTGGCCACCGCAAAAGAGAGCGAGAAGAAGGCCAAGAGTCTGGAGGCTGAGCTCATGCAGCTACAGGAGGTGAGGCTGTAGATTCCTAACAAAGCAACAACTTCTGTGGGAGCAGAGGCTCGAAAGAATGAATGTATGTGTGTGTTTGTAGGAACTGGCTGCAGCTGAGAGAGCACGGAAGCAGGCAGAAGCTGAAAGAGATGAACTGTCCGATGAGCTGGCAAGCAACGCCTCCGGAAAGTAGGTGGAGAGTTCGCGCTGTTGCTTTCCCTATGAGGGGAACAGTAAAGGAAAATAAACGATGACATTTTCTGTGCTCAGGTCAGCCTTGACAGATGAAAAGCGTCGCCTGGAAGCTAAGATCTCCCAGCTAGAAGAGGAGCTGGAGGAGGAGCAAAGCAACATGGAGATCCTCAATGACAGGCTGAGGAAGAGCACACAACAGGTGACAAGACTGTAGCAGCTGTGATTCATGAAGTGCACACTGCAGAGGGCTCATTGCATGTACTCCACCCCACAGGTGGATCAGCTGAACAACGAACTGCAGACGGAGCGCACCACCTCCCAGAAGAACGAGAGCGCTCGGCAGCAGTTGGACCGCCAGAACAAGGAGCTGAAGGCCAAGCTCCAGGAGATGGAAAACCAGGTCAAGTCCAAGTTCAAGTCTTCCATCTCTGCCTTGGAAGCTAAAGTGGCACAGCTGGAGGAACAGCTGGAGCAAGAGAACAGGTCAGGCAGAACATACAGTATATCTGATAAATAAATAAAAGAAAATAAGTTTTTTGGTGGTTTCAGTTGTACTCATACTCATTCACTCAACTCCTGTCCATCTTGTCTCAGGGATAAGCAGGCAACTGCCAAGAGTGTGCGCCAGAAAGACAAGAAGCTCAAGGACCTGATAATGCAGGTGGAAGACGAAAGAAAACAGGCAGAGCAGTACAAAGACCAGGTAACGCCCCTAATTACTAATATGTTTTTGAGTTAGAGATTCAGAGATCAATACTAAGTTAGCATAAATCCTGCGTTCACTCACCAGGCGGAAAAGGCGAGCACTCGCATGAAGCAGCTGAAGCGGCAGCTAGAGGAATCGGAGGAGGAGTCTCAGCGCGCTACAGCAGCCCGCAGGAAGCTGCAGCGGGAGCTGGATGAAGCCACTGAGGCCAATGATGCCATGAGCCGCGAGGTCAACTCTCTCAAGAGCAAACTCAGGTATGACCAAACAGCAAAGAGTCGTTCTGGGACGGGTGGAGTGTTTTTTCTCACTTTGTTCACCTTTTATTTCTGTGACGCTGCAGTACAACAGGACACAGACAGTACCGTAGGAGGCTGACGCAAATCGGTTTAAATGAAAATACTGTAAATAGTTTTTGCACCTGATGTTTTAGCACCTCCAACATTTCCAGTCCTTTGCTGCCTCTGTACCAACTTTATAGAAGCATATTGGTGGCATCAAATTTTAAAAAGAGAAACATTATATGTATGTTGTATTTGTAGCAGGTTAAATAACATGACTAAGGATAAATAAAGGATTAACTATGTTCATGTAAATTTAGGGATAATGTAATTAAAAGAGCCAGAAATTGGTATGTTGAGCTTAAATTCAGTTTTCACCATCACAAAAGTGGCTGGATCTCCATGGTAACTTAAGCTTTAGAATAGAATAGAATAGAACTTTATTGTCATTATACATACAATGAAATTAATCATAATACATACAATGAAATTCGTTTAGCACACAATCTGGTCGGGGAGCAGGTTATGTTTAGAGTTTTGGTTTAAAATCAGCTGTTTTCACTAATTCTCTTATTTATAGTGTGCTTTAAGTGCAATATAGATTCTCTGCTGGAGGAATACATTTTCAGACGTTACTAAAACCACTGAATGAAGCTGTAAAGCTACAGCACTGCATCATCACTGGAATTTCCATGTGTTGAGTTGGTAATGCAGAAAACGTAAATGTTTTTGTGCTCGGTCCTAATGCTGCCAAGTGTCTTTCACACTACAGGAATTGCAGGCAGTAGAGCTCAGATTAGAAAATACATCAGTTACATCTATAGGCTATTTATTGCCAGTAATTTTTGATCAATAAAATTAATTTCGCTGTCGTGATACCCGTTATCTCTGAATGGGGTTTTAGGTTTTATCTATAGCCTGGATATGCTGAACGTCCTTCATAGTATGCTCCTCCAGTCTCAAACACAGCTTTAAAAGAAGAAACTAAACAGTGGCAAACATATTTTTGATGTTTGTGGCATCAAATTCAAAATAATTGTATATTTAAAAATCCATATGTTGTCTTTTCTGTTATTTTCAATCAAATAGGCTTTAGGTTATTTGCAAAGCATCCTAACTTTTTTTGTACATAACACATTTATCAAACAGGTTGAAGCAAATTTATTCATTTTAACTGCTCTCGGCTAACCTACATTTCAGTTCTACAGAGCATATCGTCTCGTCAGTCCTCTTCAGAGGGATGCAAATAAACACTTGAAGCGTTCACATTTTTGCTAAATTTGCTGAGCAGAAGCAAAACAATCATGTCCATCTTTGTTCCAGAGGCAATCCTGAACCCAAGGAGTAACACAGCAGGTATCTCTGCGCCTAAGTTACCCCATCACCACTTCTCATTAACATACCATAACTTTTCATTCCCCGCGCACACCCTTAATGCTCTCATTTCTTTCACTGAGCCTAACTGAGGGAAATGTGGCTATCAGAGATTTAACTGAAAAATTCTGAGTCCTAAGCCATGTTGCACTATTCGGTTTTCATTATACCCATTTCCTGGGGTCATATTTTTCCTCAGTGCTTGGTTTAACTGCCATAAACCAAACTCATTTTCCTGACCAAGGAGTTAAAATGAGTTACAAAGATAACCGGCGTGCTTTACCCGTAACCAAAGCACAACCTGTACATTCTATATTTCATCAATGCTCCTTGCAGTGTGCAACACCTATCCAATGTGCAAACAAAGCTTAGCCAGCACAGAAACTGTTGCATCCCCTCACTGTGGCAATGTTTCTTTGTGTTTGTGTCTTGTGTCATCTCTGTCCTATTCTAGGCGTGGAAATGAGCCCTCCTTTAGCAGCGCATCTCGGCGCATAGGCGGAGGCCGAAGGGTGGTGGAGGACGCCTCAGAGGAGGACGCCGACTCCCAAAGCGACTTCAATGGGACAAAGTCCGCTGACTAAGGGACATTAAATAACCATATATGAGAAATACTGTTCAGGGCAAAGCCTGCCATGTAAAACAGAGAATTACTTCGAAAGCCTGTTATGCTATCTAGTTCTTCCATATCACTTCAAAATATATTTTTCCTCCCATTTCCAGTAGTGCACTGAGCTCTCATCTTGTTTCAGAGCACCTTTTCAGGACATGAAATGAATGTGGTGGTTATCCTTTTGTGTGATTTGCTGTTCTTTTAAGTTTTTTTTTTTAATTTTCACTGTTTTTGTACTGCACTGACACAAACATAGGTGCCTCTAATTAACACCCACTTAGTACTTAAAGTAATGACATGTAAATCTACAGATGTGGAACCATTATCAGTTATTGTCGTCCTGTTGCCTGTGACTGCTGTTTTTGTTTCGGAGCACCACTGTAGGGGTTCAGATTGGATGCATAGATATATCAATACCCAGTCTGCTTTCAGTCAGTGCTGTTGTACACCCCCCCCCCCCCAAAAAAACCCAAAAGATATTTAGCTTCAGTCATATTGTGTGTGCCTTTCATGTGCCCAAATATATTTAGGTACCCCCCAAAATGTTTGATGTCAGACAAGGTTTTTGGGTTACTGTAACCAGAAAATTGAGTCAGATATCAACATTGAGCACTTAGCAGTACTCAGACCTTCATTTCAATATCTTTTTTTTTTTTTTTAAGACTCCCTCATTTTATCATTTTTTATGTATTCAACAAATGTTTACATGACACCTTTTGTATCTATTACCTGTTGAACCACCTGCACAAGAAATAAAGAACTTTAAAAAAGAAAAAAAAATGTTTTTGACTTTCTCCTTTTAATGTTTCAGTAACTCATTCACATCTGCTCAGTTTAGTAGAAAAAACAACTGCAAACCAGCAGGACAAAAGTTGGGCGTAGTACCTCAGGCACAAACAGTTTAAAGTCAGCATACAGAAGCAGCTGCAGGCCTCCTACACACAAACAGCCAGTACACAGTGATTATGAGGATTACAAATAGAAGTAGCTCATGTTAGTCCAAGGAAGATTAAAGGGGACCAGTTATGCTTTTCTTTACTTTCTGTCACACTGTTAGACTGATGGATGAAACATGGCCACAAGTTCAAATCATGAGGTCAGCATATGTTCTAGTCCCTGTGAGTCAGAAGCTCAGGCTTCAGACTGCCCTGCATGATGTTAATGGGAGAGGAGATCCGTAATATGTTAATCTCAGGCAGGTTCAAACCTTCTGTTTAGGAGGGGGCACCTATTAGAAGAAAGCTGGCCTGAATGGAGAGGAGGTACAACTTGTTTCAGGCAGTGGATGAACTCAGGGGGTGCAACAAGGTCTGGAATAAGATAAAGGGTGATTATTCTGAACTGCGTGTCCTTCAGAGCTCCTCTGGTAGATTCCAAGAATATTGATATGAAGTTATGAAATAAGCATAACAGGTCCCCTTTAAGCTGTCCCGCAAACGGGAGCAGGACCTCCAGTTCTCAGATATTACAAGTTTATTCCCGCACACAGGCTACGGTGCAGTATACAGTGATAACTACTGTAGAAAGATAATATTTAGATATGCAACTTTAATATTTGCTTAATGAGCTGCTGGATGGCAGTAGTGACGAGATCAGTTTCACCAGAAACATTTCAGGGAAAAGCATAGCTGTCACATTAAAATCACTCCAATTCCCAATATCACTCTCTAAAATGCTGGAGTAGAGTCTTCAAGACTGGCTCTTTACACCTACACAAATAAACTTGGCACAAAAAGTAAGGAAATTTGTGTTTGGTTGATTATTTCTGTGCTGTAACAAGGCTTCTTGGCAATAAAGTTTATACCTTTTGGAAAGTCTGCTTATTTCACCTTAAATGGTGCCACATGTGCAAGGAAAACGTGCCAAATCCTCCCTGCCAATGCCAAACAGCTTATTCTGCTATTGACTCTTGTTTTGAGCTTCTGGTACCCCAGGTGCTGAAAATCAGGCTCGTCATCGCCGGAGGAAAATCTCAATGCAGCACGATATCGACATGAGATTCTGCACCCAGAGGCAATCCCAAATCTCCACAGTCTGGGATCACACTTGGTCCTCTACGATGACGAACCTCGGCAGAGAAGATTTGGCAAGTTTTTCATAGGCACAACCCACATACTCAACTCTGCTGCTCAACCCACAAATGCATTTTCCTTACTAATGTGGCTCCATTTAAGGGAAAATAAACAGGCTTCCCAACGGTATAAGATTTATTGCCATGCAAAATTGTTACAACAAAGAAAATAACTGACCAAACACAAATTTCCTTACTTTTTGTGCCAACTTTATATGAACTGTGCTTATTTTTTCGATCCATTTCAAAATCTATTATTGCTTGTTATGTTTACCATATGTCCACCATATAAGCCTTAATGGCAGAAAGGGTACTATACATTCAAGTGCACATGTGCCTGCCTAAATTATACTGTCAACTAACATCAGTAAAAAGTCAAAAAGGTTTTTGACAACATTAGATCATAAATCTGCAGTATGATAAATTTTTATCTCTGAGACAGAAAATCTATGTCTGCTCTTCACATTTATAAGTCTGTTATAGCAGAAAATAACTGGTCTGTGCAATGGTAGGAGGGAGGCGATAAGAAGGACCCGAGTGACAGTGAAATGGGAAAAAAAAAAACCTAAATGATATTAATTAAACTACTATAAATTCAAGTGGCATTCCCTCATTGAAAATCTGACGGAGATGATAACCTATTTCAGTATTTTGACAATAAGGTGAGCTGTGGAACTGCAGCAAAACCAGAGCCCACAAACTGAAGAGGTAACAGCAGTGATGGGTGAAATACTAACAACCAATTAATGGCAGAAAGTAATTCATTCTCAGCTCATTCATTCACCCAGTCTGAAATATTTTGCCACAATTGTAAAACCAAAAATATCCATGTATGCTGTTCAGTACATGACAGAAAATGATAAACAGAAAAAGCCACTGTCAGAGCGTGACGAAGTGTCAAAGAAAGACAAACCTAACCCGTTGGTTTTGTTTTTTTCTGTTTTTAGATTGATCACAGCTTTGGTTTTGTCTTGGTCACAAACACGAATATTTGCTCAACTGTTCCATAAACAGCACTCCAGTTTTTTGGTCACTTTCCAGGGCCTTTAATTAATACAACTGTCCCTCACTGTGAATAATGATGACTAGACCAGTGCATTAAATTAGTAACGTAGGAGCAGAAAAGTTCAGAAAGCCCTGCTGTACTTCATCCAACCACAGAAAACACAGAAGGTCCATCATGAGTTTTTTTTTTGTTTTTGTTTGTTTAAGATGCTACCTACCACAGCATCAGAGACATGGTGGATATGCTGTGAGCGGTAGGGTCCACAGGCTGTAATGCTGCCTTCTGTGATATGATGTGGTAGTCCACTGAGGCAGCAGAAGTCTGTGCGCTGATGCGTGAAGCCTCTCTTTGCTCTGTGAGGGCACGATGCGACGACAATCAGCAGCACACACGGCAACAAGGAAGACTGCTCAGATCAAAGTTTGGGGCAGAGGGGGGGGAGTGGGTAATGTGGAGGAGGAGGGTGGGGAGAGAGTTTTTTCCCCCCCATCTCACAACAGTATCTTGACCCCTCCCTGTGGAGACTGGGCACCCTGGGAGAGCCCTCTCGGAGGAGCTGGTCCAAACTCTAACCGCTTCACCAAACTGAAAAACAAAATCCAACTCGTGAGCAAAAAGCAACACTTTCCGTTTCACAGTATAATAAGAAGGAAGCATCATTTTCCCACAGACTGCTTTACAATCAGAGTTCTTTTTGGAACCACTGGAGAAACTCCCTGCTGACCATGACAAAAACCTGCGTTTAAGGCTGTCATTTACTGGCTTGACTTTTCAGGTCCACAGGCTACATCCATTTTAAACCACAGTCTATGCACAGCTTTTAATTGGTGTAGAGACCTACATATCCCAATATGCACTTTCCAATTTCCTTGTGCATTATATTTTTCAGCTCCAAACACTATTATCAAGCTTATGAATGGAAAAGTAAAGTATCATGACCATCTGTAGATTTTGAAATATTCAAATAGCCATCAAGTTATATATTTTTTTAAAAAATCTGTCTGTTGGTAAGTAATGAGGTACTACTATTGCAAAAGTAGCAGTGATGCATCTACCCACTGTTGCTAGCTACAACATCAACAAAAATGGAGGAACAAAGCTATTAACTACAGAGAGGCAACTTCAAAGGCTGAAAAATGAAGCTAACAAGGAAGTAACAAACCCTGCAGTTCCTAGGTGCAGTCTGGCTCCATAATCAAGTCAATCAAGTGGACCAAGTTCATAGTGTGCTCATAGCTCCAGGCCAAAATTCATTCTAATGCTCTGCAACCTTTGGAAGAGGTTCACAAATAGCATAGCTCTAGGGATTAAAAGCAACGTAACGAGTTCTACCTATAAAAATGTCTGCATTACAGAACTGTAATGGGTTATGAGCTACAACTTATCAGTTAGCGCACGATGAAACACAACCTTGCACGTTTAAGTAAAAAAATAAAAAACACTCAAAACTGATTTCGCAGTGGAAATTCTCAATTAATTTCCTCACCTGTCGTACTGAGGGGGAGGGCTCAGGCTGGTAGCCTGGAGCTCTGAGCCTGCATCTAAACCCAAAGGACTCCCAGGACCAGCTGTAAGCGCCGGTCTGTTGACAGACGTGTCATACACAAAGTCTCGACAGGATGCCAGCTTGGACTCCAAATTCTGACAGGATTAAAATTAATAAATAAATGAATGCATAAACAGTCACATACATGCAAACCTCAAACACAGCACTTGCAGCATGAACTTACCCCAACTTTTCTCAGCAGTTCCCCGACGATGTTGAGTGCAGATATTCTGGCAGATGTAGTGAGGGGGGTCCCTGTTAGGTTATCACCTAAAACAAAAAGCCGATATAAGCAGGTAGGCACATGGTGTGTTAATACAGAGCTGACAGATCAGTGTAGTTATTAACAGAGTTTTTTTTTTATTACCTCGCCGGATGCTGGAAGCTGGGGTTGTGACATACGAGCTGATAGGTTTGGAGGGTGTAACAGGGTTACCCGCTGAGGAACCCACCGTATCGGGACGATCTGTGTCTTTGCCCAGGCTGCTGGATGGCCGTCTCTCCTTCTGTCGTACAGCCAGCTCCTGGCGAAGGTCTGCCACAAACAGAAGAAACTTCTAACCAACAATCCATCATCGTTTCCCAGAGTTCATTTATATTTGTGGATGCAGCTGGCGTATGGGGCCACTAGCAATTTAAGATTTACAATCATTTTATTATTTTTTTCTTTTCATCAGTCAAGTTGTTTTTGCTTATGGAGAGAGAAAAATGAAATCCAATAAAAAAAATTAAAAAAAAGAAAAAGAAAGAGAGAGAGAGAGAGAGAGAACCTACATGCTCAGCCACTGATCAGACACAAATATTTGCCTACAGCTGTCTGTGAAGACAGGTTAAACCATTTAAAAATTGTCAAACATAGTGGGCACAGATTTGTAAAAACACTTTTAAAACCCATTAAATCATTTTAGTTAGGTTGGTAGTTAAAACATATCCTATAACACAATTATGAATTAATAGTGATCAGATATAGAATAAACCGGAAGAACAGACAGGACATAAACACAGGATTTGCTGAATTAATCCAGCTATCAAAATTCACTGAGTCAACAGTAAGAGAAATCAGCAGTTCTCGTGAACCTGAGAAGCTGCTTTGCGTGGATAAGTGTGTGTATACCTCTAGCTTCGTCCTTGAGCCTCTGAACAGATTCAAGCAGGTTCTCTTTCTCATCCAGCTCACTTTCAAGAAAGGCATTTCTCTCAATGACGTGGTTCATCCGCTGCTCAAAGTCCTCCAGAGACATGATAGTAGCCCTGAGACAAGCAGAGAGAATATATTGTATTGTGTGTGTATATTGGTAAGTCTCAGCACGTCCCTGTGTGGGGATGGATCAAGTTTCTCCGCCATCAGGCACTGACCTTTTAGTTCTCTCCAGGTCATCATTGGACTGCTCTAACTCTCTGATATACTTCTGCAGGTGATCTCTAACTGCTTTGGTCTCTCCCAGCTCTTCCTCTAGTGTCGATATGTGCCTCAAAGCATCAGAATGCTGGACTTCGAATTTCTCCTGAAAAGAGCACAAAGTCAAATTAACCGACACTGACAGCGTCAGCTTTGCCAGGGTCATGGCAGATTAATTAGCATAGCTCCCATTCATATTTTTTAATAAGAGACATTTCTTAAACTCTGAGACAACAAACCCTTTAGAAAGTTCCCTCTCCCCACATTTGAGCATTTTTGGAACACAACCCTGCATTTACTTCCTCCATTATGTTCCTTTCCCCATGGACCACTGACTAAAATAGAAATCAGCTGCTTAACACCCAGGCAGCAATTTTCCTAGTGGCAGTAGCAATGACATGCTAAATGTGGGTAGGCTAAAAGCTGCCTGTGTGTGAGGTGTGTCTGTACCGAATCCTCAATGTCACTAAGTGGAGCATCAGTGCTCGTCTACCTCCATAAGGGCCATGGCCTACTTACAGAGGCAGTCAAGGTTTTCTACCTTTATGCCTTCCAGTTCCACTCGAAGCCGGTTATTATCGAGCAGCAGCTCTTTGTTTCGACCCTCACAGTGCTTCAGCTCCGTCTCCAGCTCTGCCTCGTAGTCTCGACTCATCTGCTGGAATTCCTGCAGCTCCTCCTGAGCCTCCTCAGCCCTGGTGACAGAGCAATGTTTAACACCTCAAAAAAAAACAAACCTCAGCACATGTTAACGTGTATATAACCATAAGTACAGATAGTTACTAAAGGTTAGGACGCAGTTTGTGTGCCTTTTATTGTACCTTTGCTCGTATTTCTCTGCCTGCTCCTTCCAGAAGCCCAGCTCCTCTTCTAGGGATGCAAACTTGCCTGTTGTCGGCTCAACCATGTCTGCTGCTCCGAGTAAGGATGGAAAGGAATTAAATCAAATTAGAGCGTCGTGATTATGCGCTTGTCTCATTTGAGAGAACATCATTACCAAAGGGTTAGCGAATGCTAACTACATTAGCGAATACAAATTACTTCCGCCGTTCATTTTTCGTTCACACTGATGCCAATGAAAAGAATAACCACAGAAATAGGTTTTAAGTTTATTTGTAGAAGTGTAAAAGCGGGAACGGCTACTTTTTAAATCTAAAAGCAATTTCAGAGAATGCATAAACCCTGGCTAAGTTTTTCGCTAACTTAAGCTAATGTAGGCAGCTAAGCGAGTTGAATACGTGTTTCTAAACCTGTTCTGACCAGAACCGAACACACTCACCTGCATATGAGGGAACGATCAAAGCATGCTACAGTAAACGCGATGTGAGGCTATTTTTTACAGATTTACTGGACTCGCGTATTGACAATTGCACAAACTAATCCCTCGTTACGTTAGCACGGCGATCGACTCACCAACCAAATAAATACGAACCGTCAGTTCTTGGAGCTCATTGGGCAACACAGATGACGTTTAGAAAGGATTGACCAATCATATAATTCAGCAGACCTGTAGCCCGGAAAGGCGGAGCCTCGAACACCGTTTTTGCTGTTGTACATTCAGAAAATGTTTCCAATATTTCATGCACTATTATTTATAATAAAAAAAACTAATTTATTATAAAGGAAAACTTTATGATGCAAACAAAATCTGTCAAAACTTGAGAGCCTAGGCGGAAAAGACAAAGTTTCAGCCAAAATTAAATTTTATACACATAGTATTTGCTTATGTAGTTATCAGTTTTTATTTTATTGTGTAGGCTTCAGATTTAGTTTTAGATTTTGATTTATTCATTTTCGTTTCAGTATTTCTGGTACGACTGTCTGACACGGAAAGCAAAATGGGATTGAATCACTTTATGTATCATGTAATACATTTAAAAGCATTTTTAAAATGTTCTTGAACTGTTCATCCTTTGAACTGTTAATGTAGGGAAAACATAACAATAACACTAGCAGGTTCCATGATGCTTTTATGTAAAAGTTTGTACTGTTATTATTATGAACGCTCAGCACTTTATTAGGTACTCCTGTTCATCAGCTTGTTAATGTAAATATCCAATCACATGACAGCCACTCAATACATTTAGGCACATAGACATGATCAAGTTGACCACCTGAAGCTCAAACTGGGGATAAGAATCGGAAAGAAAGGTGATTAAGTGACTTTGAATCTGGCATGGTTGTTGTTCCAAGATGGGCTGCTCTGAGTATTTCAGCTACTGATCTACTGAGATTTTTCCCCACAATCATCTCTAGGGTTTACAGAGAAAATATCCAGTGAGTGGCAGTTCTCTGGGTGAAAATGCCTTGTTGAAGCCAAAGGTCAGAGGAGAATGACCACACTGCTTTGAGCTGATAGGAAGGCAACATTAACTCAAATACCAAAGGATGCAGAAGAGCATCTTTGAATGCACAACACATCCGGCCTTGAAGCAGATGAGATACAGCAGCAGAAGACCACACCAGGTGCCACTCCTGTCAGCTAAGAACAGGAAACTGAGGGTACTGTTTGGACAACAGAAGCCTGGAAAAAAAAGTTCTGATGTGTGATGAGACTCGATTCAGCTTTCATGTAAAATGAGGAGATGCCTTTAGTGTGTTAGTTTGGACAATTTAGATCATGTTTTAATTTCAGCAAGCACAAACCAAAGTACATCGCATACAGTATGCCAGTGCTGATTACACATTTACAGACAAAAATGCTTTACACCACAGACAACAGTTCCAGCTCTTATAAGACTAAGCAGTCTGCATTTATATTAGGCTTATTTTCAATAATTATACATGTCAATTAATATAAGCAAAGTGGTAAGAATCTTCTCCCATTCTATAATAAAGAGCAGGAAGTAGGCAGTTGCATCTGAAATATTTGTTCGAAGAACATGGCTCACTTTAACTGGAAGGCAGTTTGGATCCTGAGCAAAGTCATGCGTACAGCAAAAAAGAGGAATTACTAGGAAAGTCCATTTAGAAAAATTACAATGCCTGTGGTCAGCAGCAGATTGCCTTAGACCTGATGCACCTGTCGCTGGAGTATTTACAAGTATTAATGTAAACAGGTAAGGTAATGTAAACTGTGAATTGGTCAAACTACAGGTTTATAGGTCAATATGCTACAGCAACTCAGATTTAAAAAAAAAGGCCAAAGGAATTAGTCCCAGTTCTTCTTTTCCATCAAAGCAGGATTTATCCTCATCAGCTCATTTCATCAGAGGTAACAAGGCACTGGAAGGAGACAAAATAAGTCTGAGGTTAAATCCAATCCATTTATTTTTAGCTGCCATTAGAAGACCAAGAGTTCTTCCTTACCTGAGAGTAATTATTCTTCAGCCTTCTCTGTTTCTCTGTGGCCCTTGTACATCTTCTTACTGTCTAAAACATCAGTCTTCACCTGTCCCAGAGATCGCAGTAGGCACATGGTGTCAAACCCCTCATCACTAGCCTCTTGCAGCAACTCAAGCACCTGCAGATGAGACATTTATTTTATTTTCCTAAGGAAAAGTAACAGCCCATGCTTCACCCACAGTTTTAGTTTTGAGACACACCTGCAGACACTTAAAGGACTTGAGGGCACTCAGGTTCTCATGCAGGAACAGCAGGTAGATACTGAGATCGTTGTAGACGGGGGTGACCAGACCCAGAGCACCAAATCCTGGCAGCATCTCATAAGGCCGAAGGAAGCTAGAGCTTTGACGTGCTGGTCCAAAAGCAGCATACACCACTAACGGAGCAAGAACCACATATACTCCCAGGTTGATGTAGCTGAGAAGCCTGAAGACGCCCACTGCAACGAGCTTACACTGAACAGGAGACGGCACCATGCTGTCGTTCTTCAGCACTCCTGTCCGCAGGTCACACGGAAACTCATCTGTGAGAGACGCTAGCAGGATGTAGTAGCCAAGGTAGATAGATGCCAGCAGGAGGATCAGCAGAGTCAGTCCCCGACATGCCAGGTACTTGACCACAAGTCTGTGAGAAAAGCGCTTGGTCTTCAAATACTGCTCCACTAAAGGGTATTTAAAGCAGCCCTCAGTCAGGTCCAAAGCACTGCAGCAGAAAAAAGGTAAATGGGCATTCAGTATCTCATATAGCACTTTGAGTTTGTAGAGAATAGATTTTAACTGCATGGTTTTAAAAATGATAACTAAAATCCAAATAATCTCCCACTGATCTTTGTGCGTTCAACAGGAGTGGAGGACGTGCACCGCTCCCTGCCACCATTGCTTCTTTAACGCTACCACAAGGGGGCACCAAAGATGCAAAAAGTCCATTTGCCATCCTCTGCAGATCCAAAACTAAAATGGTTTCAGATCTCCTGTTGCACTACCACGAAGTCCCAACTAGCAACTATATAACAAATAACAAATGAAGCATTTTACAGCTATAAATGCAGGACTTTCTCTTGGGAGACGGTGGTTGAAAAACAGAGTGTAGGATGAGTATACATTCTCTACACAAATACAAATGGGATCGCTATAAACTGCATGTTCAAACTGATGGCCTCATATGTGCAGTTTCTAATCAAAAGTTCAAGATAGCGCATACTATAATAAAAAATAGTTACACCAACATTTTAAACAACACACTGTCAGAAAACACTGAAAAAAAGGGTCTCCCAGTCCAATCACCTGCCAAAAGCTACAGGAGTAAGTTAGTGAGTACACTGATTGTAGGCGATAACAAGGTGTTTACCTCTGTGTGCCTTCAGGCGCATCCTTGCCATCTAAAGACGCTAAATTCTTGGCAAGTTTGATGGCGCGGTTATAAAAGCGGTCCAGCTCCTCCATGATGAAGCTGAGGTCAGAGGAGAGGTGCGGAGCTGCTGTGAAACGCCAGAACAAGGCAGGGATGTACATGAGGATGGCCAGTAAGAGCAGGATGTATGGAAAGAACTGTGGAAGTCACAGAAAGGAGGAGAAGTGTGAAAGTAGCTTTACTTTGGCTAATATTCATTTATAATGTCTGTGCGTATACTCTTTAATGATCCTAGAATTATGGTGATCTGTTGATATTAAGATATGTATAATTAGGTTACAAAGTAGTATTATGTTTCAGAACATTGCACAAGTATAAATGAACATACTATACATGTAAAAATATATTGCACAGATGTGTAAAATATAAAAGTACTATATTTAAAGACTACGTACTGTGTTGCATAGTCGTATATTTTAACATAATCTTGCACCTTTGTTACAAATCTCTCTCTCCAGTGCAGTTACTCGACTGTGTTTAATAAGATGGCCCAAGCTTGCCATGACGTCTCCAGCCTGTACCTTGTGCAGCCACAGTGGCGAGCTGTCTGCCTGTTGCTGCACTGCTGCCCAACAAAAGGAGTCCACGTATCCAGCCTGTCTCCAGGAAAAGTTAGTGGGAGGAAAGCAGCTGATCTGGGTGCCTGATGAGGAAAATGAAGAATCATGCTGAGGGTACTTTGTTTATCCAGAAAAATAAATGACTAACAGTTGCCAACCGTCTCTTTTCTGCATTCATGGTCGAGTTGGTTTGAATTGCATTCAGCGCACTTTGTGCCAGTAACTACGGCATCCCCTGTTGTGACTGGGACAGAACAGGAATTTAATCAGGCATGCACAATTAAAAAAAATGACCCTGATACTCAACAGACAGGAACATTTTGTCATATTATAAAATCAAAGACTGTTACAAACACAGACTCGGGGAGCACAGCTTTGAAACAACAAATACCACATTCATGATATACAGCCACACCAACTATCAGTTATATCAGCTATAGCATGAGATGCAATAACCCCTTAATCTTTAGCAAAGGTTCAAATGTCGCATGTAAAACGACCGTCACTGTTTTCATTCTGGTGTCTTCTTTTATACACAGTCTGTGGTCCTGTTGTCATGAACTAACTCTTGTCTAATACGGTATCACCTCAACAGAGCACTTCGCTATCAGACTGATGGCTTGCTTGTGGTTCCTAAAATATTTAAAAGTAGAATGCGATGCATAAAATTGAATTGTTTGACATTTATCTCTCCCATCTTTCCAGCTCTTCTGCCAGTATGATCACCTGATCTACTCCTCCTGACTCACATGCATCCACTTTCCCGATTATTTAATATATACCAACAATGCATTGTTCATTCCTTGCCAGATTATCTTTGAGCTTTTGCCTGTTACCTTGTTTCCCTGCCTGGTTTTTAACTTAACTGCCTGGTAATGACTTTTACTCTGTGAAGGAGCACAGGGGCGCCTAATGATCATATCATATGCACATCTGTTAAATATAGAAAATGCCAACTAGAGAAATAATTTTCCCGCATCGCTTTGGCGCCCCCCTTGTGTGGCGTCCCTATACATTGCATTTACTGCATACCCACTTTTTGCGCCACTGCCTGAGAAGAAGAAACTTCAGTGGATATGAGGATATAAAATCAAAAGTAACCTTGGTATTGCAGTCATGAATTCACTGCAGTGCCACACTTTACAGTTCTTAATATTCTTAGTAAAAATAAAAATAAAAAAAATAAAAACCTGTATTTAATTGGGAACATTAATATTAGGTTTTTAACCACTTAGCGTTTCAATCTCAGAAGCACAACAGCAGTTCTCACAAGACTTGCAGAGTAATGATCCATCCAGTCTGATTATCTTGGCTCTCTTACCGGACTGGACTGGCTGCTGGAGAGACTAAATATACAGAGACTATAAGCATCGTGACCTAAGGGGATTATGTGGATTTGTGAACCTGCTGATGGAGCTAGATTTCTGTTTACACTCAAAGGGGAGGCATGCAGATAAAACTTGTGTGTTTGTGTCTTTTCTCGCACTCTTTGAATTCAAGCACAAGCTCATCTATGAGAGCGTCAGTGCGTGAGTAGTCAGCATACCACAGTTTTAACCAGCAGCGGAAGCAGCTGCTGCAGCAGCAGGACGCCTGCCTCACTGTCTGGGAGTGAAAGGGGCGGAAGGGTGGATGCTCAAACCACACCCTCTCCTGTATTCACACCTCTCTCTTTCTGCATAGTAAAACACAGAGCTTTGCCCTACACGCTATGTTAGTTCGCCTTTATTTGCGGTGGAATACGTTTTCCTGACGGGATTGCATTTTTCCACATCCTAAAACTGTAAAACTGTCCCCTCAGAGGATGCTCACACATTTAACAACTCACCTACTGACACCTCTTGGGCAAAAGCGAGCGAGATGAGGAACAATGGCAGTCCCACCGCCAGAAACGTGACTATTTTGTCCACCGCCAACTCCACACGGATGCCTTTGTACTTCGTCTCTGTGGGGTCCTTTAACAAAAAGTCGGAAAAGACGTACTCCGTGGCTACGTGGGCTATCGCCATGTCAGACGGGAACAAAAAGCCGGTGCTGTCTAATTGATGGGAGAGTCCGTTTCTTTTTAATTAAGCGAACACCTTCTGGTGTTTCAATGCCTGTGAGTCCTCTCACGGTTAGTAATTTATATATAAAAACGACAAACAACAACAGACCCACCTCCGCGTTCACAACGGGGCTGATGGTTGAACCGCCTTCCCTGTAACTCTACCCCAGACATCAGCGGGGTGGGGGTGTCCGATTATGGAGAGCCGTTTTAGTCATAATGAAATAAATAAATAAATGAATAAATAAATACTGCTATTGATAAATTATTAATAAATATTCCATGAAATAAATAAATATCCCCATGAAATAAAATAAAAAAATTTTAAAATAAATTTTTATCTTATTTTATTTTAATTTATTTCAAGATTTATTTACTTCAAGATTTATTTATTTATATATTGATTTATTTATATATTTATTTATTTATTTATTCATATATTTATTTATTTATTTATATATTTATTTATTTATATATTTATTTATTTATATATTTATTTATTTCATAATGGAATTTTATTTTGTGACACTTTTAGTTTGTAAAACTACGTATTTCAGTGACTTTTATTTTTTCAACCCCATTGAAAATTTTTTGGCATAAAAGAATTTATGCCAAAAATTGGCATAAATTCTTTTCTTTTTCTCCTGTTCGATATATTGCAAGCTAGTTACTCGTCTGACCTCTGACCAGCGCTGCGCCACAAATAAAACTCCGCCCCCTCATTTGAATATAAGAACATTCGAGCTTCTTATGAAAAACGGCGTTGAAAAAAATAAAAGTCACTGAAATACGTAAAGTAGTTTTACAAAGTAAAAGCATCACAAAATAAAATTCCATTATGAAATAAATCAATATATAAATAAATAAATATATAAATAAATAAATAAATAAATAAATAAATAAATAAATAAATAAATAAATAAATAAATCTTGAAGTAAATAAATCTTGAAATAAATTAAAATAAAATAAGATAAAAATTTATTTTAAAACTATTTTATTTTATTTCATGGGGATATTTATTTATTTATTTCATGGAATATTTATTAATAATTTATCAATAGCAGTATTTATTTATTCATTTATTTTATTATGACTAAAACGGCTCTCCATACGTCCACACTTGTTTTTGCACTTTTTGTCCTGCTGTCCCTTTCACCCCCTCAGGATATGTCCTCCTCATCTCCGAGGGGGTCTCTGCCGAGCCTCCGTGGCCAAAGAAGTGACAGTGACTCCCGAGGTAGGCATGCCAGGTCCCCCCTGAAGAAGAGATTTTAATCTCAAGGAGGGTTTTTTGTATCTGGTTAAATAAAAATATATTATTATAATAAAACATCTATTATAGTTAGTCACATACACAGTAAGACTTGGGTAGTCAACCGCTTCAAATATTAGGAGTAAATTTCATTTCTACTTGATGCTGTCACAGAGCCGCTGGACAAGCTCCCTGCACTACAGGGATCTGTCCCACCCAGACCTCCAATCATAGCTCTCCAGGTGAGACGTGGCCAAACCGAGATGGGATGAAATGCAGTTTAAATCAACCGTGTGAATCTTTGCATGTATTTTGTTTTCCTTTAACCTAGGCTGTGCTGAAGAGATGCATCAAACGAGAGGAGCCCATTCTCCTACATTTAAAAGTCCGTGAGCAGATGAACAGATTTCCAGGTTGGCACACCGAGCCAGCGCCACCTAAACCAACAGATCAGGAGCAAAGGTGCCTTAAACCTGTCCACCTGCCTCCTCTGCCATCCACTAAAAATGCCAGTGACCAACAGGTATGAGAGGAGAATAGGTATGGTTTACAAAAGCCTGCCATTAAAAATTATATGAGCCAATCCTGGTCTGATGTGGCGAGCATTTCACACACAGCACAACAAGAAAAGACTCTAGCATTTATAAGTTAAAGTAACTCCATCCATCCATCTTCTTCTGCTAGACATAATTTCAGGAATCTCTAATTATATGGTGTGCTTTACATTGAAGCAGCCTATAGTGCACCTTTAAACAGCATCAATAGTGTACAGCTGAAGTAGTTCTACAGCAAAATGATTTCACTAAAACTGTGGCCTTCTCCCTTCCTTCCTCAGGGTTCAAAGCATGTGGCGTCGACCCCTCCTCCCCCAAGACCACCATTTTCCATTAAGCTCTTTCCACAGCTGGCCCCGACCTCCCAAACTCAACTTTATGAGTACAGCGGTACTGAGCATATTATGATCGACAACAAAGCTGTGATTTCAGTTTGTGAGGATGGCACTGAATGTCAAAGCTCGGAGTGCCGGGAAAAGTTTTACAAGATCCAGTGCATCTCTTTCTTCGCTCGCTACAAAATGTGGAAACTCTTCTACGTGTGGCGCACCAACGTTTGTGCCGAGAAGATTCGTTTGGCCAAACAGTCACTACAAAGCAGTTTGTGCACTGTCAGTCCAGTAAGCTGAAGTCTTAGTGATCTCTAATCATTCTCACTGAGAGAAAATCTTTGAATTATACAACTTTTAATTCGTGTGCGGTTCTGATTTCGTTGTGTTGTTTACATTTGTGTGCGCAGTCTCTAAGTACTGCACTGATGGACGTTAGGAAAATGTGCTGCCAAATTACTGAGACAAGCTTTTGCCACATGAAAAAGAAACACACATACACACTGCAGGAGTTCCAGGACAACAAAATCAAACAGCTACAAGAGGTGTGCAAGACTTTGTCTTAATGTTTGGAATTTACTCTCTCTATATATTTTATTGTCTTTGTGTGCTTCATTAGGAGCTTATTGCTCTCTCTGTTATTGTCAGGCCTCCAATGACCTGGAGAAGTTTTGTGAGCTGGTAAAGGAGGTGACAGTTTGCGCCTGTGGACACTTCCTTTTGGAAGCTAAAGCTCGTCTCGGTGTGTATACACTGAACATAGATTTGTGTATCCGTGTAGATCACAGAGGTTGAAGGCTGATCATTCTGTTTGTCACAGGTGGTGAAAAGGTTACTAATTACCAGATTGAAGGCAGGTGTGACAGGTGAGAAGCCAGAACTGGGAAGGCTCCACCACTGTGTGGAGCCAGGAGCAAGAACCACCCGTAGTTTGGTACTGCATATTATTGATAAAATGCACAAAATCATAAAAGCACCACAATTATTTTGCTTATTTGCTTAATTTTGAGAGAGAGAAAAAAATGATGTCACAGTATAATGTCTCATATCCTCCTATTTAATGAGCGCAGCAGTTTGCATCCAGACTAAATCTGGGAGTGGATGATGTGGTTGTCTACATACTGCAAAGAGCTTCCTCCCATAAAGATGTAACCAGCTGAATGGAGAGGATCACCTTCTTTGAGTTCTCGAGTGAATTTAACATAATTCAGCCTCTGCTACCGAGAGAGAAGCAGCAGGACATACAAATACATCTACCGTCTCATGGATTACTGACTACTTGATGCACAGGCTTTTACTCAAGTAAAAGTGAAAAAGCACAGGCTCTGAAATGTACTCAGAGTAAGAAAGTAAATGTAGCTCTTTGGAGGACATTTCTACCAGCTATTTTTGTGCAAAGCTAAGTGAACCTTGTGCTATATTAAAGTAATAATAAAACTATATTATTACATGAGAATACAAACTATATTTCAATCGAAATTCTAAGTGTAATGACTGCACTCAGCTTGAACTCAGCTGTGCTGCTGCTGTGTGTGTGTGTGTGTATATTTGATAGAAGTTTTTATAGGGATGTTGAAAAATTCAGTCAGATGAGTGGGGTGAATAGACATTAGTTCACACTTGTTTAAATTCAGCATAAGACCAGAAGC
>JAVDPK010000273.1:436519-449983 GCA_034780415.1 Cichlasoma orientale | reverse complement strand
TGTGTGTGTGTGTGTGTGTGTGTGTGTGTGTGTGTGTGTGTGTGTGTGTGTGTGTGTGTGTGTGTGTGTGCAAACATGTGAACAGAATGAAACAGTAAAATAATGAACTTTATATGAGTTATTTACAAACTATGACATGTACCTCACTAGATGATATAAATATGTGTATCTATTCAGAAATCAGAAAACTGAGTGAACATGTGGAACTCAGCAGAACAGTATTGCACATCAGATTTTGTATGTGAGGAGAAGGATTTTAAGTTAAAATCTGGATTTAACAGGAAGCCAATGAAGAACAGAGAGTTCATCAGCAAGTAATACATAACTATGAGAAACGTTCATAATCCATTTTCTTATTAATTTATATATCATCGAACTTTCCACTTCTACAATTTGTAGCCTAAAATACTAACTTTTTTCTTTAATGTAGATAACCCCTGGCTCACTTGGATCATTTGTATGTTGTTATGTTCTTGTATACTGTTCATTGTATATTCATTGTATTTGTGAAACTGAATAAATTCCTTAAAAAAATACTGAAAACTTAATATATTACAATATCCTGCAGCTAAAGTTGAATATAAAATGCTGTTTGTCTTGTTAGAAATAGTTATGCTGGTTCCATCCTCTTCCGCTTATCCTGTCTGTGCTATTATACTCAAACGTAACAAGGTTTTGCGACAGCCGCGCCTGCTTTCCGGCAGAAGTAGGTTACAAAAAGGTGCGCGTTTCTAGGGAGACAAATAGGGAATGGTCCTTTTGAGGAAGATGTGAGAGACGAAAGCTTTTCAGGTAAATAGTCAGTTGTTTTGGAATGAGCTCGCTGTTACCAAACAGGATCGAGCTTCCCGTAAAGATACTGAAGGATAGCTTGTGAGCTCAGCTTTGTGCAGGTGCGCTAAAACCAGCTAAATAATAGTACCCAGTTGTTAGCTTAAATAGCTAAAGACAAGCTATTAAGTTTCTCCTTTAATGGCTAGGTCTAGGTAGTTAGGTTAGCTTAAGGGGCCAATTCCGACTTAACCAACGAGTAAATCAAATAACGTTAGCTAGCTTGTTGCGAAATTAAATAATCTCGGCTAGTTTACATACTGCTTCGCTTCGGACTTTAGCTTCATAGGAACGGTTAAATGTACCGCATGTATAAATGTTTTTGGATAGGAGATTCCCCCTTTATTGATTTGAAATGTTACGAAACAATCCTGCGTCAGACGCATAATAATCAGCTACGACCTGTGCTATCATAAATGAGTCAGTACGAACTTTAACCATGGTCCCTTATGTGAGGCACTAGGTATGACGGTAGCAAACTTTTAAACTTTGGTTTCCTGTCTTTGGGAAAGCATGAGAGAGAAGAGAGATGCAAGTATGGTGAAAGACTTGTATGGCTTGTATGATGGAAGGACTGGGAAAGGAGAGATCGACATGCGGCGATAGACCCTTCCCATGGCTTGGTCACCCCACAACAGAGGCTTCAACCCTGCTATGGAAGCTCAAGGACTGCTTCTCCACAGATGAGATAAGCTCCCCTCATCAAACAGACAAAGAAGTAGGTGTTCATCTGTAAACAGACACATGGACTATAGTGGAGAAAGCTTAAACGAACTGTTTTCTAAATGAGAAATTAAAATGAAAATACTTAAGGTGTGTTATCAGGCCATTAATATAAACATTTTAGTTTTACAGTGCTGGGAAGAAATATTTACCTTTTACTGATTTTAGTTTTCTGCATATTTGTCACACTTACATGTTTCAGAAACTTTTTTAAATATTAGACAAAGATAACTGAGTAAATGCAAAATCCAGTTTTTAAATTATTTCAATTATTAAGGGGGGAAAAAAGTAAACCTACTTGGCCCTAAATAGAAATAAAATCGTGCTTTTTATTTATAGTTTTAAATGTATATTTATATGTATGTTTTATGGCTTTGCAAATTAAAAATTCACAGAGCTAATGTGAAATATTTGCTTTTTTTAATATTCCAGAGCAATCACATGGACAACAGAAAGCCTGTACTGGATTTGAAAGATGTCCCTCCTCCACCAATACATCATACTTCCTCCTCCCAGTTATCCCAGCCCTTCTCTCTGTCCTCTCTCCCTTTGCCGCCTCCCTGCTTGCCGCCTCCTCCTCAGCTTCCCCAAGACTCCCTCCAGCAACAGCCACCACCACCTCAACAGCAGGAAGAGGGGACTAACCCCAAAGTAAGCATTTGCACCCACTGTGACTATTGCAACACAGATGGCTATGGATTGTTGGGTGGCAGAGGTGGTGTTGGTAGCAGCAGCAATGTTGCAGGAGTTGTCTCGCTTTATATGGCCCCAGGGTCTCTGAGAACAACCATCAGTAGCAGCTGTACTAGTAGGTCTGGGCCTTATTCTGTAGCATCATCTGTTCATCAGTATAAACATAAACTTAGCTGTGGCACTGGAGGTGAAGTTTTTGATCCTTTGTTCAGTCTTGGTTGCAAACCTCAGCTGTCCTCTTCTGTTGCTACCTCTCAGCCTCTTTCATCACATCCCTACCTCCCCTGCTGCTCAGGGCTTCTCCACAACTACCCAGCTGTACCTCTTTCATTCAGTCAAGCCAGCCTGTTTAACTCTTCAGCACCCCTGGCTTCCTCTCTCCCCTCTGCTTCCTCTCTACCTGGTACCTTGCACGGCTCTTGCCTGACCTCTTCTGGCTTTTATACCTGCGGTGTGGACTGCAGCACATCAGCCAGAAGATCCCAGGGAAGCATCCTCGGTGGTCACCCAAGCACCAGCACCAGCACCATCACCACTACAGCCACTTCAGCACACTTCTGCTCTAATCCTATGCACCCAAATGTTGAACGCACTGTTTGTGTGAAGGGGGCACACTACTGCCAGGAGTGCTTATTGAAGGTTGGTTGATCTCTCGTCATTCAGTTTGGCTTTCTTTGTGTACCTTAACGGTTTCAGGATTTTGTTCACGGAGTTGAATTTTGACCTGAATCATGTATATTTAAGCTTTTATCCCTTTGCGTAGTATTTCTTGCTGTGGCTGTAAGTTGTATTTGTGCGTCCTATTTGAATTTGTACCATTTTTGCAGCCCATGAATGGTCTGATGCCAGAGTCAGACAAGGCGCATCCAACTTTTCCTATTTCTCAGACTGCTCCTATCGCGATCCCTATTTGTAATGGCTGTGGCACCTCTTCTGATGGCAAAATGCTCATGCCATCAACAAGCTTTGGAAAGGCTGGCCAGAAATATGGTTAGTGGAGTCTGAAATGTAGCTTTGAGTTTGTGCACGCATGCTGTACAAAACAGCAACACTGAATTAATTTTACTAATTGTAAGGTTCCAAAAAAAAACCCTGAGTGTGCTTTAAAATGATCATTTTGCTAGGCTCTCCAGAGAGTGGCGGTCCTGAGAACATCCCTCCGGTCGGGGTCTTCTGGGACATTGAGAACTGCAGTGTGCCCAGTGGACGCTCTGCTGGAGCTGTGGTCCAGCGTATTCGCAACCGCTTTTTTCAGGGTCATCGCGAGGCTGAATTCATTTGCGTTTGTGATATTAGCAAGGAGAGTAAAGCTGTCATCCAAGAGCTCAACAACTGCCAGGTATCAATAATAATCAAAAAGCAATAAATACTGTGTTGAATTACCTTGATTATGCCATTAAAAATGCTTTTCATGGTGTAGATAGTTGTCTAACATGAAGTAGAGCTAGTCTTGGGGAGGTTTAAAATGTTATGACGGAGATCATTTATCTTGAATGATCAGTGTGTGGCTCAAGTGTGTAGTGATTTGCTGCTCAAAAGGAGGAATAATTTAGATGCTTCATAAATATACTCTTATAGGTTACCGTTGCACATATCAATGCCACAGCCAAGAATGCTGCAGATGACAAACTTCGCCAGAGCCTACGGCGCTTTGCCGAGACACACACAGCGCCTGCAACTGTTGTGCTGGTATCCTGTAAGTTCACCTCTGATTACCTGTAATAAACTACAGCCGTGTTACAAATACATATTTGTGACAAGTCACTTTTTTGTTTTTTTTGAAACAGCTGATGTGAATTTTGCAAGCGAATTGAGTGACCTGCGTCATCGCCATGGTTTCCATGTAATCCTGGTTCATGGCAACCATACATCTTCAGCTCTCCTGCAGCATGCCCATAGACACGTGCCCTTTCAGGAGATCACAGCAGATCTGCCACCACGTATGCTTGTCAACGCGCAGGTAGGCCTCATAAATGCTATATTAAGGCTTAAAAAAAATACTTTTTAGACTGCCCTGTATTAAATGAGGTAAGTATACACTGACAAAAGTAACCACGGACAATCTCACTTTTGTGTGGACTTACGAAATGGGCAGAATGATGCATTTTGGAATGTGAATTTCATATACAACTGACAGTTACAGTTGATAGTGAAAATTGGAAATCATGCAGTGTTACTGATCTTAATACTGTCGGCCATTTTCCCACTTGTTTTTCCAAGTAAAAAAAATAAAAAAATCTTCAGCTTTTTATTTTTGAGTGTAAATAATACAAACCAGACAGCCGCGGTGTCTTTTCCTCCCCTCCCTCAGCCCAGTTTCAACCACCTCTATGTGTACAACCTCCCTCTCAACTGTGACAAGAGCATGCGGAACGCTGTGAAGCTCAGGCTCCGCCGCCTATCAGACAACTGCGGTGGCAGAGTACTGGGTCTGTCCCAGGGCACAGCAGTCCTCCGCTTTGGCAGCCCTGAGGCAGCTGCACGTGCCCGCAAGCGAATGGAAAATGAGGATGTGTTTGGCCACAGAATCAGCCTCTCCTTCTCCCTACGGCCCACAGACGATGCAAGTCCTGAGGCTGAGATTCATTCTCAGCCCCATCACTTGCCTCAGACTCTGTCCCAGACCTCTCAAACCCAGGATTCAGTGTTCGGCCCTCCCCCATCTATTTCCTCCTTCTCTTTTCTGCCCCTGGAGAGACCCAGGTCACCCAGAAGGCCACGGCGCACAAGCCGCCCCTGCCACACCCCTGGCCCGGTGGCTGAAAGGCCCTACAGCCCCAGGAGGGGTTGCAGTGGGCCTCCCGGTGGTGCTCCAGCCAAGCCCCATCAGGTCAGCAGACTCATCTGTGCCTGCTTCCCCTCAGCCCTCTCTCTTTGTATGGGCTGCTTTGTAAATCACTGTAGCTTCTCCCCCCCAATGACCTAATTGCTGCTTTGACTAACAGCTTGTAACTGCTTGCTTATCTTGAGCTGTCTGCCTCTGATAGCATGTACCATATACTATCTCTTGTTAGTCCTTCATGAGTCCCTACTGTCCTGCATGTCACTAATCATATCAATGCATGAATTGCCATGTAGCTTTTTGTCTGATTTTTGCCCAGTGTGTCGGTCTTTGTGAGTTACCAGCTTGTGTGTTTTGTCCAGGTTCTGCTTTATGCAATGCCATGAGTTATTTTGTGGTGAAATTTGGCCAGTGCTGTTTTCCACTATGAGAAAGCTGACCTCTAGTGGCCGACTTGGTTTGTCTTTTTCTTCTTTGGTTGTAACCAGAGGCCAGTGTGGCAAACTGGAGAAAACTTACCCATAAGCTAATAAACTAGGGATGGGCATTTAAAAGTGTCTCTGTAGTTGGGCAGTGAAGAGAAATTCCAATTCAAAGTTTCTCTTTAAGCACCAAAATGGAAGGAAACATTAAAACTCTTCAAAAAAAAAAAATAAAAAAATTAAAGTCTTAGACGTTTTTATACATATGAGATTAACAATAAAACACAGTCTTATGGGACTACCAGAGTATTCTTTCATCGTAGTTGTGTTTGTGGTCATTAAACATTTATAGGAACACATTTACAGTATTTTCCTGTGTTCAATACATGTTAATAAAAATATTAAGGGTTTTTCTTGGCTCAAAATGGGCTTTTGGTGGGGGTGAGATCATAAGCAAGCAGTCAGTCTGCATATAGTTGAGGCACAGTCTGTGTTTCCCCTATTTCACCAAAGTCTGTGATCTGTAATTTTTGGCTATTTGATAAACACAAATGTATTTTAATCTGGAGGAAACTGAAAACCAAAAGAGAAGCTAAAATTATATTCTCATAATCTGGTGATTTTCTTTGGTGCAAGTGTAAAACCTTTTTGGTGGATGCCAAAAATGTTTTTATGCGCAAAACTCCGGAAAATGAACTCTGCAGTTGAGCAGTTTTTCCTTCCTCGGGCATTTTGAATGTGCATCCCTAGTTAAACGTCAGTTCCGGCTCTTATCTGAGTTGGTCTGTTCTGCTTATATTTATGTTTTCTATCAGTTCTAACTAATCGCTTGACTATCCTACTCCATACATGTATGCACGCAAAGGTGTGAGCAGTATCGAACAGGTAGCTCAACATCTTCCTTCCCTGCTTGATCCAGGAGCTGGGCAGTTTGGAGGGGAAACCCAGAATAAGCTTTCAGCATTTCGAAAAGGGACGCACTGCTTCCTCTTCACCCCAGAATAATGGTGAGGCTGGAGCATTGGAGCAGCTGACCAAGCCTGGGCTCACCGTAGAATCCATGTACAGGAAGAGGTACAGGAAGAGAATGTCATTTGATAACTAGATAAACATTGTTAATAATTGGCTTTAACTTAAATATATTGGTTAGTAGAGCAGTAAATCTTTTGTCTTTTCTAGCCAGTTTTTTGTTTGTTTTTAAGTATATTATTTTTGCCAAATTGATCTTGGAATTAAGTGTTAAAACCATATTTCCTATCAAAAATGTTGTTTTGTTTTTAGAAATGAATAGCTGTTGTCTGTCTCTGTCCCTGTTCATCTTTCTGTATAGCAGAGAGGACTCCAACCCTCAAAGTGCAACTGAATCCCCTGTTGATCAAGTGGACAGGAGCTCAGGGGAGTTCCAGATTAGCACACCCTCCGCCTTCAGCAAGTTGAACCTGCACAGGAGCTTCAGCCCCCTCGTCTTATCTCAGGGCTCCTGGTCCTCCAGGTAACTACTGCTGCATACAAACTGTAAACTTTATCCTCATAATGTTAAAAATAAATAAATTTAACATTACATTTATGTTCCCCCTTTGCCAACAAAAGGAGTGCATCGCCCTGCCTGTCGAGCCGTTCCTCACCTCTGATTGCTGCCCCTCGTAGCCCTTGTGCTAAAGCTTCTCCCGAGCCTTTCTCAGAGGGAGCAGAGGTCCAGGTTGCCAACCTGGACTACAGAATGTCCCGCAAGGATCTGAAGCAAACATTAAATGATACATTCTCCCGATATGGACAGGTAAAGCTGAATCAAATTGTGCTGATAATTCATAGAACAAATATTCCTGTGCTTTGCTTGCATTTAAGTAGTTTAAAAACAATCTACATGTTGATTGCTCCCATTTTACTTTGACTAAAGATGAGACCTTTCCTCTCAACATCTCTGTGGTATGGCTTGTTTAGGTAAAAGCTGTGGAGCTTAGCCCCCACACTGACTATCAGCTAAAGGCCACAATTCAGATGATGTCCTTGCAACAGGCCATTAGTGCAGTCAGCGGCCTTCACCGTTACAAGATCGGAGGCAAACGCATTCAGGTGTCTCTAATCACCGGTGGCAGCAACAAATCTCTTGCCTTGCTCAGGTACGGTTTATATTTTGCAGGCTTGTTTAATGTGTTGGACACTCTGGGAAATTTTAAAATGCACAAATACTTTTGTTGTTTGGCCTGTGTTAGTGACATTTGTGTTTCATTTTACAGCACAGAGATCATCTGCATTCTCCAAGACGCTCCTGCCAATTGCCTTCCTCTGTTCAAGTTCACTGAAATTTATGAGAAAAAGTTAGTAGCTTTCTCAACGCACTGTTTTCAGACCTTAAATTTTGCATGCATGTTTTGTAGGTTGAGTATAGCTTTCACAAAATGAAATATGCATTGTGAAGTAGTTTTTGCTAAGCATATACACCTTTGCTCTGCTCTCTCCAGATATTCCCGTAAGCTCGTGGTTGGTGATCTGTATCGGCTCCCAGAACTGGTTGCAGTGCGGGAGCAGGGAGGCTCAAGGTTTGTGTGCCTTCTGTCCAATAGCCAAATACGTCAGAGTCCACTGGGATCTTCCCAATCTCAGGAGGGCTCCTCCTCGGCAAGTGGGAGTCCGGTTGTTTTTGAGGAGCTGGAGTACCATGAGCCTGTCTGCAGACAGCACTATGCACAGCAGGACTTCAGGTATACAACAGTTAAAAACCTTCATAAAAATAAATTTGAGTAAGCAGACTAGCAGTACCTTTTCCATCATTGACTTTTCCTTTTTTTTTGCAGTGAGGCCGACTTTGACCCCGATTCCTATAAAATCCCATTTGTCGTGATGTCTCTGAGCACCCTAGCCTCTGAGGTCCACAGTTTATTGCAGTCGCATGAGGGCACACTTCCACTACTCAGGTAAAAACCAGTTTATTGCATGTTACTCTTTAATGTCAGTATGTTTTCCCTCATTATGAATTCATTAAAATGTTTAATTTCCATTTAGTTTTCCAGACTGTTACGCAGCCAAATTCAGTCCACTTCAGCTTGGCAATGAGTCACTGGAGGGTGGCGTTCCTCTAGAGCACCTCATTACCTGTGTTCCCAGTATCACAATAGTCACAGCTCAGAATGGTTTCAAAGTCATCAAGTGGGTCAATAACAAACCACCCGCACCGAACTCTGGTAGGACCATTAACAAATCTCTGAATTTTATTGGAGATTTTTATTTATTTTTTTGCGTAGTGCTATTAAGACATATCATCTTGGGCGTCGGTGTTTAATTCTAACTCTAAACTGATATTCACTTAAAACTTGCAAAAGTATCAGTCACTTGAATTTAGCTCAGTCAGTTGTGCCCACATTATTTTGTTAATTTTTTTGTGGTCATGCAGAGCCATGGATTCATCGCTGCAAGAGTCCGGTTGGCAATCCACAGCTCATCCAGTTCAGCCGAGAGATTATTGACCTGTTAAAGAGTCAGCCGTCGTGCATCACGCCAATCAGCAAATTCATTCCCTCATATCACCATCACTTTGCCAAGCAGTGCCGTGTCTCTGACTATGGCTTCTCTAAGCTGCTGGAGCTCCTGGAGGCCGTGCCGCATGTTCTGCAGGTACTTCTAATGAGGACCGCCCATGATGATCTTCTGAATTGTGTGTTTGTTCGTTCACCGTTTTATTTTCTGTAATTTTCTTAACTGACAGATCTTGGGTATGGGTACAAAGCGCTTACTGACCCTAACCCACCGAGCTCAAGTTAAGCGCTTCACCCAAGACCTGCTCAAACTGCTTAAGTTTCAAGCCAGCAAACAAGTGGCAATCAAGGACTTCATGCAGGCATACCATTGGTAAGAAAACATAACTTGGAGCTGTAGGTGGCGTCTTCATCATGTTACCTGGATCATTAGTGTTGTAGGTGCTGTAAAGTATTCTTATGTTGTGTATCAGGTGCTTCTCCAGAGACTGGAGAGTAACGGACTATGGAATATGTGAGTTGATGGATCTGCTGACAGAGATCCCTGACACCACCATCACCATCGCACAACAGCCCACCGACACAGTCATCTCCGTTCCTAAGAAGGGTGAGTTGAAAAAGGACATACAAAGCAGCCCGAGTTTAATAAGGAAGTACTTAACCAGCAAATGACTTTATTTTAAAATAAGTGTTTTACTTGATAATAGTAATTTCCTTTTTAGCCAATCAGGATGTGGACAGTTGTTTACCAAAGCAAATTCAGAAGGTGCTCATTTCAAACTCAGAGAAGCCTAATTTTTTTATTTTTATTTTAATGTAATGGCAAGTTTCATTTTGTTTGCCTGTCACTGAAGATGTCTTCACTCAAGCCAGCTGCAAAGTCAGTGAGTTCCACAATGTTCAACACACCAATTTAATAACCACGATATTGGAACTGAACCCAAAATCGACTTTTGTTGTTTTGACCGGGAAACTCATATCAGCAGAAATGAAATACTTTGTGTTTTAAGCAATTAGCAATAATTATCAACTGCTAATTTCAGGTTTTACATGTTCAGTGAATTACCTCTTGTTTACCAGAGCGTACTGTGGAGGAAGTGGAACGTACTAAGCAGTTTGGGAAGGAGGTGGTGGACCTGCTTCGTCACCAGCCTCACTGTCGGATGCCCTTCAGCAAGTTCATACCAACTTACCACCACCACTTCGGTCGCCAGTGCAAGCTCAGCCACTACGGGTTCACCAAGCTCATGGAGCTCTTTGAGGCAATCCCTGACGTCCTGATAGTGAGTGTGGCATCTAGTGGGTTTTTCTGTTTGTGTGCTTCTCAGTGCTCACCTATTAGGAAATTTAAACAGATTTTTACTGGCCCGTGAGATGAGAGGAAAGTAAAGCTAAAGTTCATCGAGGTTGAGGTTTGTAATGCTCATCCTGCTGGGTTGTATTAGTGTGTGCGTACATCTCTTACACCTAGTTTGTGCTCCCTGTTGTCTCCCTTGCAAACAGTGATGCACGCCAAAAGTGACATAACTGCACACGAGGTTGAAGACAGAAGTGTGTGATCATGTTGGTCTTTGCAGTCATTTCAGCTGCATATCAGTTGATCCCCGACAGCACCGTCACTATCACACGTTCCACCCACACAGTAACCTCAGTTCCTAAGAGGGATGAGTCAAAAACTGTTGACTTGGAAGTGGAACGTTAAAGCACATTACACCCTGTGGAGCTCAGGGTGTAATATACAGGAGCTCAGAGACTCTCCGATTATACAGAGGGAGATGCTGCAACATTTAGGAAAAGACCCCAGTGAGTCCAGGGCATCTAGTTTCAGTATGGTTATAGTGCTGTGGTGACGTCAAAGTTGGCACACGCAACAATCAATGCGGTGACGATAAACTAAGCTTTAGTTTCATTCAAGGGGGCTCTGTTTATTTCAGGTGCGACTGGAAAAACAAAAGTCTTAATGCCAGTATCACATCATCAGCTGAATACTCTGGCTGTAACTTTACAGCTTTTACTTTTAGTTTTAACATATTGAACAAAGAGCATCACATGAAATGTACTAACGAGGCACAAATTGTCCCTGAAGTGGCATACCTGTGGTGTACAGGTTTTGTTTCATTCATACCAAAACTGTCATTTGCCAGCAATGCAAAGTATGATATAGCAGTCAGAGAGGGTGCTTACTGGCCTGTGGTCAGTTTGTGTCACAGAGCACAAAGGCTCATGGGACTGTGATTCTTCAAGTTATTACGTTAGCAGTATTGTTGTTGTTTATGCAGTCAGTCATACTGCAGCTCATTTTGTGTGTGTGTGTGGTTGGTTTTTATGCAAGTATGGTGTGTTTTTATAGCTGAGAACAGTCTTGAGTTTAGCCAGCTGTGTGTGTGTGTGTGTGTGTGTGTGGCACAGGCTCCCAGCTATGGAACTGAGATGTGTGCCCGTTTGCAACAGTATTAAAGATAATAAACTTTTTTTTTTTTTTAAATTTGTCACAATGTAAATATTCTTTTATTTTCCTACTTTATTAGATGTGATGTCACTATGTGGGAATGAATGGCAAAGGGATATTTTTCATTAAAGGATTTGCAGTGGCTTTGTTTTATTAATGGTCAGTGGATCAGGTCGGGCTCTTTCATGCTTCTCCCTTGAGTGATTGGTTAGAACTGTCTTGGTAAATATAATTGACATCCAGGGCTCTGCAAATAACTCAAACACTTAAGGGCAAGCTTCCTGAAAAGCAATTCTTCTATTTAATGCCCTCCACCTTCATCAGGTGCTGGAGTGTGGTGAGGAGAAAGTGCTGACACTGACAGAGGTTGAGCATATCAAGGCTCTGGCAGCTCAGCTGGTCAAGCTGCTACGGGCTCAGAAAAACTCCAGCCTGCCTGTCAGCCAGCTGCTCACAGAGTACAGCAAAACCTTTGGTTACGGACTGCGCCTGCAGGACTACGACGCAAACTCCCTGCCTGCTCTGCTGGCCAAACTCTGCCATGTTGTCAAGGTAAAAAAAGAAAACGCCACCAGAGAAGTTGTGGAAATGTATCCACTGAGAAGCTCACTGTTGCTTAGTTTCATAAAATAACAAAAATAGTAATAGTAATAGACTTGTCAGTTTTCTTTGTTATAAATTAGTCTGTTAATTCAGCACACTTAGCTAAACAAAACTGAAGAGCCCTGCCACTGACCCTGGAGGTTATAAAGTTTTTAAAATCACAGTAATCATTTAAACTTTAATTCTGAGGGTTTTTTTTGTAGCTTAAAAATGTGTTTTCAAGTGTGTTGCACATCTGCTGCCACTGCGATGTGTGTTTATGGCTAAGCACCTGATTTCTTCACGTTTTTAAAAGGTGGTGGATGGTGCAGATGGTCGGGAAGTGCAGTTGATCAACAGGAAGTCTCTGCGCTCTCTGACCTCCCAGCTACTGGCTCTGCTCATGTCACAAGAAGACGAGAAAGTCACCACAGGCCTGAAGGTGGAGGAGCTGAGCCAGTATTACCTGAGTGTTCATGGTGCCACGCTAAACCCATGCGAATATGGGTTCCTCTCTCTCAGCGAGTTACTCAAGAGCCTTCCATACCTGGTAGAGGTGAGAACTAGCGTTTTTTTTTTTTTTATATTTGTTTTATTTTAATACCTTTACTGTGCCTGATATTTCAACATCCTCCTTTCACAGCTGTACCACGAGGAGACCGATAACACTCAAGCTACCATCAGTCACGGGGAGGAATGGGTGAGGCTGACCGGGCTTTACCAGTTTGCTCGTAATGTACGCGCGCTGCTCCACACCTACCATTACAACCAGATCTTCCTGACTGAGTTCCAGGGAGCATACAACAAATTCACAGGCTGCAGCCTTGATCCACGCTCCTATGGCTACACCAGCACCGATGAGCTGCTCAGCGCGATTCCACAGGTATAAACTTACTACAGTAGATCCAGTACATGGAGTTGCTCTGTAAGGAATGATTCTGAAACCTCTACTGTTTTTCACTTCTTTTGTGACATGGGGTGGTATGTGTGCACGTGAGTGTGGGCTATCAAATGAGCTTTACTAGTTTTACATGTTTATCCTCTGCACAAACTCAGCTGCCTCTCAGGGGATTCTCTCGTGTGGATGAATTTGGCTCCACCAACTTGTACTCTAGCCGGCAGCAGTAGTCCTTGTTTAGTTCTGCAGCCCCTGATCGAGGCTTGGCGGCACATAAATGAAGCAGTTCTCCACCTGCTGTAGGTTCTGCTTAGATTCGCCCTCCAACTTGCAGCAGATCTCCAAAGCAGAAGAACCGTCACCAGCACAGCCTAAGACAGTGGAATTTCCAAGATACATTTTGGGGAAGTTGCTGAATATTATCAAAATTCACCATAAAGGCAACTTGGCAAGAGGGCTAGATGATGCGTAAAATGCAAGACAGGAAGAGCAGGGGCTGGTTCTTTCAAAGTAAGTGCGGAGGGATTGTACACTAGAAAATGGAAGGACAGATGTTGTTCTCTCACACAGATAAAAATATTTTGCTTAAATGAGGCGCGCATATATATATA
>JAVDPK010000273.1:423844-436419 GCA_034780415.1 Cichlasoma orientale | reverse complement strand
ATATAATATTTTTTTTTTTTTCTCACTCTTAAGTGGCTTATAATAGACCTGGGCACCCCGCCCAAGTAAAGCCTGTGTGGGCAACACTGCTGTAAAAGTGTAAGTTTTGCCATTTAAACCTTCTCTACTTGTCACTCTAATTGTTTGTCTCTAATTTCCCACCATTTAATTTCAGGTCATCTGGATCAAAGGGCACGGTCACAAGAGGATTATCGTTTTGAAGAACGATATGAAAGGTAAGGGTGTTGGAATATCTCTCTCTGAATGTTTTTTGTTTTTTTTTTTTTTTTTTTAAATTTTTTTTTTTTTTTAATCCGATTGAGCTTTAACTCACTGACTGGATGCGCCGACTGAAGTGATAAACCTAAACGGTGGCCTCGCCCTCTTGGGTTGTGATTTTTATGAGATGGTGGCTGTGCAGTGCAAATCATAAAGTGGCTTTGTCTGTGTTTTTAGCAAAGCCAAGCTGTTCAGTTCCCAACAGCCCCCATCCAGAGAGCACAGGGAGCCCAAGAGACAGTCCAGTTAGCAGTGCAACATCTGGAGCTCAAAGTCCAGGTGATGCAAGTCATACAAGACAAGATTCGCTTTAGTTGTATATTGGTTTTTTTGGTGTGTGTGTGTGGCCTCATCCTGTCCTCCTCATGCTTGGCTGTTATTGAGACCTCAACCAGAAACATGTTGGTCAGCCTTTTTAAGTGATTTTTGTTTTACTTGCCAGGTGCTGACGCGGCTGCAGAGTCAGAGCTGCTGTGTCTGTCGTCTCCGGTGGACCTCTTGTGTGGCCCTGTGCCATCCTGCCTACCATCACCTCAGCTTCACCCCGACCCTGTCGTCGTCCAGCAGGCCGACCTGATTCACTTTGAGAGAACTCCTCCACCATCAACAGGTAGTCACTTTGACTTATATATTTTTGGGAGGTATAAATTTAAAGAGCTCAGACTTTTATTTCCAGTTTTAGTTAAGCATAAGCTCGGTCTTCACTTGTGTGTGATTTCAGAAAGTGCTGAGTCTGTGGTGGCAGCCAGAGATGACACTGCTGATGCGCCCGAGAAGCCTGGTGGCAGCACGGGTGACTCTGGAGACCGCAGAGAACCAGTACCACCTGACACAAAGACCCTCCTGTCCATGGACAGTCCCAGCAGAAGAGCTTCACGTTGTAGAATCAAATTAGCTGCCAACTTCTCATACACGGCAGGCCTCTGATCCTCTCACACATGCATACATACAGGCTCACATACAGCAATACTAGTTTACACCATAGTGTAACTCTAAATAAGAGTTGACCGGCTACACTAAGCACATTACACAGAAGAGCATTGGTGTTGTCCCTCTGTCCCAACGGGCTGTTGCACTTTGCTTTCTTCTTCATCCCATTTCTGTTACTTTTTTTTTTTTTTAAGTTCACAATCGTCAGTGTTCACCAAACTGTGATTTGCTTCCTGCAGATTTTCTGCAATTCTTTAATTTGCCAAATGTCATCTGCTCTAACTTGTGTTTAGTTTCATCCCAAGGGCAGTTCGTTTCCACGAATGTGCATCTTCAGTTTAGAGCCATATTGTGTTGAACAATTGCGCTTTCAGTGCATGAACTGAGTTAGTTGTCACTGTGAACAAAGCGGCAGATAACAGTAGGAGGAATGCTAGGGATGAGTAACTAGATTTTCTGTATTACATCAAAGAAATGTAGTTATTCGCACTGTTTAAACAATGACAGAAGGTTTTTAAAGAGATTTTGTTAATGAACCACATTTAATGATGACCAACCTTCATAGATACTTCCTTGCTTTATCATGAAGATATATAAAATTTCATTTAGGACTTCCTTTGTAGGTAACCCCAGACATGTCAACCCAAACTAGCTCCCTGTTTGTTTCCTTCTAAAGAAATGGCTACTCTTTCAGGTATTTTCCTATATTTTGTCTGTTATTAAGTAGCCTTAAGCTAGCATTTTCAGTTTGTTTTGTACTGTGTAGAGTATTTAGTCACCTAGAGATTGGCTTAAATGTGTAGTGGATTGAGTGGCAATTAAATGATGGGACTGAAGAGAAACCAAGGCTTAACTGTTCAAACTGTGTTGCTGGAAACTGTCGGTCTTTGAACAGTTAAAAGTTTTTGATATTGCAACACTCGCTGCTCTCAGGAACTTTTGTTGTTGTTTTTTCCACTTAGTTTATAGCAAAGACTTTGGCTTGTCTCTCCAGGGCCACTAATGAAGGCCTGAAAAGTATAAAGGCACTTTAATACTCGAGCCATGTGCGTGCTTAGGCAGCAGAAACTGACTTAGACTTTGTCTTTAGTCAGCAGCCAGTGTTTTTGTGTTTGTGTTTTGTCTGTGGTTTACACTGGAGTAGGTGGTGTGAAATATGCGTGTTGTGCATAACTGAATTTATGCATGGTGTAATTTCAGGAGGAGCAGACATAAACAGAAGATGGGAGGACATTCTTTAAGACTAGTCTTTATTTCCACCATGATTTTTGGATTTCACGGATGGCGTCACCGTATGCAGCTGCCATATATTGTAAGTGCTCAAGGTTTGTCGAGTTAACCTTGTAGCTGGTCGCTGCTGTATCAGTGGTGATCCACGCAATCTGAGATTTTGAGGGGAGCGGGAAGCACTCCCGAGCTTATGATTTTTAATGAGACTGAATAGTTGAGTTTTTAGGGAAAGAGATGGGGAAGACGGTGATGGGTGATGGGTATGAAGAGCAGCACAGGGGCTCTTGGAAGCCTCCTGAACAGATTGACGTGCACACAGAGGACCCTCTGCGGCTCTCTGGAATCTGCCGGGCTTTTACAATGGCTTGTATCTGCCGCGGTTCTGAAAGAAATCACCATCTTTATCTCCCCACCTTCTCTCATAGCAGTTTTAACTTACTGATGTGCGTTGGTTACTCAAATTTCCTTTGTCGTGAGTGTTTACCAGGCTGTTGGCTACTGAACTGCCACCTGACAATGTTGACTGCCTATGACGCATGACCGAGGTGCCACTGAAGTCAGAGGGTTGAAGCTGTTTTTGTTCAGAGAAGAGGAATGGGTAGCAGCCCATTTAATCAGTTTGTTTGCCTTCTCTGCCTCTTTCGTTGGTGTTGGAAGCATGAGTTTTCTGTCAGACCCGACTTGAACATGGCGTGAAAAGATCCCCCCTAACAACTCACCAAAAGGTCTGACGTACAAATCAAAATGGTTTTAAATAGGGCTGTTACGGTTTATCTCTCCTGCAGGGTTTTACTGATTGTCTGGAAGACACTTTGATTTGAAGACTTATTGGTTCAGAATCATTATTTAGAAGTGGTAATGATAGAAATGAGCTTAACATGCTTAGAAGAAATGAAGATATTACTTTTTTGTGAATTTGAGAAGACCCTAGCAGCTCCTCAGTGTACTGCAGTGACAGCTAACTCTGATTTTTATTTGGTTCTCACTTGGTTTCAGTAACATCAATGAGAAGCTATTAAACCAGTCAACTTATGCACTTCTGCATAGTTTTGGTTCATGAACATGAGGTATTCGCAAAGCGGTTTAAATACATTTTTCTTCTTCGTGTACCTCACCTTGTCTTATTTTAAACTTTCGTGTTGCACAGCATTTGTTGTACTTCAGAATTTAAGGAAGCTGATTTATTCAGCAGTGTCCTGGAATCTTTTGCCTTGCATTTTCTTTTGTGTTTGTTTCTCCTTTAACTGCCTCGCTGATGTCTGTGTTCACCTGCCCCCCTCAGTTACACTGTTTTATCACCGTGCTGCAGCTGAAGTCGCTGTAACAGTCACATTGTTGAAGGGACCAAAAGAAGATTTGTTAATAAATTTCACAAGCATCATTTCTGCCTCCTCTTTTTTTTTTTTTTTTTGTGTGTGACACAGCCTTTTATTACTTAGAAGAAGAAGGGAAAAATGAGTTCCTGAAAGATGCTCTTTATTTAAACATGTATGTACAGGTAGTTTCAGCTTATTTTCTGCATATTTGTTCAATAATTTGACATTAGGACCTTCATAAATTCACTACAACTACAGAATGCTAAGTTATCAGAACGAAGGTAAAGTGACAAAGGGCAACACTTTGCTTGACATGAGTCACACTAAAGTCCTAAATACACTCAAACACACATCATCTATTAGAGGCATTTACAGCAGAGTTGCATTCATTTCCTGGAGTTTATCATTAAAAATACAAGACTAAGTTCAGAGGATGCAAGGTGTTTCTCTGTAATATCCAGAATGGCTATGAATGATGTCACGTTACCACAGTGAACACTTCCTGGTAGCTGATGATGAAGATCTTAATATGGCCACTGTTGTGCTGACTTTGGGGAATGGGTCAATATGATGATGGGGTATCAAGTGCTGGCTTATACAGGCATTAGTCATGAAAGGGGTTACTGAAAACCACAAAGGTGAGTCATATGAGGCTCAATGCCAGTTGATGATCTCTTTTGCTTAAATTACCAGTTTTATTATTCTGCTGTTTGAAACATTTGATTTAGAGGACTCACTTAAAGATTCAAGTGGATTTACTTTTACGATCTCAAAATGTATCTAACTTTTCTCCCAGGAGAAAACCAGACATCCACATCTCATATGTATTTTTTAAAATCTCTTTAATATAGCACTATACCCTGTTTATGCCCATCACATTCCCATATAAATATTATTCTGATCTACAAGAGTTTACTCTCAAGAAGTCTCTGTGATCTGTTGTGACTGTTTGTGAGGAGTTTTAGAAACTTAATCAGACCCCTCCTGCAGGACGCACATTGCTAACTGGCACTGGGCCTAATATGACCCCATTTTTAATCTGCTTTCGACTGATCCAGGACCGTGCAGATCCTTTGAGAACCAGCTGACATTTCCACAGCTTTGAGGGCCAAATGTTATGTGGCAAAGGCTGGGGTCATTTCCATGGGCGGAAAAAAATTACTGAACATAATCTGCAGGCTATGACCCTGGTTTCCTCTAGGCCGGGGTGTAACAAGGTAAATTTTTACATTTCTTGTGGTACCTCCAGCCTGATAATATTGGTTCCAACTTTAGGCTTGGCAGCTGTATTATACCAGATTTTTTTTTTCTTTTTTTTTGGAGGAAATGTACAGAACCAGTTCTACACGGGGCACTGGCAGCATGTTGGTGGGAAAGAGGTGAGTTAGTTTGGTCAGCATTAAATCTCTGTCTACTTTTATTTTGTAAATTCCTTGAGAATTGAACTGCTGCTTAAGAATATTGCTCAGCACTAGTACAAAAAAAAAAATCATCCACTGGCTCCCTCTCCTTGCTAGCATATATAAATCTGTTTGCATAAGTCACTTAATGGGCAGCCATATTGTTTTTTTTTTTTTTTTTAGAATCACCTGTGTTCATCCCACCTGTGGGGAAAAAATGATGAAAATGCAGAGTAGAAAGTGAGTGACTGACTTGTTGGTGAAGAATGAATACCCGTCATCAGACATGTCAGAATGACAGATGTAGTTCTCCCCCCTCCCCTGTCAGAGAACCCCAGCATTCAGCTCACTTTGTGGACATTGTGCTTGTAGTTCTGCAGATGAGATGTATCATCATGGATCATTTAGCCATCTTAAAGAAATGTGTCGTGATGGAATGAACTGGTCTGAAAATTAACCGAATAAATAAATCAACACATTTATCGTGGTTTTTATTTACAGTCCTCTTCGAAGCTTCCTTTCGCTCACTTGGTTAAAAGCTCCTTACTATAAAAGTTTCCCTTAAATACTGACCAGGGATCAGCTCCGAAACTCTTGCAACTAAGCTACGAATCTGATTCCTGAACAGTTTCGTGGTTGACTGCGGTTCTCTGAGTAACAGGAAGTGATGTATGTCATGTCATAGAAGTGTGTTGTCTGACACAGGTTTGGGGCCATAAACCGGTTTGTGTCAGTTACATGACAGCACACTGGGTGGCTCCGCAGCAGTCCTTAATGATGGCCGCTCCTGACTTGGTGATGGATGGTTTGTTGGGAGGTGGCTCGGGGATTTGTCTCTTGGGCTTTGGAGGATCTTGTCATAAAGAGAGAGGAAAAAGTGATCATCACACACACACAATCCTCTTGTCTCTTTAAGATGGTGTGCGCGAGTTATTTTTAACATCTCACTCACTCTGTGTGACTTTGAGTTTCTGTTCCAGAGGCATCAGCTTCAGCCTGAGGAACTCCGCCATCTCTTTGTCCTCCTCTTGCTCCCTGAGGTACAAAACAGCCACATTTTAGTCTGAAGGCAATTCAGAAAATGTCTGTTTTTGTCACACTGAAGCAGTGCTACCGTCAGTAAATGAACAGCATGGCCCTGTCGCAGTTTTTTTTACCCATCATGTTAATTTTACATCATCAAATCATATTTTTATTCTTGAACTCTATGAGAGTGAATGTACATGGTTCACAGTTCAAAATAATCCTTATCTCTCTCATACTGCGCCTTGGTAAAACCTACTGTTTGAAACAAGCATTTTTTTTTTCATAACTTTGCATTGTACTTGATGATGTGAGGCTTGGATGCAGCTGCTCGGCCATGGAAACCCAGTCCATGAAGCTCTCCATGCACTGCTCTCGAGCTGAAGGCCACATAAAGTTTGGAGGTCTGTAGCAATTGAATGCAGAAAGTTGTTGACCTCTGCACACTATTGACTTCAGCATCCACTGACCCCACTCTGTAATTTTATGTGACTGAGTTGCTGTTGTTCCCAATCGCCACTTTGTTATAATATCACTAACAGCTGACTGTGGAATATTTAGTAGTGAGGAAATTTCACAACTGGACATGCTGCACAGGTGGCATCCTGTCACAGCGCCACACTGGGATTCACTGAGCTCCTGAAAGCGACCCATTATTTCTTAGATGTTTGTAGAAGCTGTCTGCATGTGTAGGTGCTTGGTTTTATACACCTGTGGCCATAGAAGTGATTGGAACACCTGAATTCAATGATTTACATGGGTGAGTGAATACTTTTGGCAATATAGTGTATTTACTTGTGTTTTGAAGCTTTGGTGTCAGTGCAACACAGATCATCTGTTCCTTTCTGGCTCTATCCTAGTACGTGTATCTGCCAATGCTGCTGCTCTATTTGTCACATCTGCCTCTTTTCCCACTATCAGAATCACTTCATTCACACTTCTGACGCCACTGTACTTGTCCTATTATGTTCCTGTTCGTGCTCCTTGTTCTTTAAATATGATTCTGTCATTCTTCCTTTTCAGACCTACCAATATACTGTGAACTGAATCTGCAGGTGAATGTTTAACCCTCTGACTCTCAATCACCACCAAGTGTCCATGACGTTACTACACCAACTCCATCAGTATCTGTACTGGTGTTTCTCAAACATTCATGCATAATTCCTTAAAGCAAAGTTCAGACGAACCACGAAATCAAGCTCCCAGTCACAATCCCAGCAGATCAGCTGATCTCACATCAGCTTGATGGCTCAGATGAGAACCTTCTGAGCAGCCCTCCAAGAACAGAGCCATGCTGCTAAATATGAATTACTGTACATGCATATAACAATCTTTTGACTAAAGTGGTTCAGATTAAACTATAATTAGTTCAGTATTAAAATGTAAGTTCCATTAAGCACATTTTATAAATTCAATATTTCTGTTCTCAATACGTTCATGAGCTCTTGTAACCCGTGAACTAATTTGTTCCACTAATTTCACTGTGAGGAGGAAGTCAGTTTTAGATATATTTAAAGATAAAAAGAGGGGGAAAAAATGCAAAATTGATTCGTGCCTCAAAATCGAGTCACGCCTGAAACGTAGCAGCTAAAATAGCACACTAAAAATGTTTCATGTAAAACTGTATTTCACTAAATTCTGTTCAGTTCTTTCAAATCATCTCTCCTTACTGACATTTCGCAAGGCGCTTCCTCTACTTCCTTGTTGGCTGCCATTTTATTCTGGTATGGAAAATAGAGTTGCTTTGTGGTAAATGCATTAAAAAGGCCCAGGGCAGTCTGTGAAAAAGATGTCTTCACTGTATTTCTCTGTGGTGCTAAACTAAAGCAATATTGGTCCACTGTTAAATATGCAACAGTAAAAAGGCAGCATTTACACAGAAAATCTCTCTTTTGCCAATATATTCTGGTCATATCAACAAACATGCTAACGTTTTACATCATCAGAGCATGAGAGAAAACGGAGGTCATTTAATTTATATACGACAAATGGCGTGAGCTGCAGTCACAGAGAGAGAGATGTACAAGAAATCACGGTCAGCAACAATACTCAGGTGAACTGGTGTTTAAACCATGCTTGATTAGTAGTAAGAGGCCTGGAGTGCACCAAAAATCAAGACTCGCCACACCAGGCAATGTTTTTCTGACCTTCTATTGTCCATTTTTGGTGACCCTGTGCAAAGTGTTCCTGTTCCTACCTGACAGTAGTGGCACCTGGTGTCTGTGATGCTGCAGCGCATCTGTTTCAAGGCTGAATGTGCTGTGCTTTTAGAAATTCTCTTCTGCACACCTTCATTGCAGCAAGTGGTTATTTGGGCTACTTTTTCCCTTCCTATCAGCTCAGAGCAGTGTGGCCGTTCTCCTCTGACTTCAACAAGGCATTTCTCTTTTTTTGGACCATTCTCTGTAAACCCTGGAGATGCTTGCGTGGAAAATCCCAGCAGATCAGCAGATTCTGAAATACGCAGCACCAACAGCTGCGCTACGTTCAAACTCACTTAAATCACCTTTCTTCTCCTCTCTTTTGCTCAGTTTGAACTTCAGTGGGTCGTCTTGATTATGCCTACATGCCTAAATAAATCGAATTGCTGGCATGTGATTGGTTGGTTGGATTTTTGCATTAACAAGCAGTTGAACATCGATTTCGACCAGTTTTAAGGCTCATTTCGGTTGTGACTCAGAACTGTCCCAAAAAAATAATTATGATGGCACCAAAATAACCCATAACAATCCGAAAGCACTGATTCAGAATGAATCTTTTGAGTCACACAGAGATTTGTTCATGCTGTGATTTAAACCCATTATCTCGCCGATCTCAAAGTTATCTGTGTCACACTCTGTGGGTTATCTGGGGGAGCAGACAATGCAGAGCCACGGTCATCAGTCAGCCACCCTCCCACACACACACACACACACACACACACACACACAGCAGGCACTGCTGTGGTGACGAAGTGACCCCCGTTCCCCGCCTCCAGGCATCTTCACATTGGCGCTACACATTTACTCTAATGAGTCTCTTTCCTGCTGTTTCTCAACTGTCCTATGAGGATCAAACGAAGAAATAAACAGCCAGCGGTATCTAAGTAAACAGTCGACTCACGGAAACGTCATCCCAGATATGAGCTGTGTTCAGTGCTTAGGAGGGCCGTACCTTAATCTCTCCACCTCTGCATCGTCGACCAAGAAATCCCTCTTCTGCACCAGTTTATGGATCTTCAGGATCAGTTCCTCTTCCCGCTGCCTGTGCTTCTTGTTTTTTTCTTTCTCTGAGGGGAAAAGATGGAAGAAAATAAGACAAGCAGCAGCAGCAGCTTATCCCATGTCGACAGACTGGCCTTACAGGAATGTCAGCTTCTCTTTAACACTGAGTCACATCACAAATATATCCTTAATTCTGCCTCATATATAATTTATAACAAATAAGGCACACACTTAATTATGCAAATGCTCGAGAGGATTTTCTTTTTTTTGTTTGTTTTTTTTGGTTTGTTGGGTGAGGGATTAAGCTTCTGCAACATCAGTTTTGTCCTGACTCAGAGTGCTAACCTTCACACTCCAAAGCACAGAAAAATATACACTAACAGACCAAATGAGATGTACGTGTAAAAGGACACATCCACAGGCAGCTGCAGAGGCAGGCTGTCTGGCACTGCTGGTATCCAGGCTATTTGGAAAAAGTGGATGAAAAATGACTGTGAACATCAGCTTTTTCTAACACGGGACAGTGCAGCCTCAAGGCGAAGCTCGTAGGGGGCAGGACAGCCTGAAGGGTGCATGGCTCAGACACATAATTCAAAGTCAGAGGAGCAGGCGCAGGATAGGTAGCTGGGTCTGTCACATGACTCCCTTTGTCCTGGAGTGAAGTAACAGGATACCAGAAACCCCTCAAGTCACTTTTGGCACATGGGGAATGTCAGTGAGAGGCGGGTTATACGGGACAGATTGTGCAACCAATGAGCCCAAGTGGGTGGCAAATGGACAAAATAAAAGGAACACTACAGTATAATGCAATCCTATTAAAACTTATTTTATCGGGGAAAATAATAATTTAAATGATAAGAAAGCAGCATTTTCCCTCCTATGAATTAAATGATTAATTACATCAACTCAGTACACGCCAAGGTTTTGCTTCTGCGGCCTTTTTTTGATGTGTTATTGTTGATTAATGTTAGCAAAACTTAGTTAGTTGCTTTTTATCTGATTTACTAGGTGATATGCTGTTCTACTTATGCAACTATAGGTTAGTCGTAAATCAAATCGGCACCAACAACTTTACAAACTAGGGCATCAGAAATTACCACAGAGGTAAATCAGTGCTTTTCTAGACACCAGGGTTTTTTTTGCAGCACTTCAATTACCACTTTCAAAGGAGGCTGTGTGACTGGTTTGGCTTTTCTTGTTTTTTTTGTTTGTTAGCAGTATTACTAATGAAGTGATTCTGTCAAAAGTGAGTCCTAGCCCACAGTAGAGGGGATTATTTTTTGCAGTCTATCTGGATTCCAGAATTTTGGAAAGGTAAAATTGGAGATTTTGCATCATTTTTCCAGAAATACACACCCTATTCTTAATAAACATTAAACTAGTCTGGAGCCAGATACCCTTCTCTGGATTCAGGGATTCAATTAATGCAAGCTGTGGAGCACAATTTGAGCCTTGGCACAGGTATGCAGTCTTGAACTTGCTCTTGTGCTGGAGTATTAGCAAGGTGTTTCTATTATTTTGTCCACGCTGCTGGGTCGTTCAAACGGTAAAAAAAAAAAAAGAGCCTTTGTTTGACAGGTCAGCGCTGTGCCCTGATGCTTGTGTGTGCATCCTTGAACGCAACACCGGCCCCTCCTGCACACAAGCACTGACACACGCTGACACATGATGTACATGCTCTTGGAAGAGGCGTGTTTTCCTCCTGTTGCCAGGTTCTCTCTATGCATAGCCTCATGTACGCATTTGTGTTGCTATGTGTGATGCAGCTGACGTCAGTGAACCACTCGAGCGCGTTCTCGCTGCATTTCTGATACAGGCAACACTGGAAGTGACTATAGGCTAATATTTGATTCTGTTTTTGCACAGTGAAAACATGCAGGGAGTTAATGAGTGTTTACTGAAATTCATTTTGGCCTCTTTGCCTGGAACGCCTCCCTCGGCTTGTATTTCCTTCACAGTAGTGATGCATGGATGTCTATGCGTGTGTGTGTGTGTATGCTTATCTCTCCCTCATAACTCCACCATGTCCCTGGGACTTACAATCAATCCTGCATCGTTTAGTGTAACGACACGTCCTATAAATCAGTATGATGCTCGCAGATGTGATAGGCCTCCCGTGAGCCGGAAAAAAGAGGCATTTTCTGTCAAAGGATCTATTTTTGGTCAAGTCCAAACAGGGAGCGTGGACAGTTCTGCATGCAGACAGTCCCGTTCTGAGTTGTTTATCTTCTGGTTGAGATGCAAAATGTACATGACTGAGTGTTAATTGTACCTGGTACTGCGACAATCTGCCTTAGCTCCTGCTTTAAACTCATGATGTCTTTGCAGAGCTGAATGTCATCCATCCTGAAAAGAAAAAGGGAGAAATAAAAGTAAAGCACTGGCATCCATCAGATTAAACAACAAGTGATATTATTAGCTGCTTCCAGTTCCATTTTGGACATATTTATCTGATCGACATGACGTTAAGCAGACCTGCATTGTATAATAAGGAATCCTGAAAAAAAAGCTGACATAGAGTAGCTGGATAATTAGTTTGAAGGCTTTTCTAATCAAACAAGCAGCATTTTTTTTATATCAACTCTTTATGAGGTGAAGAATTTCGCTTTCTGCAACTAATTTTCTGACTTTATCTCTAAAAGCTGCCAATTTGCCAACCTGCCATTTTATCACTTCTGCTACATAAAAGCAGTTGCCACAATTTCCCCGAGTACACGGCAGTATCTTCAAATCGCTTCTCTTAATATAAAAACCATTCAAAACATTTAACAAGCATTTAAAAGAGAGACCAACACAGCACTCTCGTGGTTTTTGTGATCCCGAATAAATTAGACTTCCTCAGCTCAATTAATTTCCGTCACTGAACTTATTAATTCATTAGCAAATTGTTTCTGTGTTAAGCTCTAAATAATCATCATCAGTTGGATGTTGTTGCATAAACTACACTCTTGTTCTTGTCATTAAGATTTCATAGCCTCAGGCTCACGCATCAGGAGTGAGTGTGTTGGTGTGAAAACGCGCAACAACAAAAATCAATCCCGCGTGCTCTCTGGGCTTCCTGCAACCCTGATGTTTCACCCTTGGGCCCTCAGCATTTTCCCTCTTACACCCTGAATCCCTGCCTCTGTGTGTGTGTGTGTGTGTGTGTGTGTGTGTGTGTGTGTGTGTGTGTGTGTGTGTGTGTGTGTGTGTGT
>JAVDPK010000273.1:405450-423744 GCA_034780415.1 Cichlasoma orientale | reverse complement strand
GTGTGTGTGTGTGTGTGTGTGTGTGTGTGTGTGTGTGTGTGTGTGTGTGTGTGTGTGTGTGTGTGTGTAGCAGTGACAGCTACCACAGATTTAATTCTCCTTGTGATAGATCAGGACGATGACTCATCCATAGCCTCCTTCCTCCTCCTCCCTCTGCATGTATCCCTGTTGCTGTGTTTTACACCTCCCTCCCTTTCTTCTTTCTCCCCTCCTAGATCCCTCCCCTCTCTCTCTCTCTCTCTTTCTCTCTCTCTGTTTCTCTCCCTCCTCTGCCTTGTGTTTTACTCTCTCGCTGGTATTTGTAGACTCCAGCAACCTTTTACACTCCATCTGCTACTTGGTGTGTCTGTGCTTGCATGTGAGGTCAGACAGCAGAGAGATAGCAATAAGCAGCATGGTGGCCTAATTAAGCCCTGCAAGTGGGCTTGTGAACTAATGTTATTGCAGTGCAACAGAGTGGGATTTTTAAAATCTTTATCAGCTTCATCTGACACCTCAACCATCGCAGTGCGGATGTTAGACATGCAATAACCCCCAAAATACAAGGTTCAGTGGTGAGAAATATTGATATAATTTTGCATAAAAATAAACTACGGCTTGTATTTCCATTTTCATTTTTTAAAATAATAATGATCTGTTATGTAATGCTGTTTAAACTTCTTTTTTCAGGAGTGATCTATAATCGTTTAAGCTAAGAGGCCGGTGAGTTCATCACTGATGACTCATTCAGCTGCTACAGGCATGTCCAGCCCTCTGAATAATCAATGGACAAATTGACACTTTCCCTAAATATTGAGCAGCTTTTAAACTGCCAGCTTAATGTAAATGTGAAGGAAGTAACACGAATGCCTTTGTGTTGCAGCACAAGAGTGTTAACTGTGTCTTGGTAAAAAAAAAAAAAAAAAAGTAAACTCAAAAAAAGGTAAGCCTTACAAAAAACACAGACACTCACATGAAGCGCAGCTCTGACTCTCTGCGCACCAGGACTTCCCGCAGGCGCTGGATACGAGCCATCTCCACCTCGATCTCCTCTGGAGACATCGTGCTCTCTGCCATGGACACGTCCGAGTGACCTGAGAGGAAGAGGGAGGGAAGATAAACAGAGGAAAAACAGTGCAATAAAGAAGACAGACCTACAAGGACTGCTCTGAAATAAACATGTCTCATACATATTTTTATTCACGTTGGACACATTCACAGATCAACGATGCTCGCTTGGTTTACATTACAGAGAACACTCACTACACATGGCCCACTTACACATTCCAGTGGCTCAATGCCCGCATCTGATTAAAGATTTAAATAGCAAATTCTTCATTCCTTTGATTTCATGTAACATATGCATGAGAAAGTCATGATTTCTGTCATTTCATCCTTGAAAACTTTCTCGTAGTGTCAGCTTCTCGGCAAACTCACTTGTGACGTTTCATATCCCAGCAGCCAAGAGCCTGATATTTGCAGAGAAGGCTGTGTGCGTAATTGAGTGAGGTGATTTGAAGTTCACAATCACAGCAGTGCTTCAGGAATAAATTGCTGCTTTCACTGATAAGAAAGGAATTAACCAGAAAATATTACAGGTGCTTTCCAGAGGGCTGTCAGCGCTGGACAGAAGAACAAAATACTTTCAGCACGAATCGATGACCAACTGTGGCTTCTTCCTGATTCCTTCCCAAGCTGGAACTGACCTCACACTCCATCTCTGCCAGTAGCATGCAGAAACACTGCAGCCACTACACAGACCAACCACTTATTGTACATGTCAATGCACTGACCACACAAATGCTGCAACACCTGATGAAGCAGCTCAGCACACAGACAACAGTATAAATCCAGCCAGTAAGAAAAAGCCGTGTTGCATGTGTGTGGAAATCAAGTGTTTAGCACAGTGGTGTGTTGATTTCCCCCTCAGTACAGAAAGCCGGGGTCACCAGCTGTGGAAGTTGGACCAATAAAGAACTTTATAAGTTGCATTATGAGAAGTGTTGTACCCTGTGTTTCACAGAGCCAGCAAATGCAGCATGTTAAGGCAGAAACACCCGGCTCACATTGATCACTACCGTTAGTGTCCTGTAAAACTCTTTTTATCAGTATTGATTGATATGCACAATTGAGTGAGGTATTTATTAGTCCCTGTGAGTCTCTACTCTCGGTTCTGTATGATGCCAGTGAGAACAGATGTCTTTAATATGGCCATCTCAGGCACCCAGCTCTGGCTATGAGCACAGAACCCCCACCCAACTGCTGTTCAAACCTTCTGTTTGCACGGGACAGCCAATCAATGGGCTTAAAGGGGAGCCCAGTCTAAAGTAAATAAGGATTTTTTTTTTGGTACTGTTAATTATGCAAAGCTACTCTAGTGGAGTCAAAGAATAAAAATATTTCATAAAAGGTCCCCTTTAGAAGGCTATAACCCCAGACTTTTGCTTAAAAGACACATTACACTATCGGCTCATATAACTACTCGCTTGTCTATATGGAAATTACAAGGATTGTAAGTGTCTGTGATTATTCTTCCCTTCCGTTCAGGCTGCGAACTACAGGACATAATGTCCAGTCTACAACTGCCACATCATAATACACCCGATTAAACAATTCTTTACATCTGTGTCAACTATGACGCGTGATTTATTCAGAGGACCGGGATGAGCCCTCCGTCCTCCTGCAGCAACACAAACTGCAGTCTGCGTTTGTAGTACTTTTCATGGATGCTTGCTGAGGATGAAGCTGACTCACCACAGCAGACAGAAGTCTGCACAGGAGGGCGCAGTTTGTTTGTGCCTTGCTGATGTTGAATCACCATCCAACACGTCTGCTGACAAAAGACGCAGATGCGAAATCAAAGTTTGCATCAGCGAGACGCGAGCTGAAGTTTTACGCGCTTTTCCCTCTGCGTCCTTTCTTTACGTTTCTTGTTCCTCCTCACACGTTCCTCTGTCTGACTTGCAGCCACGTGCTCATCATCAGTAACACCAAGCTGCATTAAGTCCTGACCAGACCATTAAAAGTGGCCAAGTTCCAGCTCAATAATGTCTTAACAGCGCTCTCTGATCCCAACAAGCTGCTAATACGTAGTGAGCATTAAAAACATTACAAGTAATTAAATACTAATATGATTAAAAGTCGTGTTTTCCTCAGAGACAGGTAAAGTTAACAACACGGCTCCTCACATTCCCAGCTGTTGTAAACCGCACCTGAATTACCCCAGTTTCATTAAGACAAACTGGCTCATTGGTGTACTTTAGGATTATGACTTAATGAGGCCAAAACAGCCCTCAGAGTCAGGATGGTGCGTACTGCAGCAGCCACATGGGGCTTGACAACAGGAAAATGTCAGCGCCTGTATGACATCCAATGCAGACAGCCCTGACACATCCTGCAGTCACACTGTATACACTGCTGCTGGACCACACCCCCCTCCAATGGGGGGAAAAAAAACAAACAAACAAAAAGAACACCCCAGATGCTTGGCACTAAATAGAAAGTGCAAGGTAAACACCTGTAGTCTTTGCCTAATAAATGGACATAACCCTGCAGGGAGCTGCCTGTTTTACCTCTGTGTTGTTTTCTGCCTGTATGTTTGTCTTTGTAGCAGAAAGAGGGAGAGAGAGAGGGAGAGAGAGCAATGACTGGCTCTGTTTCTAAAAATATCCCCTGCATTTTCTTCTCAGACTTAATCTGGAAGTTTCTTCACACCCTACTCCCCTGTGATGATGATCACTGGAATCAGGAGGGACACTTCTGAAGTCGCATCTGTTATATTTTAGTTGCTTCGTCATTCATCTACGTCACTGAAACGCTTTTTATCACATGAGAACAGGGCATCTGTGTAAACAAAGTTGTGTGTGACTGATCTGATTTGATCATGACTGCGCATTAATAGTGCAAAAAGCGCAAATCCTATAAGCATTAAAATTTCTTTTTATCATCTAATATCTGTGATATTGACTACACATGAAACCTATTAGGGACGTGACATAAAATTGGATTCATCACTCATGATCATCATCTATGAAGCATAAATGCCAAGCAACTATTTTATTGATTCAAGTTTTCTAGTGGGAGGATTTTCCTCTTTTTTATATCACTTTCATTTGAAAGTAATTTGAAGCCACAAAGTGGTTTTAAAAAAGCTATTTGAAGAGGAGACAGGAGCTCTGAGATATTTCACTCTTTTATGCATCAAATAATAAATCAGAGAACATACATATTACATGAATTTAATGTTTTGTTTGGGGGGGGGGGGGTTTGCAGTTGTGTTAGCACCAATATTGTTCAGCTCTATTATCCCATGTGAGCCTTTAATTTTGTGGAGTTGTGATATTTTATTCTTGGTACTTGTGAGCCATCCCAATACAGCTATGCAAAATGAATCCCATAAATAATCACTGAAAGTGGGGAATATACTTAGTAACAAAATGTAAAAGCTGCCACTTGAGCTTCTTCCCATAAATGTATGTACACTGATTAGAGCAGAGGACCAGGGTGATCACTCAAAGCTCATGGTTCTGCTGCATGCTTATCAGCTCACAATCAAATGACCACAAGTTTGCAAATGCGCTGCGCCTGAAACCTTTCGTGGTTAAAATTCATTAACAAAGGGCGCAATATGCTACCCATGGTTTGCACGTAAGGGAAGTAATACGCCTTTTAGTACCAAGGCAGCGCTATTGATCCCATCCCAAACCTTTTATGAATCACGCTTTAACCATTTAAAGTGCTGACGGGGCATCCTGAGAGCGAAATATACGCAGAAGAAAGCTGAGAGCACAGCTGCCCGTTTCCCACCACACACCTCGTCTTTCTTTATTTTCTTTTTTTTTTTTCGTGCACGACGCTCACCTTTGTCCGTTGTCCATGCCGTTTCCGACACGGCTCCGTAGCTCCTGAGCGCGCGCTCGGTGTCCGATATAGATTTCTTCAGTTCCATGTCGGTGGAGTGCACGCGCGCCGAAACCGAGAAACGATGCAGTCCTTCTGCGTCTCGTGTGTGTGTGTGCGACCCTCCAGATAACTCAGTTTCACCCGGTGACAAGGCTCCGGCGACCAGAGACGTTGAGCATCTTTATCCGAGCTTTCAAGTCCTTTGACGTAGGGATGGAGAGGATGTAGGGAGCATGCGCAGTGCGGCCAGGGATGTAAGGGCTTAGGAGACGCCCACTAGTATCGAGAACGTATTAAAAATAAAACACAAAACCTAATTAAAATATTTACCAATTTTTAAAATGTTTTATTATTATCATTATTATATTATTATTATTATATAAAATGTTATTTATTTATATTTATATAAATTTCTTCATGTCTGTCATTTGACAATGCAAGCTTTCCACTAAATAGAAGCACACACATCCACACAGTGGATGCCACTGACATTTTTTCCCTCCTCATCTTTTCTGACTGTTTTTTCACTAGTTTTGCATTTGGCTAGGGCATGGTGTCTTCTAGTAGGTCCTATGTTCACTGCCTGGCACAGTGGAGCCCAAATGTGACAGACGTGAGAGGGTCTGGAGAAGCTGTGGAGAATGTTATGCTGCCTATAACATTGTTCAGCATGAGCGGTTTGTTGATGGGTCAGTGATGGTCTGGGGAGGCATATCCACAGAGGGACGCACAGACGTCTACAGGCTAGGCACAGCATCCTGACTGTATTAGGTCTTGGGATGAAATCCATGGACCCACTGTCAGACCCTACGCTGGTGCAGTGGGTCCAGAGTTCCTGCTGGTGCACAACAATGCCCGGGCTCACGTGGCAAGAGTATGCAGGCAGTTCCTGGAGGATGAAGGAAATTATACCACTGACCGGCCCCCCACGTTCACCTGACCTAAATCCAATAGAACACCTCTGGGACACGATGTTTTGGTCCATCCAATGCTACCAGGTTGCACCTCAGACTGTCCAGAAGCTCAGTGATGCCCTGGTCCAGATATGGGAGGAGATCCCCCATGAAAACCATCTATTTTGGGGTGTCTTTGAATTTAGTGCTCTGTAAGTTAATCATTTTCATTTCCATCAAACAATCATCCTTTCATTCCTAACACATTACCCAGTCCATATCAGTATAACTATCAGCGTGTTCCTTTAAATTTTTTTGAGCAGTATATATTCCATCTAAATGGTGAATGCATAGGAATGAGTTTTCTTTTTTAGTTCAAGTCAAAACAGACAAAAGGCCCCTTTTGGCAGCAAAGGTATTATCAACTGTAGAGCAGAAAATTGTGAGGCTGCTCAGCGTTACACTGTTCTAGGTACAAGAATATGCACGTTAATGTGCATTTCTTTTGTGTAGCTACAACCGTGTACCTAAAAAGAAAAAAAAAAGCACAATAAATCAATGGGATGTTTTCCATTTATTCAACAAATTTATATCTTCAGCCATTAGTGCAAGTAATGCAGATGAGATTAGATGCATTTCAGTCGACAACAACCATTTGCTCTCTGTGATAACAAAACCAGTCAAAAATAACCAAAGTTTCTGACTGTGGAAAAGTAGTACACAGATAGAAACAAAACAAATATTCATCACTTTGACGTTTCAGCTCCAGGGTAGCACATCAGCACACACAATCAGGAAAAGGAAGTTATTAATAAGAAGCGTACACAAGGATTTTTGATAAAAGGGACCGCTGTAGTGTTTAAAATGTTCCTCTACACCTCAGTTCCTGTGATTTTTTATGTATTAATATGTTAACAGCAATAATTGAGTCTTGTGAGACACATCAAATATTAAATGTCACGTAGCCTGTGCATGCAAGCATATAACTCCGTTAATTCAAAATAAATAAATAATTACAAACTATATTTTAGGCTTAAACATACCAGAAAAGCAGAACTAGATCTCCATGAATTCCAGCAGTACATGGAAACAGAAAGAAAAAGTTAATTATCTGCATGAAACAGAAGAGAGAAGTGTGCTCTTAAAGTCTATATATAGCATAACAAACTGCTCCTGTACCGAGCTGCACTCTATTTATAAAAACCTCTGCTTGACAGAGGCGTCTAATTTTACATTTCAAGTTCATCTATAACATTTACAGAGATGTTTGAGACTGTGCGGCAGTATAATATTAACAAAGGTTACAGAAACAGGTAGGCAGCATTTCATCATTTCAAGTAGATGGATGTTTGAGACAATCTGTCAATATTAGACAAAAATGCAGCGTAACCTTTTACGGTATCTCAGTATTGCATTATGTAAATGTAAAGATGGTCAAAAATGTGCAAATCAAAACTGTATTTCCAGATCAGCTTTAGTGTTGATGATATTTTTCTTGTGCTTGAATGGTACAGTATGGATTCATACTGACCTACCTATAAACACAAAGGCATTTTATAATACAACATATTGCTGGTACTACAGGTGTAACCATGTCTTGACAGCAATAGTGACATTTAAAACAGAAATTATAATAGTGTGCCACAGATGATAATTTTGTAGTATTTCCTATTTGTACAGCTATGGTTACAGACTTTCTTGTGGTTTAAATTTAATTATTAATTTATTAATAAAGTTTTCTATAGATACTACAATAATATCTGAATTATTTTTAATATGATCATGAGGTACAAATCTCATATTGTGACAATCCTAACTGGTACCTGGGAATGTCTGTGTGTATTTGGCACATCATGTACCAAAATGTAAACTGGAAGCATTGCAGGTACTTCTTAGAGATCAGGCAATGATAAAAGCTTAACCTGAGATTTAAATGTTTAAAATGTTACTGAAATTATTCCATCCGTCGTCTTCCGTTTATTCGTGGCGAGGTATCGGGGGCAGCAGCCTAAGCACAGAAACCCAGACGTCCCGCTCCCCAGCCACCTTCTCCAGCTTATCCGGGGAACACTGAGGTTTTCCGAGGCCAGCCAAGACATATAATCTCTCCAGTGTATATAATCACCCTATGTCTAAGGAAGAGGCCATCCACCATTCGGAGGAAGCTCCTTTCTCTCTTGTATCTTGATCTTGTTCTTTCGGTCACTACCCAAAGCTCGCGACCATAGGTGAGGGTAGGGATGTAGATCATCCAGTAAATTGACACCTTCCCTTTTACGCTCAGCTCTCTTCACGACGATGGATCAGTACAGCGTCTGTATCACTGCAGCAGCAGCCCAAAACCATCAGTCAATCTTCCCCTCTCCCCTCACTTATGAACCAGACCTTGAGATACTTAAACTCCTCCACCTGGGCCAGCAACTCGCCCTTGATCTGGAGTCGGCACTCCATTCTTTTCCAGCTGAGGACCGTGGCCTCAGATTTGAAAATAATTCAATACCTAAGGTATGCTAATTCTCATACCTGCCTGTTCACATTCAGCTGCGAACCGTTCTAGTGCAAGCTGGAGGCCACCACCTGATGAAGCCAACAGAACCACATTATCCACACAAAGCAGAGATGAGATTCTGAGGTCACAAAGTCAGAAGCCTTCCATCACTTTATTATTAATTAAAAGTTTAAGCTAATAAATCAGCTGCCACTCCACATGGTGGAAATTCTTCTTTTTTTTTACACTATTCAGTTTTTCACTTTGATGCAAATCACATCATCTCAACTTCTGACACTATCATGTGACAGAAGACCTCATAAATCATGTTCAAGCTTTAAAATAAAGGAGCTCACCTGTGAAACACATGGCTGCGTTAATAAAGATTAACAAAAGAACCAATGGTCATAATTCACTGCGGAATGGATAAGTAGGACTGACAGAGCTGCCATGCTGCATAAATAATAAAGATATACTGCATTTACATTCAATGTGCTGGAGGCTTTTTGCACTGTGCAGCATCATGAGGATATACATTTTCAGTCTGACCTCAGTGAGTCTTTGACCTATGACCTTGGCAGTGTTAGTAAAACATCAGCTGAGTTAGGCCGCAGTCCATCGGCCTCGCTGATGTTTTCCATAAAAATGGAAATGTTTCTGCTACTGTATGGGTTTAAATGATGTTCCCTTGCTGGGAGCATCCACCTTATCATTAGATTCTACTTTGTCTTTTGTGGATTCTCCTTCATTGTCTTCAGGGGGGAAAATCCACGCCAGAGCAGCACCAGCTGTGCCGTCACCGGTCTGACGTGAGAAGCACAGGAAGGTGGCCCAGACAAAGGCACAGCAGCCAGTGAAGGTGGTCCGCACGTACAGAGGCACCAAGGCAAAGTTCAGAAACTGAGAGAAATAGAGATTAGAGAATATCTATGTCACTGTTATGTCATACCTTTCTAAATAATGCTGATAAAAAGGACAATTGCTATTTGACAAAGTGATCTGCGTGGCAGCTGGAAGGAATGCAGTGGGTGAGAAACACAGGACATCACTAGACAGGTAGTTGGTAGTTGTCAACATAATCTGCCACGGTTCGTAGGTTTTGTGTTTCTGAGTCTAGCATTTCTTTGTGAATGTTTTTGAGTTTAGCTTATATTATTGTGATCTTTTTTTTTCTGTTTTGATTTCTTTATTCTAAAAGACGAGCTTGATTTTTTTGCGATATTGTAGGGTCTTTTATTTCTGCTTTTACTTTGAGGGTTTCCTAGTAATAAGCTGTCATTTTGTGATCCTGTGTTCACGTTTCCACTGATGTTGCAGTATGATGAACTTTAGTTTTATTGTATGTTTCTTGTCTCGTTTTTATGGAGTTTTGCCTGTTTAGCTGAGTTTCTGTTTTTTTGTTTTTGGTTAGTATTCAGTTTCAGTTCCTACTTTGAGTTTGTTACTTTGGTTAATTTCTTCATTGTTACCCTCAGTTCCCTCCTCTGTCTCATCTTCCTATGCTTCTGCATTTGTCCTCAGTGTTCCCTTGTCTCTGATTTCATGTTTACTGTGAGGCTTCTTGTTTTACTGTCTACCTTGTGATTATCCAAACTATCTACACCTGTATCTCATTCCCCCAGCTGTTTCCACTTCCCTGATTAACCTATGTGTACATTTAGGTCAAATGGACCGAAGCAGACACAGCATACTTGCAGATGTGTAAACCCATCTGAAGTCAGCTCCTGTTTCTTGTATTCTGCTTGGATAACATTTTAAGCATTATTCCTAGTTTAGCTTTCTGAATTCATTAAAGTGTAAATAAATTAATTGGAGATAATTTTGTTTAGGTCCTGAAATTAGTTGTTTTTATAGATGCGCTTCAGCCCTGAACTTTTACAGACATTAGCCAATTTACCTGCATGTGAGAACACAAATGCTTGACAGATAGGACCCGACACTAAACAGTTTGGCACCAAGTCGGTGTAATGTCTGACTGTGCCCGTGTGAGAAATGGGCTGATTTTTTCCCCCAGCATTCTCCAGAGCTGATGATCCGGGCTGAAAGCTCTAAATATGTTCCGAATAAATTTGGGGAATTTCTTTACTACAGTTCCCAAAAGTCATGGTGCACATGAATACACATAAGATGATTTATTTGATGGCGATATTTACCTGCATGAATGGCCAGAACATTAGCCCTGTCTGAGATGAGATAAAAACAAAGCACAAAAAAAAAAAGAGCTAGGTAACTTCATCAGGAGAAGTCAAATTATACACGATAATCAATAAAACTTTGGAGAATACATTGAGCATCAGTTTGGAATACGACCACAGCACACACTGGACTCTTCTGTTTTGATGCAGGCACTGTCACGGCTTTAGGAGAACAGCCTTTGCCTGCTCAGACTCACCTTATAAGTATTGAGAAACTTTTCTCTCCAGTCTTCCATGATGTCCTCTTTGCCTTCCAAGAAACTGACAGCTGGAGACACATGAGATTTGACTGATTTATGGACAGCACAAGAAGACCAACACAGTTTGTACAATATAAAAAAAAATATTAAATTGTTTTTCATTGTTTTTTGAAGTTCTTAATACACATGTTGCTACATTTTCTCTTGACATAATTATCAGCACAATGACCCCATGTACACTGTTTTGCATTATCAATATGGCGTTTTTATTTAGTTGCTTCAGACTGCACTGCACCGACTAGTGTATTACTTTTAAAAAGAGAAACCGTATAGTTAACATTAACCTCTTAGTTTGGAAATTATTGGTAGGCATACATTAACACGTATTTTACAAATTATTTAGGTTTAAAGCCGAATAGGTTTAAGGCCTCCACATGGTATAAATATACAGTATTTTACACAATTTAAATACAGAAATAATGTATTATAGAGTCAAAGTGCTCTTCCTATATAGGCACATTCAGGAAGGGATACCAGAGATTTTAAGGATTCAACTCTTTCTACATTTGTAGTGCGTCAGATGGGCCCATGTTATGTAAATGCACTGGTTCTTATATAGCACTTTTCTACTTGAGCACTCAAAGCAATACCCATTCATACAAGCACTTTTTTTCTATGCCTAAGTGCCTTTTACCTAAAGCACACAAGGAGTTCAGTATCTTGCCCAAACATGCAGACTAGAGCAGCCAGGGATCAAACCAGCAACCTTCCATTGAGTAGTTGACCTGCTCTACCTCCTGAGCTAGCAGATTGTGCCACCTGTTTATCTAAATATGCGAGTCTTGCTACAATAAATCCAATCTCCTCTGCGGAATACATTTTTTTAGTCTGTCTTGCATTTATTGGCCCATTATTCCCTAAAAAACATAGTTTTACTGCCTAGCTTACCTTTCAGTAGTCTACATCCAAAAACACGCATGTGCTTAAATTAATTGGTGCCTGTAAATTGGCTGCAGGTGTGAATGTGAGTGTGAATGGTTGTCTGTCTCTGTGTTAGTCCTGCAACAGATTGACGACCGGCCCAGGGTGTACCCTGCCTCTCGCCCTGTGCTAGCTGGGATAGGCTTCAGTCCACACCACCTTCTGCTCAGCAGTGATAGTAAGCAGCTGAACTGCTAAGCCCGACAAAGTATCTAATAAAGCCATTTCTAAGTTACCCTCCAAACATCTTTTTTTCTGCATTATGTTTTGATATCAGCACATACTGGGCAACATTAACACCAACATCGGGGTTTTCCTGGCTCTGAATGCACCGCTTTTGGGGAGTAACTACATATAAGAACTGAGTGCGTGTAATTAAAGAATCAAACCTATGCAGTGTCCTGTTATTTTGAGCCATTTGGTGAACAAAATGTATTTGGTCAAGTAAATGAAAAACCACTTCAATTTCTATTTCTACATCCCATTGATTTTCTTTCTGGCTCCAGATAAATTTAAAAAAAAAAATACAATTAAATGTAGCAAATACCATATGAAATATGGGAAACAATTAATTTATAAAATATTTTTTATGATTTTCAATATCTTTTCCATTTAATTTGGCTTGTCTTTCTTGGTCTGCTGGCTTTCTAATTCCTTGTTTATCCAGTTATTCTAATTAAAAGCTTTGACTCTACTTTGAAAGCTGTAATCATCAGCTTTGACAGTAGAGGTGTCAAATGTTAAATAAACATGCATTTTATTTTTCACCTGGGAATTTATTCTTAAAACCTCCAAGGATTCAGAGCCCTTTGTAATCCAGGTTCTGATCGGGAGGATTATATCACTTTCCATCTAAAATAAACCAGTGCAATAGACCAGCATCTGCTTGGAGTATCAGTCACAGCATGTACAGTTGTATTAATCTACTCCGTCATGTCTTTCACATGACCTCTGCTAGTTTGTGTCACAAGGCAATGAACTGCTGATCTTTACGCAACATGAGAGGAGCACAGAGAGGGCTTAGGTCTGGTTATAAACTGACAGGTGATCAGCTGTGAGATAAACCATGAACTGCAGTCAGGAGGCCTCCAGCGTGTGCCTCCAGCAGTCCACCAACCTGTGTAGAAGACGCTGGTGGCCAGGGGCGCCGCCGTCGTCTGGTCCAGGAACAGCTTCCTCATCACCATCCCGGTGGAGTTCCCGGGAAATCTCCTCTCCAGGAAACGCATCCAGAAAAAATTGAAGTTTCCATGGAAACCAAACGCAACCACAGCGATGTTGCGTGTTTGTCTCCATTCGATTTTCTCCCTTCCAGAGAACCACTGATGGACGAAGTCCCCCCCGGCGAACAGGGACCCGTACAGTGTCACGTTGGTAACCCACGGAAAGCGACGGGCATGTCTTAAAAACAGCTTTAGCATTATTTTACCTGCCGTCACCCCGTCGACTCAAATACAAACGTGTTTTACCACAAAGAGGCTGACTTTGATGTGCTAGCTATATGCTGATAGGTCACAGGAGCGTCTTCTCTCTCTGAGGCTCCTTCACATCACAGAACTTCTCTATATCTCCGCCCAAATTTCCATACGTAATATTCTTCTGCGATACAGTGTCTAGGTTTCTCGTGTAATTTGCGTTATAAAAATCATAAAATCTTATATTTGCTTGTCAAACAGCATCCAGCAGCACCCGGCTCGGGACTGACAGCCCGGTACCACCGGAGCCAGAGTCGTTTCCTATTACGCCCCTTTTTACGTAAAACAAATATATAAATAAGAAGTAGCGTTGAAGGGGCGGGGCTGAGACTCCTCACACAGAGGAATGTGCCAGTTTCACCGAGGCTGCGTCTGCTGTGAAGATCTTATCACAAGAGACAGTTTTATGACCAATCAGGTATTACGGCTACATAAATGTGGTAACAGTGTCTGAAATGTAGACATCCGGGTTACGTTAATAAAGGTGTGTTATGCGTGACTGAATATCTGATCAGAGCAGAAAGCTGGTATACAAAACAATTTTAAATATATTACTGGGTAGCTTGGTCTATAATAATAATAATGCAGAATTAGTAGTAGCTTTAAAATTTACAAAAAGAATAAGGAACTAAATGTTTAAAATAAATAGCTTGGAGATCTGTACATAATCCAGCATACAGTACATACAAACATTAAAACATGCATACAGTACATACACAGGCAAAGAACCCTTCTGTGTAACCCAAAGTAAAGGGTGAATGTTTCAGGAAAAGCTAAACTGAAATTGTTGTTCCAAAGTTTAGGCGCTGCAACCTCCAAAGCGTGGTCACCTCTGGATTTAAAATAAGAGCGTGGAAAAGGGCAATGATCAGAAGAGAGGGGTGGACTGCTGGAATAAAGTCTCAGCACATCTGCAGGAGCAGGAAGCAGGAGCCTCGTCATGTAGAGACAGAATGCGCTATAATGGCGCAGCATGGTGGTCAGCACTGTTTTCTCACAGCAAGAAGGTCATGTGTCCAAATCTGGCATCTGGCCTGGGCCCTTTCTGTGTGGAGTTTGCATGTTTTCCCCATGTCTGGGTGGGTTCTCTTTGGGTACTCAGGCTTCCTCCCACAGTCCAAAGACATGCAGTTAGTAGGGCTAGGTTAATTGGTGATTCTAAATTGACCAGGGGGGTGAATGTGATGTGTGAATTGTTGTAAGTCTCTATGCGTTAGCCCTGCGACAGACTGAAGACCTGCCACACCCACAACACACACTAATCATACTTTTCCAAATGGCACTGGACCAAGCCCATGAAAATCATGAACCAGAAATGCAATTTTTCACTCTGAACATTGAGAATACAAGTATTTCAAAGCAGATTTCCACATTTACATTTATTTAGCAACAAATACAGTATGTGCAGAAGTTGCAACAAGTTACACTGAATTCTTTAAGCACCTTAAAACCAAATAACATAACTGATGAAAAGGCCATGAATTATATTTTTATCTGGAAAAAACTAGGAAAACCACATTTTGTTCCATTCAACAAGAATCCACAATGCAGAAGACCATACACGTGCACATGCAGTTTGCAAAGCAAACACATTCTTAGCCAAGTGTACAAAAAAACAATGTAGTTTGTGATAAAAAATATATCATCAGGAAGGTGCACTTTTAGAAGAAAAATAAACTTTAACTATTAAACTGAAGAACTTAATCATTCATCAAAATAAATGTTTGCCTTCTGTAACTGTTCTTTACCAGCAGAGCAATACATACATTTAACCTGCAACCAAAGATCGTATCCAGGTTTCCAAAGCATGTTTCTATATTGATTTCTTATCCTTTGTATGCCCACTGTTTTCTGACTTTGGCTGAGGAGAAAATCAATCAGATCTTGAAACAACTGACTGTTTCACATCTCAAATTGATTTTAATGATTGACTAATATAAACGGAACCCATGATTTGGAAAGGTTCAGCACTTGAACACATAGTGAGACAAAAAGGTTAATTATTTCCTTTATAAATCAAAATAGAGGAGCAGCAGGGAATCATCCTTAACTAGCTGCAATACAGCAGACTTCACATGAAGTCCTGCGATTGGGAAAAGCTGTTGGAGGCATGAACAAACACACTGCCTCGACTCATTCCACTGGTCCAGCCAGATGAGCCAGGAGATCTATTCAACAGATGTATGTTCGAGGTGAAGGTAAGCTCCATGTTAAGACACAATAAATAAAGAACAGAAATGAGATGAAAGGGTCACAGTGCATCCCACTGAGCTGAGAGGCAAAAAACAGTCAGCTACCGGGTTAATGTTCAGTGAGAGACAAGAGTCAGACTCAATTACTGGACAACCCTCTCCCAGTCCCCCGTCTCAGTTCTGTGGTAGAGCTGCGGTTGACCCCCTGGGAACAGGCTGTCGGAGTTGGGGTGGTCTAAAAGGAACTGAATGGTGGACTTCATGTGCTGGACAAAGTGTGGCGGCTCAGCCCTCGGAGAGGTGGACAGGTACTAGATAAGGGGAAGAAATACCAAAGTCATGAGGAAAAAGCTTTGTTGTACTGGTTAATAATTGAAAAACAGTTGACCTTTTAAAAAAAAAAAACACTTACTTCAAGTTAACATTACCTTTAAAATTGTGTCGTCATTCTGTGACAACCAGAAGGAAAGATCTAGATTCTCAGACCATTTGCATGGGCCAATTTTAACAAGTCCCCGACTTGAGTCGTATATGCCAGTCATCTGCGAGGGATAATTATTTTAATCAGTACGAGTTTTGTTTCAATAAAGGGGACATAAAAATGATTTCAAGGCTTAAAAAGAAGAAAACTGTACAATTCAGTAGTCAATCAAAAAACTGAGGGATAACATTTTTAAGTCACTTCAGTAAGTACTGATCAGAAAGAAAAAACAGTATGCTATATTTCCAGAGCACCTCTCCTCCAGTGAAGGTCCGCGCTGATCTCAGCTCCTCCGCAGGCCCTTTATGAGGGAACGAGGCAGGGAACACATCCCCCGTTTTAATGTTTACGCCTGTGCAGAAACAAAAAGGCAACATTTTAGAGGCCAAATACCGCAGAGCATTGGATCCTGTTCTGTAACAGTCTCACTTACCAATTCCATACACTACAGGTCTGTGAGTTCCATTAACAACCACGTCATTCATTTCTACAACAGCGAACCGAAGGCGTGATTAGAGCAACGGATGACTTGCAGAGTATTTCTAAACAATATCAAACAGTATAAACAGATATCAAAGTGACCTGTGACGCAGCATGTTTCCAGATGAACATCCTCCTTCTGTACCTGGAACGCTGCTGTGAAGTGATAAAAAGCCACTTAAGTTTTGCAAGGTCAGCTGCTGTCTGGATAACACTGCAGTGCAACATGAAGTAGCTTTTTTAGGATTATACCCAGTATATTAAGGCTGAGTTTATGGGATGTTTTTGAGTCGTCGTTAAATCCCCCGACAAGATGGAGCTCAAGTCTGCATAATGGAAAGGGAGAGGAGAAATGTAAATAAATTCATTCCTTGAAGAACCTGCACTTTTGCTGCATGTTTATGTGCGTGTTATACCTGCCCTCCTTACAGGCATCACTCAGTGATGTGACCGTTTTCACGAGGAGTGGCACTTCAGACCGAGTGTTGGAACCGTCGCAGTGAGCGAGGCAAACAGCTCCACTTCCTAAGAGATAATGAAGGGGAATTATTAACCACACATTAAAGATAGAGTTTCCTAATTTAATACTAAAGCACACAGCATAAATGTGCTAAAAGACGTTTCACCAGTGTGCCGCAGCACGACCAAATGGCAGGTGGTGGCATCATCGGATCCAATGACTGAAACGTAATCTGTCGCAATAAAGATAAGACAACAAAGGATATTAATGTTACAGTCTGGAAGACCAAGCAAGCACACTGAAATGCTGAATTTTGTACCAAATAGTTCAAAAATAAATAAAAGCAGAGTCATGCTTATAATACTTCTTGATCCAAACTGCTTTCTGTGGTCAGACTCCATTTCAGACTGCTAAGGTTTCTGTTGCTGGCTGAATGCCTAAGGTCGTTATGCAACATCATACCAAAATATAAAGACACAGGAAAAGAGCAGATGCACTGTTAAAGTTGTGATGTGACACCAGCCTGCACAGGATGCATTTGTCCAGCTTTTCATGAGAAAATATTTTTCTTCTAAAACAACCAATCAACATAATGAAGCCGGGGGTTTCAAGGCTGAGAGGGTTGACTGAGCAGCAACACATTAATATAAGGCAGTCATAGTGGCAGAAAACATAGACTGGGAGTACCTCCACATACTCCTGCAGATTGGAGTGGGATCTGAGTGCTTTATCCATCACCAGAGGAAGCTTTGCCAATGAAAGTCAAGTGCCCACACAAGAGAAGTGAAATCACAAAATGTATGAAAGCCTAGCTGTAACGCTTCAGCTTCAGTTTTGGAACTGATACGACTAAACTGGGAGGTGAACACAGGTGTCTATGTCTTCTTTTTCAGTAGCCTCTGTTTCTGCTTGTCCAGCTCAAAACATAATCCTCGGGTTTTCAAACTAAAATGGGTTCAACTGCATTTCCACCAGTCTCCACTGTGCGGGCACTAAAACACCAGAGCGGTGTGAGGGTAAGGTGAAAACATAGTAAAAGTCTCACATTTTAAAATGCATATGCATCAGTGCAGACACAGCCATGTGTTGAGGTGATCTGTTACTTACCGTCTGCTGGTGTTGTTGCAGCAAACTCCCTCTGTTGGACATAAAGGAGGCACTTTGGATCGACATCAACAAGCGACTTAGAGCGAAATGTTCTTGCACTTTCCTGTGACATAATAGCAAAATTTTTCAAAGTGATGCAACACAGAAAAGTATCTTTAAAGTCTTTTTCATTATTAGTATTAATAGCATATTTACTGTAAACTCTGTAAAGTAGAGACAACCTGCTCCAATATTTGACTTGGATATTGGTCTGATCTGACTCATAAAGGTGGATCGATTATTGGAGACAACAGCTCAGTCTGTTACTGTGACGTTCATAAGCAGGTTAGAACCAGTTGCTAGCAGTTATGTTCGATAATTGTTTGAACCTACCCAACATTTGTTGGGTAGGTTTTATTGCACTTCCTCTAATATCCTGTTTAGGGTCGCGGGGGGGGGGGGGGGGGGCGGGGGCCTATCCC
>JAVDPK010000273.1:370151-399293 GCA_034780415.1 Cichlasoma orientale | reverse complement strand
AAAAGTTATATTTCTTTTAAAATTCAGCTGGTGCGGCTTATATTCAGGTGCGCTCAATAGTCCGGAATTTACGGTAGCATTGTTTGTCTTAGTGTGTAACATTTGATCTGTTAGCTTCCTGGCACTTCCTGGCCAAAAAATTGAGGTTCACTAGTGTTTGTTGTTTTTTAATTATGTTATTATGAGTCATCATCATCACAGTCAGCTAAAATAAAAGCTTAAACTTTAGTTAACTGAAATAAAACTTACCTGAACTGAAACTATATTTTGCGCATACAAAACTAACAATTAAAAAAAGAAAAAAAGATATGTAAGAAATGTCCTTAGTTTTAGTCAGTTTCAAGTTTGCCCAATTTGTCTACATAGCCAGCCTGAGGAAACGTTGGTACAGATTTTTATTGAGACGTGGGATATTTACATGACTGCAAGTGAGTGTTTATATTGTAATACATCTTCCAAGCTTCTTAAATGTTGCCCCTGACAGTTTCACTCCATGTTAATAATACTTAAGAAGAGTAAAACTAACAGTCAAACTAGTAAAATGTAACTGAACAAACCCTTCAATGAGCAAATCCACTCACGAATATAACAAAAAGTAAAATGCAAAACTATAATGACACTTGTGCTCACAGATAAAAAAGTAGAAAAAGCTTTGGCTCGTGACATTTATTTTGAAATAATTTTTTTTTCAGGGCACACTTTCCCAAAATGTCTACATTAACCAGTTACATCGTGTAAATCTTAGTTAGCTTATTAATGTGGCCCCTCGGTTAAACAGGAAGTAAGCGCATTATAGTTACGGGAGTTTTTACAGAGAATAACATATCAGTAATTTCATATTATAGTATTGCAGTTAACCACAAATGTGAAAATACACTGAAGGATAATAGGAATGACACTTTAGTGATAAACAATGAAATAAATCAGCAGTCTGTATTAAAGCACCCGCCCTTAACTGTAATAACCTGACAGTCTAATGGACCATTTTGTCCAGTATGTAGGCTGCAGGCCCTCTGGTCCACTGGGTTTATAGTCTGTTTCTTGTTACTGCAGTTTAAAAGCTTCCTTCAAACGGGGCTCTTTGGCACGCTGCCTGAAAGGAGGGGTGTGTGGGACAGATGCTCCTGTGCACCTTTTCTTATGTCTCCTTTGTGGTGTCAGTACTAATTTGCTGATGATGTTGCACATATTCCACTTTTTCTCCAAACATTAAATGATAAATTGTGTAGTTGTTTCTTGATATTATTCTGCAAAATGTTAAAGTTTGCTGTGTTTTGCAGATGCATATGTGTAGAACAAAACAGCTGAATTTTATCAGATCCACTGAGGTAGGCTAGAAGGAAGGCTAGGGTGTACAGTTTGACATCTAATTTGTTGACAGGATAATCTGAGAAGGGGGGATAAGTGAAAGTGTCTTAATTTTCCAAAATTCCTATGACCGAATCCTTGTTCTCTTTTCCCCTCTTCTCCTCTCAGGGTTTGGCAGCGCACGGCAGCTGTAACAATCTGCGCTGCTGTCACTGCCCCCTCATTCATGTTAAAGTAGAAGCTTCGCTAGTTTTAGAGGGATTACAGCCCCTCTTATTCGACTAAAAAAAAAAGATCCCCCCTGCCCAGTATTGTCAGAGTTTGTAAATCCGACGAGCCTTCCTTGGGAGCAGCCTGAGGTTCCTGTATGTCTGCCCATCGGTCCGTCCCAAAAAGCAGACAGACAGGAGAGAGAGAGTTAGACGGGCTCGTCTGGATCCAGTCCTGGCCAGGGTCTGAGGAGGGCCCTGCAATGCGGCGAGAGAGCAACAGAACCACCCGTTGTGTGTTTGTGTATATGTGTGTGTGGGTGTGTGTGTGTGTGTGTGTGTGTGTGTGTGTGTGTGTGTGTGTCTCTGGAGATTTTATGGTTCTGCTCCCGTCTGACGTTGCTGGTGTGAGCAGAAGGTGAGGGAGGAATCCTGTCTCCCTCTCCCTCAGCCCCTCCCTGTGAACCAGGACTGATCAGGGGGGACTGACTACCTTTGTAAAAACAACATGAAGGGGGTAAGTACCTCACCACCCCTTTGTCCTAACTCCTCCACGAGCTCACCATACATTCAGGTACTGCCTTAGTGCTCATTAAAATCAGTATTATTCAATCACGCCACATTGTTATTCCTATGTAGCAGATAATGGTTGATTAAATGGCTTCCCTCTGTCACAATGGAGGAGAGAAGGGAGACTTATTGATCAGCAGTGCTGTCAGAGCCCCACATCTTCTGTAATGAGAAACAGACTCCTTGTCCTCACACATTCTGACCATCAATAACAATGTGAAGTTTACAAATCCCAGTCATGGTTTCATCTGAACACCTTGCTCACTTTATATCAGTTGAGCGTGAAAGCCACTTTTCGGTCATAATTGAACGTGATTTGATGAGTAGTCATGTGGATTTTTGCATGGTGTCTAAATAAGCAGGTAAGTAATTTGTTTAGATATCTTCCTAATAATGCAAATGAAAAAGATTTAATTGAAATCATATATTTGGACTGAAATTAAATCACTTTATTTCTCCAGAAGCCTTTTCCCATTCTTGAGATTCTCATGTGTTTACTTTCTCCCTTGCTGTTAAATTGGTTTTAATCCAAAAGATGTGGAGGATGTCAAGTTCGTCATCAACTATGATTATCCAAGCTCCTCTGAGGATTATGTCCATCGTATCGGACGTACGGCCCGCAGCACCAACAAGGGCACAGCCTACACCTTCTTCACCCCAGGAAACCTGCGACAGGCTCGAGACCTTGTCCGGGTGCTGGAGGAAGCACGCCAAGCCATCAATCCTAAACTGCTTCAGCTTGTGGACTCAGGCCGTGGAGGAGGCGGCGGTAAGGACTGTTCCACTCTTTTTTTTCTTTTTTTTTTGCCTCAGTCAAACACACAGAACAGATGTTTGATTTTAGTGAGTAGGTTGAGATCAAATTTATTAGGTGGGCCAGACAGGTGAAACCACAGCTTAATATTATGTGTGTTCCACATCCTCTCTAGCTCTTCTATCAGCCCTTGGTATTTCTCGAGCTTCTTGTGTTCCTTCTTCCTGATGTTGCTGTCACTTGGTATTGCGATGTCTATCACTACAGCCATCTTCCTCTGCTTGCCCACCACTACTATGTCTGGTTGGTTAGCCATCACCAGTTTGTCCGTCTGTATCTGGAAGTCCCACTAGATCTTAGCTTGGTTATTTTTAATGGGCATATCACATTGCAACCCTGGGACTTCCAGGCCATATTTGGCACACATGAGCCTGTATACTATGCTAGCCACTTGGTTATAACGTCCCATGTATGCCTTGCCTGCTAGCATCTTGCACCTGCTGTTAAGTTCTGGATTATCTCAGGAGCATCTCTGCATACCCTGCACCTGGGGTCTTGCTTCGTGTGGTAGACCCCAGCCTTTATCAGTCATTTGCTTTGAGCTTGTTCCTCTGTGCTGTCTTTCAGCCTAGCTTTGTCCAGCCAATCGTACGATTTTTCAATATCAGTCACTTCTTCTTTCTGCTGGTGGTACATGCCATGCAGGGACCTATCCTTCCGTGATGGTTCCTTTTCTTGCTCCTGTTCTTTCTTGGGTTTCTGCTGCCTGAGGTACTCATTAAGCACGTGATCAGCTGTGGCCATCTTTCTGATGTACTCATAGATCTTTGTTGTTTCTTCCTGGATGGTGGTTCTGACACTCACTAGTTCTCAGCCTCCTTCCTTCCACTTAGCATACAGTCTCAGGGTGCTGGTCTTTGGGTGAAACCCTCCATGCATGGTAAGGAGCTTTCTTTTCTTGCTCAGCTTATTATCCCAGCAAGGTATTGGATGAGTGGCAAGCTAACGTCCCTGACTAACTGGCTAACTTCTCTTTGTGCTGTCTTGATCTTGACCTCAAGTCTTCTTCTCCATGGAGGATACTGCTCCTTATGGTTGTTGTTCATCTTATAGCCAAGCAGCTGTTGCTGTGGTATAGATCAGCTGGTTGGTTTCAGTGATTATTGCAATTAGCCATGATCTTCTCTTTTAGGTCAGTTGCTCTCACATTCAACGTACCAGTTCTTGTGGCTTGGTACCCAATCTTGGTGTGTGCCATAGCATTTGTGTTGTACCTAATCAAACTCTAGTTCCAATAGAAGGTGCTTCTTTTGGCTGTTGGAACACTGAGATCGCCTGGCGCTGTGCCGTGCTGGGAATTTCAGTTGTTAGCTATCTTAACAGATCACTATCATGACAGTTTGCAAGTGGGTCTGGCCATTAGCACTAGCACGCAATCGTCCAGTACCACCCACCCTGGTGAGTACTCATCAGTGAATTGGAAAAAAGACCTCCATCATGAGGTGATGCACCCATCATGCCAGTGGGTTGGGGTTGCCTTAGTTGGTCAGGTCTCATTTCAGGAACATTGTGTTCCTAAAAAATTAGGTGAGCAGACTACCTAAATGTACTGGATGGCCTGTTTTTCTTTTTTACCACTGGACTTTTACTTTTCCCAGCTTCTGGGATAAATAAAGTATGTTGTATATTATTGTTTCTTATCTTACCACAGTTGATAACATGAATAATGATTAATGTATCAGAATATTTTATTACCTGAAAAGAAAGGATGTGATGAATGATTTTGAATTTGTTGTTTTTTCAGGTGGGAGAATGCGTTACCGTGCCAGCAACTCCAACAACCCTAACCTGATGTACCAGGAAGAGTGTGATCGGCGCATGCGCTCCACTGGAGGCGGTGGGGGCAAAGACAGCCGCACCGGCTTCAGCCGTGACAGCCGCGATAGCCGCAACGCCCGCGATGGAGACCGCACCTCTTCTTCCTCCTACAGGGACAGAAGCCGGGATCACCGAAACAACTACAACTCGGGCTCAGATCAGTACCAGAACTACAACAGCGGAGGCGGTAGCGGATACAACTCTCGCAGTGGAGGCCAGTCCGGCAGCAGTGGAGGTCAGGATCAGTCGAGTCAGCCGCAGGTTCAGTTTGGGCAGGCTCCTCCACCACCAGGGGGACCGCAGCCCCTGATGGCTCAGCAGTTCGCTCCACCGCAGCCCCCACTCATGGGCTTCATGGGGCAACCACCCTACCCATTTCCTTCACCTCCACCTCCTCCCCCTGGCCCGCCACCTCCCAGGAAGTAGATTAAACAAGCACTGAATTAATTTGTGCTACTTGTGTGTCCATAGGTTACCTTTGTGGGTTTTTTAACAATGTAATATGAAGAGGCAGGGGTTTAAATGGCATATATCTAAGGAGGTAAGGGCTTATATTTTCTATTTGTTTTGTACTTTTTAATACACCCAAAATGTGGAGCTTAAATTGTTCAAATTTTACAATTTTTCCAAAGTAGACTATCACTGTCCATAGCAGCAGCGAGTACCATAAGGGGAACAAGTTTCATGTTTTCATTCCAATCAAATGCCACACAGGATGTGATCTACTTTCAATTTTCAGGTGTGTTAGGATTTGGTTAAAATGAAACCCTACTTTAGACTGAGGCCTCACTGTTATGTGGATTACAGGGCCAGTCTACTAGAAATTAATTTTTAATAGTCACATTCCAGGCTCATATCTTTCTTGAGCTTCATAGTAGTTCAGATTTGTTCAGTTTGAGAGATTTTGGCTGACATATTTTATTTATTCAATACATTTTAGGCTTATTCTCAACAGTGAAGCAACTTTCATGTTTGTGACTCTTTTCTCAAATCGTGGTCATACCATACAGTCGTTCTTTTAGAGTCTTTAGTGTGATTGTTATATTAGACTCAGATTTTGTCACGCATGCCTTTCCTTTCTGCTGTCCTATTGCAATATTAATAAGCACATTGTTGACTAAACTGCTTGTTTCCTGTTTTCCCTCAGTGTCCTTTTTACCATGATTTTGTAAATAAATGAATCAAACCTGTGTGTCCTACATTTCAGATTATTTATCAAGCTTATACAGCTGATTAGTTCCCTGTTCAGATGACTTTGATTAAAATACACATTTCTAGTACATTCTCAGTTTGGACCCAGGAGTATGTAATGTATCTTCTTTTTTAACTGCTAAATGCATTTTGGTGATGATTGGCATTGGCTTCTATTTACAGTAGGAGCACAAATAAAATTTTCCTCCTCTGAAATGCATCTGTACTGTTAATGTTATCAGGCATCTTTTTGGTGCATCGGTCTGAAAGATCTGTATATAATTTGGTTGACTGATGCACTTTGGGTCTAAAGTGAATGTTTTATTAAAGGAAATAAATTAATTTTTTTTCTCTTATCCCAAATGATTTAATATAAGAGATTCAGTCAGATTAACAATCAGTTCTGGGACCGTGCTGCATGCAGCTGCAACAGGTTCGGTAATCTACTTTTCACTATAACACAAATTGCTGTTTCTTTTTTTGCATTTATGTTATTTCTATTTTTGGACACTGCAGTTAGCTGCTGCAGAAATAACAAACCTCAATAACAAGCCTATTGATGCTTTAACCCATAAAACCTGCGGGGAGTGGATTGTGACCTTTTTTGTGGAGTGTGCCGCAAAAAGTTTGAAATCTTCCATTTAGAGTTAGAGCCTCCACCATCCCTACATGTCAGAAGTAGAAGTTTAGTATTGTTTGGGAGTTGTAGTTAAGGCGAGTCTGACGGTCTTTCTGAACTGTGGTAGGTCAAGTTTACGTTAGTGACAAACTGCTTGAGCAGCAAAATCTGAAGTGGAGTTTACCTTTATTATTGCTTTCTTCCTGCTAGTCCCAGATGTTAGCAGTAAAACTGCCTGTAGATAAATTAAAACATCTGATTTATAGCATTAAAGAACATATTAAAAAGGTAAAATTGCACAGTTTAACATGGGTCATTTTACCATATTAAATTTAATACATGTACAGCTGAATCAGAGTGAGTAATTTCCTAAATTGACACTGATGTAGTCGTTTCTTAGACAAAGCCGTCTGTCTCCGATCACTCAGAAGTGACCGTGGTCTCAACAGCTGTGGATATTAGAATAATCCTGTTATCATTTTTGTGTGTCATTTTTTTCTTCACCAAGTCTTTCCCAGTAAGGATATGAACACATGAACGCAAAGGTCAGATCAGTCATTTGTATACATATATGTACAAATCAAAAAAGAAAAATCAAAGGTTTCATCTCAGGCACATGTGGTAGAATCAAACCAGATGTCAATGACTTCAACTCAACACTTCACATGTTCCTCTTTGGGTCAATCAACGGTAGAAGAATGTAGTGTACACGGGAATGATTTCATTTGCAAAATTTTGACATAGGTGCATGTAAGATTAAATCAAAATCCTGAGTGAAACACAAGGTAATAAAGTTTCCCAATCTTTTGAAAAAAACAAAACAAAAGTGCAGACATTTTCAGAGGCAGAGATTTAACGCCCTTCATTCGTGGGCCTTTTGATGCGACAGCAGGAAAAGCACAGGCGTAAAGAATAAAATTAAAGAACGGCTGGTTCAGTTTCAGAGTCCTGGCATTCTCCATGCTGGCTCACACGTCCAAGACTTATTGGTACATCTGAACGAAAAAAAAAAAAAAGCCTTCATTCAAGTTGTCAGTCACACCTGTGCTTTTCCTAACATGCCAACATCTGCTGTATCACAGCTTTGATACGTACACCACCCAGAAGTAATTTCTCCAAATGCAATAAAAACCACACAGACTACGCTTAAAAAAAAAAATCATCATCACCACGTTACAATTCATCATTGAATTGGTTACTGCATCATTACAGATCATACTCTAAACAGGTCTCCCACTCGGCTCAAATGGAAAACGTCTTCTGTGATTTCATGTGTGGGAGATGACTGTTAGTTTTCATTTCAAGTGGATGTAGTTTGCTAATACATTGCACTGAATTTGTGCTAAATTTCATAATTTGATAAATGGAAAAAAAAATTCTATATAACAAAATCTTTTCTGGCTTTTGGTAAGATTGTTTTAAAATATTACTAGAAACATTTAGCTGACCTACAGTATGGAGTGACAGACATGATTGCCGTGAACACTCAAATGTGCAGCAATCTCAGGAAAGGAACGCACACTCAGACTGAGCACGTCCTTTAACACAAATGTCAGATATGAGCTGTTATTACATGTTAAACTGGTTTTACAATAAACTGGACAAATGCAAACATTCAGTTTTTAAAACATGTTTTACCAAAAGCCACTGCGCTGGATTGGTTCTGACAGTTTTATATCGCTGTGCTGGACTGATTGTTGGAAAAGAAAAGAAAGCAGCGACAACATTCGGGAGCACGGATATGACCAAATCAGAAGAGAAAGGCTGTGAACAAAGGCACACGGTGGAAGCTGGTTCCCACAACTGCTCCCAGAGTTTGAAACCACTGAAGCGTAAAGAGGTCCTCTGGCCTCGGTCAGCATTGAGGGAGAGCTTCGACCTAAATGTAAAGGAAGCAGCAGATCACATGACAGGATACTGGTCCTTCACACTAAAGGTTTCCCCAAGCGTTCGGAGGTGGGAACTGGTCGACGTCGCCAGATTCATCATGAGATTTGTCCCCCAGGTTGAAAGTCAGCTTGTACCGCAAACGTACTTTCTCCTGTAACACAAGAAAAGCAAACAGGTTAAATCGTCAGTGATGCTGTACGCTTACATTTACAGTTTAAATCCAATCAGTCTTCGTCACTGCATTTGCACTTTTAACATAATATCAAACATTTCTCTAACTTACAGGCCTAGCTTATTTTCATTTAAGTACACAGTGCATAAATAATGTGGTTGAAGTACCTTGTGAGGGTTAGCCAACAGTAAAATCTGTGTGACAGCAGCTGGAGGCAGGATGGGATTGAAGGCAGGCAGCTCAGTGCTGGAGGGAGGCTGTAGCTTGACTTTCATCACCTAGATAATGTACACGCATTAACACACTGAAGTCTCCATGTTTTCCAGCTGGCTAAAAGGCACGGCTCTCAAATTACACTTCAATAATAAATATCGGCTTTATCTGAGCAAGTAGCTACTCATATGAAAAGACACATTTCTGGATCAAATGCATGAGATTTGATCACTGCTGTCATCAGTATGAATATCAGGAAACATGCTCCTACTTTGGGCACAGCTGCCTGGAAGCGGATGTTGGTGACGGGGATGGGGGCTGAGGACAGCATGGAGATGATCACCACCAGCACATCGGGCCGTGACGGAGGGCAGTCGCGGGCAAAGGTGAACAAAACCCGGAGACTGTGTTTGTCAAATACAGTGACTGGTAACAAGGTGCCTGAAAGAGATGAGCAGAAATAAACGACTCAAAGACTTTATATTTATGCTACCTCCATATCAGCTCATGAAAATGACAAAAAGCTAACTATTCCCCGCTTTTTGTTCTGGTGATTGTGCTTACTAGGTTTGATAGTTTCCAGAGGCACAGTAACATCAGCTAGAGAGATGCTGTCATAGGAGTCAGCAGCAGGTAATGAGGCTTTGTCAGTAACTGTGAGAACAAGATTGGAGAGGAGAACAACATCAGGCTGCTCTGAATGGACGACCGGGCTGGCCCCAGCAGTGGCAGGACTAGATAAGGAGGTGGAAGTTGCTGCGGGTGCAGGCTTTGAGCTGGACTTAGTCTGGAGATCTCGTAAAGGGACTCTTGACTGAGGCTGCAGCTTATCCCTGCATGACGAAGAACAAAAACCCATGTTATCTGGCAGCTCTGTGCACATTGAAGTCCACCAACAGCATGTTTCACTACAAATGGTGATGACAAACACACTTACCATTTGACCTGCTGGCTCTCTGGAGGTAGAGACTGCTGCAGCAGTGTCTTTCCCAGCAACTCCAGCTCTTCCATGGCTTTAGGAGGCGCAGTGGGCCCCCCTACTGGTGGAGCCTGTGGTTTCTGGACCACAGCTGGTAGCAACACTGAAGCTGGTGCAGACGGAGCAGATGCTTCTGTGATATCTGATGTCTGAGAGAACAAACAGGGAATTATTTTAGTGTAAAAGGAGATGAAGATGGTGTAAAACTGAATCCACTGTGTGTAGCATCTTTATATGCTGCGTCGTTATTTAAAACCAGAACTGTGTAGCAGCAAAGTTGAAATTTTTATTTATTTTTTTACAGTGATTTTTACTGTGAACATATAAAAATATTATTTTATTCGCACCTGAAAAGTGTTCAGAGAGTCACCGTTTTCTGTTACATTCAATCCTGAGAGAAGAGAGACAACAAAAGTTAGACTGCATCCTATTTGATTTCAGTTTATGGAATCACAGGAACATTTTCAAGGGAATACAAAGAGCACAGACTGCATACAGAAGATGAGCAACTGAGGACACTGCACATTCATAAGAACGTTACTTAACAATCTCAAGGTAAGCCAACCCTGCTTTAACATTTATTTTACGTTACATGTACCATAATGTACTAAATATCTTGTTGTATTAAGTGACTATAAACCCATCAGGAAGGTGTTAATGAAGGACATAGAGCACATTTTATACAATGTGACTTTGCTGCCTAAAAATAGAATGTGCTGCAACAAAAATATGAAGCTAAATTTAAAAACTTCATGTATCAGCAGTACCTCTTTCAAATTTTTCTTAATTATTTCTGCACACAAGTGTCTCTTGAAAAAGAGCTCCAGCTCTCAGACGAGGTCTGCCTCTGCGGGATGCTGCGCTCGAATCAGTGGAAAATAAGGAATTGTGCTGAGCAGACTAGGACGTGCTTCCTTAGCTTGCTACCTTTGGGTTTACAAACCACACGATTTTTCCTGCTTACCAAGTGACATGAGCTCATCATCCAAGAGGCTCATGCCCATGTTCTGAGTCAGCGTCTGTAGGCTGGAGAACTCTGTGCTGGACGGTGCTGTGTTGGCCGAAATGTTAAGGCCCGTCAGGTCTACGAGCGCTGAGCTGGTGCTGCCTGATTTGGAAAGAAATTTATCATCTGCGTTACATAAATCTTTAGAAACTGAGGGAGAGTTGAGGTAAAAACTGATGGATGGATGCACCTACCTGGTTGTGAGGATGAGTTTATGCCATCTTTAGTAACATCCTCTCCTTTTACTAGCTGTCTGTACAGATTAATGACCTGTGTCAGGCTGTCGTTGGCCTGCAAGATATCCGCTGTAAGCAGAAAACTAATTAGCAACCAAACTTTACCCTTTGACATAAGGCCTGATTTCCTGAGGTGACATACAAACAAACCTACCTAAAGCTTCATCACTATCCTCTGTATCGCTTGCTAATCGGAACAGCGTAGGCCTCATCTTCTCACATCGATGGTAAAGATCCTGCAACAAGAAACATCTTGAAACACTAAAACCACACATCTGCTGAGCAGGACCTGTGGGAATCAGAGACCTGCAGCAGCTCTTTTTAATGTGCCGTGTCCTAAAAACCTTAATGAGCTCCTGGTTGCTCTGGGAACAGCTCTCCTCGCTGTAGCCCTCCAGCAGCTGGCTCAGCAGGCTGACGCTCTCCTTCACCTCCTGGATGGCGTTCACTCGCTTCGATACTTTCTCCACTCGCTTTTGATCCTAAGGAGAGGTGTGACAAGATCGCACAGTGAAGATCATTTGAAACCTTTGAGTGAACAGATTAAAGTCTCAGGCCATCATGGACCGCTGTAATTGTAATAAATAACATATTACAGCTTAATGCTAATATTTAATGCCACAAAATATGAAAGTAGAGCAAGTGTACATTTTTGAAAACTTAATTTAAGTTTTATTTCACCAATAATTATCCATCACATCTGATATGTGCTCAAACGCTACTTTTGCTGGATATGCTCAATTTCAAATCATCATCATTAATCTTGATCATTTGGAAGTATTTAATGCTCTGTACTTATACAATCGTTCACTTCAATAATTCATTAGAGAGATAATGGATATTCGGTCTACTCCATCAAAGCTGGAGTAGACCGAGTTAAACAAAGGGACGCACGTACGTGGGAGCACATGATGTAAACCACACGTGGCAAACAAAGCCAGTGACTCACCTCTTGGACCATTTCCTTAATGAGCTTGTTTGCTGCTCTTAAATCTTCAGGGTGGGTGCTATTCAACAAGCGGGACAGTGTCTATAAAAACAGGATGAAAGGAAAGAGGAAAGAGGAAAGGAAAGAGGAAGAGAGTTTTTTGAACTGCTGCTCCCTCAAATTTTCCCAGGAGTTCAACTTAACACCATCTGATGGCAAACATAAACTTGTGACGATTGTTAGGACAGTAAAGATCAAATATGTGCAGAAAATGAATGACGGCTTTGTTTTTAAAGCCTAATACCACACAGAAATGTCAACTTGTTACTGCAGGAATACTGTAAATACACATCCATGCTTTTGCAAGCCTGTCTGATGTGATTGGTGCTTCTTGATCACTTGTATTATATACCTTTGATTTCTCCTCGTCCTCAAAGATGGCACTTTTGGCTCTGGGTGGAGGGGGTGGGAGGGGCTTGTCATCAGGAAGCACAGGATCCTGCTTGACAATGCCTGGAAAAAAACAACACTTGTTAGCCTTACAAAAATACACCATCTATCGAGAGCACCATCTCAGTTTCCACTTATAGATCACAGATACAAAATCCAGGTCACCTTGACCTCTGGTCCAACCATGATGCCTGTGATACTGCTGCTTTAATACTCTACAGCTTTCAGGAGAATTTTAAATGGGAGTGCCACTTGTGCTCGCTTAAGACATACAAAAATTAAAAAAAAAAAAAAAAAAATCGTCTACTAATACACACTGATTTGAACTCATGACAGCTGTTAGAGTGGAAACTTCATTTCTGCAATCAGACGGAGTTCAGATGACCATGACTAACGACATTAGTCTCATGCTTGTGCTAGAAAGGAGAACTGACACTACCTGCTTTGTTTTTAAAAAGAACAAAATACGGGGAACCAAAAAAACACATCAACAGTAAAAAAAAAAAAAAGGAACTAAAAACATCAATAAACCTTGTATGGTGAACATACGTGCAACCAGGGAGAACAAAAGAAAGAAAGTAAACCTATTATGTATTTTATTCTTGGACACCAATGGAGTAGCTTTGCATGATTTACAGTTCAAAATAATCATTGTCCATCTTTTGCTGGACCTTGGTGCAGCCCCACACTTCTTCTACCTTCCCTTTAAAAAAAGTGGCTCTCAAGCTTTTTCTTGCTTTCTCCACTTCAGAATCCAAAAGAGTCCAACGCTGCACAAGACAATTCAATCAATTATTAACAATAAATAAGAATCCAAGTCTAATAAAGGTCAGCACGATAGCATAAATAAACTCTTGCCTGCTTTCCCAACAAAAGGCTTATTTACTCAGCCTGATTTCACTCTGTATTTTAGTCCTGGCCCTCCACCTGAAGTGGCTCTGTAGCCTGCAGTTTGAGAAACAATGCACCCTTTTCCTGAGTGGCTGCTCCTCACAAACAAAAGACTTGGACACAACCATTGTTAAAGGATATCCTCTGTCACCAACATCATAAAGCATCAATGTAAGAAAAACACAGCTGAATCTGAGCTTCCAAGGAAATTTGAAGCTTCATTATTTGAAAGTTCTGGAGAGCTCACCCTGTTTTTTCAGCATGTGATACGCTTCTGATATCTTGGTCTCATCTGGCAGTCTCACCGTCCAGCTGAACATCATTTCTAAAACTTTCTTCTTCACTGCCTCTGGAGCCCGGGCTCCTAAATACTACAGAGAGAGGGGAACAGATATTAGCTACTGCTAAAGAAAAACAGATTTACTCTTTGATAGAGGACACTGAAATTTGGTCAGAAGAAAGTAATTATTTGATAGATTTTATAATGTCCTCTGTGGTTAATAATACTAATATCTAGCCCCTGGCTGTGTGTTCAAGCAAACTTAAATACAACTCCATTCTTTGTGAAATCAAACAGGTAGTTGCTGTTTCAGTAGCTAATAAACTACAAAAACTCTCTCATGGATCTTGGGTTGCAGCTAAACTGGTAAGACAAAAGAACAATGGTCATTACCTTTGGTGAGACTACTTTGATGAGCTCATTGAGAAAGCGAAACTTCCCCACTTCACTATGAAATCGCTTTCCACAGTTCTTCATGCACGTCTCAAGAACCTGTGAATTGTTCAAAGGTTGTTGGCTTTACACTTGTACAGACAAGCAGAGTCTAATGTGACACCCTGCAGACCTCTGCACCCACTGATGCTGCGTGCGGAACGATCTTACCGTTAGCGCTTGCATCGCCTCCCACTCCTGAGGAGACTGGATTTTGTGTGCCAGAAGTCTGGTGGCAAGCTGAGGACTGAGACAAAAAAACAAAAAAGACTTTCACTATAGTGACAGGCTTAGAAGGCTGTGCAACACCTCAATTTAAAATTTCACAGTGACACACAAATTGCGTAATTATGGTCTGATACATAACCAATTTTTAACCCATACCAATATTCTTGTTGTCTCTTTTGTTTCTGTTGTTATTTCCTGCTCTTTTTGTGGCAGGAAAACAAAGAAATCTTAATTCTAAATTTCTCTAGACTTACACTACACTCCCTTTAAACACTTAGCCAGAATTTGCTGTGGAGTGGTTTACAGCCAAGCGTGAAGTGACTGGGACGAGAATTAGAACCTCCAGCCTCCACCAGGCAATACCATCTGGGAAGCATCTGATTGGCAATGGCTTATTACAGCAGTGTGGGATCATCTTGACAGAAAACAGAACAAAAAGTGGCCAACATGCAAAGAAGAGCTTTGAATGTCCTTCAAGAAGCCTGAAGAACTATTCCTGGTGACTACTTTAAAAAAAAAATGACAAGAAAGCTGACAAAGAGTTTGGTGTTGAATAATAAAGGTGGTCATACTGATGTTCAAGCTTGTTAGAATTGTACAAACTTTGTTTACATTGCTTATACAATATTTCCATCTATGTTTGCACATTTCAACATGTACCTGTTTCCCATTTCATGCAAAATGTAAAGAAATGAGGGGTTGCTCAAGTCTTCCACGGTACTGTAAGTCAAATAATAGTCGATATCAGAGTTGATCTAGATTATTTAGCCAAAAAAAACAGTGCAAAGTCCCAGTCCCTAAAATTGATATATTGGCTGAAGTAAACTGTCCAAAAGTACATTAATGCTGTAAAAACTGAAGGCAGCAGGAAACAAGTTGTCAGTGTGTTAACAACTGGTACACCACTTTAGCTTCAACATTTCCGTGTGGAATTGTGCAATGCATGAATCATCATCATCATCTCACCCTTCCGGTTCATTTTCGAGCTGATCACAGAATCCCTTTATAGAGTCCCAGTCAGTCTCCTTATTCAGAGGATTGGTGGCCTTGTCTGTGTAAGAGAAAAATAAATCCTCAACTTGCTTTAAATGCTTGGCACGTTTGTGAATTTCAGTCAGACCTGAAAACTGCCACAGAAAATACTTTAAATCGGACTGTTCTCTGTAGATTTGTGAAGGCAGTCAAACCTGTCCCTTTACACCTGACACCGCACAGCAGCTGCGGCCTGCGAGCGTGTGCAATATGCAAATGAGCCCTCTGATTTGGAGCCGATGAAGAGGCTGGTTCGCTTTTGGAGACTTGTGTGAGGTTACAGCCCAGGTGCTGCAGGGTTCCTGGTTAACTTGCTCCTCAAGGAAACCACCAGGAGCTAACTAGCGCCTTGATTCTGTTAGCATCCAGCTGAGCGCTACTAACGCCTTTAAATTTAAATGTCACGTTTCTGTAGTATTACCGAGCTCAAAATGACAACAGTAAATTAAGATTAAACTCAAAATGAAAGCGCAACACAGCAAATATGAAACCGTATATAAGTGCTGGGGTTTGTTCCTGATCGCCAGCTGTACTTCTTAATTTGGGGGCTTTCGTTGACTCCTCTTTGCTCCCTGGGGAGGAAGCTATCAGCGCCAGCGGAAAACTCACAATGACTAAATATCTCGATGAGCCTCAGCGGCATATCGGTTATCTATTCACGTTCAAAACCTAATCAGGTATTGTTATGTACAGTGACTTACTGATGCGAGACTGCAGGCTGGCCTCATCTGGAGGCGCTGCCGCCGCCATCTTTCGGGAATTCTAAACAAGTGGCAGCTATCGCGAGACTTTTGCAACATATCGCGCGAATAGCGAAAAGATTTCAATCAACATCCGTGGAAAAGATGCAGCAGCTCAGCTGAACAGAGATGCAAACAAATTAATATTAAAAAGTCGCAAGTATTTTCCCCCCGATTGTTAAAAAAAACGTGCAATTTCTGTGAGGACACCATCATCACCGGGAACATAGATTTAAATAGCTCTCTATAGCATTGTTATCACTTTGAGCTTCAGATCAATCTATTGATCTTAAAGGAGAGGTCGGAGGTCAAATGTGACATATTTTAAGTCTTTTTTACAGTGCTTTCTATAAGTTGACAATACACACCATATTTGTAAGAATCATACAAACAGGCAGAAAGTGGCACAGTGTTAATAATAATATTAATGCTACTGGCAAGTGTGGTAGGTGATAACGGAGAATAAATTACAGGTGATAATGTAGTAATATTATAATAATAGTAATCTTCTCCTCTGGTAAAGAACAAATCAGATGTATGGTATTATAATGTGTTACATGTTATCACAGTTTTACTCCAAAACTCACATCTCTAAAGTAGGGACCATAAAGGATGAGTTTACATAAGCATACTGTCTGTCTGACATGTGGTGGAGCAGCCACACTCAAAAATATTAGGTCTAACATTAAAGTCTACATCCTTTAACTGCATTTAACATCTATGGGGATTAACATAACTTTAACTTTAAACAGAGATTAACTAAACTGATGCATGTTTGTCAGACACATAAATGAAACAAGTATAGAAATGTAGTTACTGATTTCAGGTATTTAAAATTAGTGTAAAGTATGAAAAAGTACCAATAAACCCATTGTGGTTTTAGACACGAAATAGTAACTACTGTGCGCGATCAGATGAATTGTATACTGCTAGACTATATACTGCTATACTTTATACTAGCTTTTATTAACCTGCTCTTCCAAATGGTCCCTTAGGTCCTCAGAACAGAAATTACTGCTTACCCATTTTTTTTTTAAACATGGAGATGAGGCCTTTGGGGTAGTGGCTCCAAAATTCTGCAATAAGTTGCCCTCATCCCTTCATTTTATTGATTCAGGGGTAGCTATTAAAAAAGAGCTAGACATTCCTATTCAGACAGATGTTTGAGTAATTACGTGCCATTGTTTTGTTTCTTCTGTTGTTTTATTTGGTAATTCTCTTGATGTAAGGCACTTTGTGACCTTGTGAGCACCCCTCATGTCTCTTTGGACTTAAGAGGTCTTTATCAGCTTGTGAAGCTTTAAGTCGTGTCAGTCTAAAATCCCGAAACAAATGACTGTGCACATACGTGTCGGCATTTTTTCTGGTTAAAAAGGGAAGCGAGATGAGCCAAATGGCCATGCGCTGAACCTGTATTCTACAAATGACCTCAGGAGGGCAGCAATTCGCTGCTGATGCATGTAATCTGTCGTTAATTCCAATGTAAGAAGAAGATAGCAGCCTGTGAATGGGTGTAGCGCCCCCTGTAGACGGTTAGAGGAACACAAAGGTGATAGGTTGGCAGGTTAGTAGACAGCCAGCCTGCTAATGCATTAATCAATGCGCGCTCGGATGGCGTTGCACACATATTTCCTGTAAGGGATTTTGCTTATATTGTTACATAAACGAGGGCGTAGCGGGTAGCGCGCTGAAGACACTTTTTTTTTTAAACCAGTGTTTTAGCAGCTGCTGCATTCACTGCCCCGTCAAACAAAAGCGTACTGCGGGTATTGTGGTCCACTTTACAGAGGAAATGCCTGCACCTGCTTCTACTGAAACGGCATCACTGCTTGAAACAATCCACACATCAAACCTGCTACCTTGGAGCTAACACCGAGCCTGTGAAGCTGGTTAGCTAACTCGGCTACGTCAAGAACTTTTTGTGGGCGAGCCCCCTCCCGGCTGATAACTGCGCTATAGCCGTGTTTTTAACCCAGTCCGCAGGCATCGCAGTCGGAATAACCTCACACGGGAGGTGAACTTCATACAGAGCTTGCTGCAGTTGCAAAAGTTGGTTGTCGTCCAACTAGCGTGTAAGACATGCTGTTTTTTTCCCCAGCGTGACTCAGTGGCTGTTCATGAAGGTAACGTATCGGCAGATCGCGGGTGTTGCCTGGCCGTCGCTGCCGTGTCTATCCTGTGAGCGCCTGGGAACAAATAAAGGTCGATTAATTTAACATCCACCACGTTTTGTGGATTTGTGTGACTGTAGTATGATGGGGTCTCTGAAGGCTCTCCAGGAGTGGTGTCGGATACAGTGTGAGAACTACAGCGATGTGGAAATTAAGGACATGTCTAAGTCCTTTCGGGACGGGCTGGCGTTTTGTGCCATCATACATCGCTTCAGACCAGATCTAATGTAAGTAACATCGAGTGTAACATTAATGGTAAGGGGAAGTTAAAAGCAGGTTAAGTTAACAGTAAGGTTGAGCTGTGATAAACTGTTTTTTTAATGTAGCAGCTGGCTTCATTGAAAGGTTGACTGGTTTTTGAGGCGTGACAGGGTGCTAACTGTTATCTGTGTGACTGAACTGAGGTTCAGTGTTACAAAGGATAATCTGTCCATTCAAAATACAAATGCAGGTCAAGATGTGTCAGAACAAGAGCCATCTGAAGTCATCTGTGCTCTGAAGAAGGGCTGTCACACTCATTAAACTCATAGTTAAACTCACAGGCTACGTATACACACAGCCCAGTTTGATCCCAAGTAAAATCACTGCATAATAACATATAAGTTAAGTTATATAAGTGTAAGAAATACACTGGACCATAGTCAAGACTTTTTAAAGGAGATGAAACCATGAATCCAAGTGGAAGAACACTCCTTTAAAAATATGCCAGCCAAAAAAAGGTATTATTTTTCTCATTTAATTAGTGAGCCATTTAAAGTAGAGAAAGCTTAAGAAATATGTGTAATTAAAAAAAATTATCTGCATCCATTGAGTCTACATGTAGATACATGTACAGTCAGTGAGTCAGTATTCGTTAGTCAGTAGTCCAGAATTAAAACGGACCAAAAAAAAGGTCACATAAATAGGCAAGAAAAAAAACAAAACACACCCTGTGACAGGTGTGTCTCCACAGCTGGGTTTGGCAGTGTGTTCTGCTAAATTTTATACTTGATAAATCTGCAGTGATTTAAATTTGAGGAGCACTGAACCCACAGATGAACGTATACAGCAGATGTCTTTAGAATACTTTAAAAGTATTAACTCATGCAGTGACAAATGTTTTATTTGTACTGAAACATCTCTGTATGTTCTGTAATGATCTCATAGCATCATTATAAGCTACTTGAGGTCTTTGTAAACTAATTTTTTTTTTTGCCCATAAGTGCAAAAAGAGTACAGTATGCAACATCTTCACTCTATCCATTTGCACAAGTGTGTGTTTGCGTGTGCACAGATCATACACCATGTTCTATAAATATCTCCATCATCTGTCTTTCCACTTGAAATAGAAAGCCCATGGTATTTTTAGATTAGACGGTTTGAAATCAGGGAATCTTAGATGTTTGTCTCCTTTGGTTCTGCAAATCATGACAGCACTCTTACAGACGTTTTGTCTGATATCTTGTTTCACACCGTAAACGGGACGTGTGGTAAGGAGCTGCTGGAGACCAGCGCTGCTAAAGCTAAAGACCACAAGATCATATGCGTGCATGATATGGTTCACTAGAGTACAGTCATGCGCCCAGTTATGTGAGCTTTCAACTAAAGAAACAATCAGCATAAAAACAATCCTCTCACAGCTCACAGCAGAAAGGCACAAAACCACATGCTGAGTTTTTGTGACTGAACTATAATAGTATTTTATGCCTTTATGATTCAGTTTGTCTAGATCTTGAAATACTTTTTTTAACTTTACAGACAGTAATGATGTCATTGCTACAATGAGAGTAGCAGTGTGTGTGTTATTGACAATTTTGCGTTATTAATGATTTAACTGCAATTTTTGAAAAGCCACACTGTGGGTCAAATTTGGACCCTTTGGTGGGCTGATTCTGGCATCCAGGCCACTGGTTTGACACACCTGTGTCAAACATACCTAAATATGCTGTTGTGTTAGATAACATGCTTCATTTATTGACTGTATGCTTTAGTTGTGTTTTGTCACCACCACTTAAAAAAAAAAAAGGGAAAAAAAAGCCCCTTGTAATGCTATGAACTGCGCAGTGAGCGAGGGGCCAATGTGGCGTGTTAAAGTCATCCTGACAAGCTATGCTCAGCCTGTAACAACACTCCCCTCCTCTCTGTTTCACACCTACACACTGAGCACAGAGGTTACCGCAGAACACAACAGCATACATACACGATTAGCAAGACTTTGTATAGAGAGGAGGAAATGATGACTCACCATCTTTTTAGTAGAGACTCAAAACAGTAATTTTCTTTTTCACGTGAGTGACAGTGATCCACCTTTGGTTAAAAACAAGTGAGGAACAGCCTGAAGTTTTCAGTGCTCCTATACAGCAAATGAGCCATAGTGTGTTTGTGTTAAAAGATGTTTCTGTACACTAACTGTATATCAGGATCAGATCATTGGCCTTGAGACAAGTCCAGCTTTGTTGTGAGATTTTGTGGCAACCATACGTTATCAAGAACAAAACCCAGGAAAACTTGCTAGATATGTGGTGCAAATATGTCCATAGAAAACTAATGGGACACAAGGTCTGCAGGTAAAATTATATGGAGTTTGTTCTTTGGGGGAAAAAAAAACAGGCTCACTGTGTATCAACTGTAAGTCTTAATCGAGGTCTGACAAACATAAAAAATCTGTCAACATTAAATACAAACTGTGTGGTAATCTACCAACATCTGTGGCGTGCTGTGTAACCCATAGAAGGTGCAAAAAAAAAAAAGCAGAAGCCCCACATTTGAGTACAAAAACTCAAAATAAAAATAGTTTTTCAAAAGAAGCAAATCATGAAGATAGTAAGCGCTTCGCCCAGTTTGATGTTTTTGACCTTTTAAAGCCTGTCTTACAGGGGTAACTGCCAGTCCCCGCTGGCATGCAGATAGGGGTGCAGACAGGGACTCCCAGGGCTCAAGAGGCATGCATGGTAGCCACGGGGCGAGCGTCAGAAGCTGAGAGCCAGCTGTCAAAGGCTGCTGGAAGCGGTCATAAGAGTCTTTGAGTGATCTAGAGGCAAAGGTGTTTCCTTCCACACATTCACCTACAGGAACCTGGAATTTGAATTCCACTGGACAGATCTTGTTGACCAATTACTTTCTTTTAGTCTTCATGGCTGGAGCTGTACTAAACAGCAAGTTAGTCTGAGGTCTGAGGGAAGGGCAAAGACACACGGATGTAAAATGAAGGGGTGCACTTGATTTTTAACAGGAGGTGTGTTGTTCCACACAGAATGCTGCCAAGGGTTGGCATTCGCCCATAGGCTGCACTTTGAGCACCTTGGGTCTAAAAGCATACCATTGACAATATATCGTGTCCTACCAGTGCCCTTTGGGGACAAGGTGGGGAAAACTGTGGTTTGATGAACGGTGAGCATCTCACTCATGATGTTCATCTCTCAGGTGAGGAACCTGGACTGAATGGAGGCAGAGTACACTTTCCCTAGACCAGTGAAGTGGAATTTATCTGCACAAACAGCACAGCAGTAAATCCTGGAAGTACAGGAATTAGACAAATCCTAAACTCCCAGCTTTCAAGCTTTGCCTCTTTAATTTGTGTCCCAGCATGCCTCACTGTTCAGCTTTCTTTCCAGCCGCAGTGGCCCGGCCGAACTCCCTCTGATCCAGACAGACAGTCCGTCAGACTAATCTGCAGCTGAGACCTCCGCCTGTCAAACTGGATTTAGCTCTAATGCGAGCGCAGGCCGTTGTAGTAGAAGTGCTGCCCTGTACTCTGCAGCCACCGTAGTTTAATTGAAGTATAGCGCACTGATGCAAATGAGACTCGGACGGCCTTATCATTGTTTAGCTGAGGCCAGCTGTCAGTCAGCCCACTGGAGATGGAGCAGATATGGGGCCAAGAAGTCATTCATGGAATGGTTAATGGAAGCGTGTGAAAACTGTCTTTTAAAATTGTTTTTAAATTAAATTGTGTTCATTTATCATAGCTTTGCTTTATATTTTTAGAATGCATTTGTTGTCTCACCTGCTCTTCTACAAAGGTGCCCGATTATTGCATATTTATAGGCTAAATTATTCACCGTCATAGCATCACCTAATATCAGTCTTTGAGGCTTTTCCGACTAACTGAACTAGATTTAGCAGATGTACTGGTTCAAGCCAGATTTTGATCATGTCACTGCCGCCTAACGTACACACACACACACACACACACACACAGTTTCGAGCGGTCCTCTTTCCTAAAATAAACCTTGCAGTGAGACTCTGAGTCACAGTGGATTAGGTGTGCATTGCAGATCACAGACAGCATTTCATCATCCCAGTCAGTGTCTTTTCTGTGAGGCTGGAAAGTCTGTAACAGCAGTCGGAGGTATAAGTTGCTGCCGTGTTTTTCTTTGTCGGTGCTGGTAGTGCTGACACGGTGGACTGCCTCTGACACAGTCTTGATATTAGAGTTGCTGCTCAGTGCGTTTGTGGCCACGGGAATTAGATTAGAGAGAACAGAGGTCACTTTGTGTGGCTCCAACACGGAGCTCATTCACAGGATTTCGCCTTCTTGAAAGTTCCACATGGTTTCCACAAGCACTCATTAGGTTCGTGGTGTGTGTGTGTGTTTTTTGTTTTTTCTAATTTTCCTGCCATACTGTTGTCCAAGACCACTGCACACATTTACTTATGCACATTCATCCAACAACTCCTCAGACATTTTTCCTGTTTTACTGCAGGATGTTTACTGGTGAGAAACTGGCTTTAGATCCCCGCTCTGGGCATTTTACAGTGGAGCCTTGTAATTATCAGCCCATCGCTCCTGCTGCTTCTTTCTTTCTGCTCTGACAGTTTTTTTTTTTTTTTTTTGGAACATCGGGCATCATTTATGTGTGGTTTTTGGAATTGTCTGCAGTGGTAGGTGGGTGTTGTAACCACTCACCATCGCAGTTTGTTATGCTGTCAGGCAAATAATAGCTTGTAAGTCTATAATATGGGTGCAAATAGGTCAGCGAGTTAAATGCAGCAATGTTTTGCATCAGCATGGCTTGAGAAGGTATGTTATTACAGTCGTCTATAAGATTTGCGATGGAAAAGTAGGACTGTTATATAACTGCGCTGGAAGCTTTATCTCCAGCCTTATCTCAAATGTTGTTTTAACTTTTTTCTGTCATTGCAGAGACTTTGACTCACTGTCTAAGGAGAATGTCTACGAGAACAACCGCCTGGTGAGTCACAGCTGGATGTTTTGAGGCTTGAACACTGAACATTTATGATCCTGTGTTGCATGATGCTGTCATTTTGGACGCCTGAGTTTAGTCACTTGAACTCGTTTTTAAATCTATAACTTATCTTTAGCCATAAACCTCTCAACAAGGAGTCAAATGCGTAACGTGGTGGGTGTAACTTCAGTGAATTTGAGTGCCTGTGAGGAGAGAGGGCAGAGAGTCAGAGGGAGGAAGCCAGAGTGCTCAATGTGAGAAGAAAGAAAACTCTTGACATAAGCTTGTGGAGAAACCATGAAGTGAGGATTTTCAGTGCAAAAGTGCTGAATTTGCAGCTTTATAAAGCAGTGCATCAAAACCAGCATAAAACTTTGTAAATCTTATTTCCTTGGTTGTATTTTCCACGTAGGTTGAAAGCCAGGAGAACATTGAGGGTTGAAATGGTAATCTCCTCATTTTCAGGCTGAGCTCAGCTTTGGCAGCTCTTGGCTGTTGTTCGATTCCTGCAGCTTTAAGAAAGTAAAGAGAAGTGAAAAGCTTATAAAGAAGTTTTATAAAGGAAGAAAGTAATTGTCAGGTCTAATCTGCAGTGACTGTTATGTGAAAAGCTCGCTCTTTGGTTGTGTTTGACCTTTTAAGATCTACGTGTGAGCTCCATAAATGGATTCAGGGATAATTGTCTCCTGGAATTACTTTTCTGATTCCTCTTTCATGTAAGAGGTGCAGTAGACTCGATAAAGAACTGAACCCCTGTTTATATGTTTCTGCGGTCACACGGACACTCAAGCTGGCATTGGATTGGGCACATGGCCTGTGGTCATAGGTTGGGTCATAGGTGACCAGGCGTGGGGAACTAGAGCCAGGAGGAAGCCACAGACTTTTTGTGTTGTCTTTACAAGCTCATTTTATCATTCATCCAGTGCACCCAGATTTTGTTGCTCTTTTAAAATCCAAATAAAAAAGAAAGTAATAAATGTTTTTGCCGTGGCGAGTCTCAGATCGTTCAGCACGAGGTGGAAACTACTTTAGCTTCCCTCAAGTGGCTTTTTTGCTCGTTGGACGCCGCTACAGAAATAACTGTCAGTTTCACTTCACTCAATCACCATATTCACATCACAGCAAAAATCCCAGGCCTAACAAACTGTAAAATACCACTTACAAAGGAAAAGAAGTATTCCTGACCTGATTTGGGTTGATTTTTTTCAAGGACCAGTAGTTCATGTGTATATTTTGGACTCCAGCACTCATCAGAAGTGCTTTTAACCCTGAAGAGACCAAACAATATTAGCAGCTAAAATGACTGAATGACTGAAGCTTAAGTGGAATATGTAAAATAAATAGACAGGTACGTGGCCACCACAGATTTGTAGAAACCTTGTTTTTTTTTGATGTTTTTAGATTTAGTTTAATTTGGCTCGTGGTGTGCAGCATTTGTGGGCTTCAGTATTCCAGAACTGTGCGGCTGCCGGTGTGTTGCTATGGAACACTGTTTGCACTGCTATTTCTTCACTGGAATTTTTTCTCACTGCTGCTTATCCTCAAAGGATAAAGCATTGTAAACATCATCTGCAAATGGTGGATGTTTTGGCAGCACAGTGAGATAAGCAGACTTTCACAGTAATCTGGATTTGCATAACTTACTTGTGCATCTAATCAAAGTCTGGGATCACCCAAATTGCAAAAAAGCAACACACAAATAAGTTATGCAAAGCACACTTTCTGAGCCACGTTCAGCCTTTTAGGTAGTTTTGGTTTTATTTGTTTAAGCTTGAGATTTAATTCTCTGGGATTTCTCATGCAGACCCAGTGCATAAATGAAGTGCATTTTTTTTTTTTTGTTGGTGCTCAAAGCATTAGAAGGTTAAACGGCAACAATAGTCATTCTCCTGAATAATGCACATTTCCATTGAAACGAATGCTGATAGAAGTCATGCCAAAATGTCACATTGGGTTTCAACAACAAAACAAATCCAGGTTTGTTACTGAATTTGTGCTTTGTGAGGTTTGATCTTCAAAAGAAGTCAGTTTACCTGTATGACGTGTGCAGATTATTAGCTATAATGTTTTTGCCGTGCATTTAAACTCACTCATCTCCATCATCTCCTTTTGTTTCCTGCTCTTTCTCCCTCCTTTCCTCTTTTCATCATTCTCTGCTTTATCAAAGGCGTTTGAAGTGGCCGAGACTCAGCTGGGGATTCCAGCCCTGTTGGACCCAGAAGACATGGTGTCCATGAAAGTGCCTGACCGGCTTAGCATCATCACATACGTGTCCCAGTACTACAACTTCTTCAACAACAAGTCTCAGGGTGCGTGCACAAAACAGTTGGCTTTGACTTGTAACTGTGTGAACTATCCTATATATTCATTCATTAAGCTCTTTCCACAGTGATATATTTTAGGCATTGGTGTTTCCTGCAGAGATGCATTATATTTGTGGTGGTAGTGGGGGCAGGAGCATGTTTTCATTACTGCTCAAGGCACTACAGTAATGATTCATAATTTGAGTATTGTATTATAAATAAGAACAAATGAGAAATGGAAAAAAATAAAGCTTTCTTTGGTAGATGGAAGTGTAGTTTATTTTGGGCTCTGATTGTTTTGATCACTGTGAAAGTGCCTTGATTAGGTCATGCATATAATTGTCAAACATTAGCTTACCTTTCTTTGTGCCTTTGCATACAAACAAAGAACACACACGTTCAGTGTTTGATGATTTGTATAAATGAAAAATAAAGAGAGGGGAACACCACAGAAGTGACCTGGTCAGCTCACCAATGGGGAAACATGCACCTGGAGGGTCGTGGCTAGCTCCTGGGTATATTCAGCCCTTTATTTCAAAAGTGGTGCCATTTATGAAAAATCTCACTTTATTTCTCATTTGATCATAATTCAGATCCAGTCAGACTGCACAGCAGCTTAACCTGTGGGCGCGATAACTTAGACAAGTGGGTTGTCATTAACTGGCTTCCTCTACTTTCTCTAACACAGCAAACCCTCCGTGCATGAAGAGGTTGAGTTCTGCTGGTCTTAATGAGCCGGCCCAGAAAAGGCCTCCAACTCCTTTGGAAGACAAGACTGAGGTAAGTGTATAGGACTTGGCACCAGGAGAAACTTTTTTTTCCCTCTTTATCTGTTAGACTTTAAACCTAATTAAGCTCTAGATGCTTGGCACTGTTAGACTGTTAGAGTTTGCATGGTAACAGCTGTAGATTTCTCATAATTTGTTGTGTATGGTGGCCTGTTATGGAGTGGATAAGCACACTGAAACAGCACTTTAAAAAACAAAAAGCATATTCATATCCATTTGAAGCCTTGCAAGATTTAAGAATCATTTTGCATGTATTATGTGGGGTTAATATACTGTTATAAACCTGTTACTACAACAATGCAGAATATCCAACTATGGGTTTTTATGTCAACTTCCTTATGTGAGCTTTGTGTTGCACAGCAGGGGAAAAAAGCACAACCAAAGCGGTAGAATAAGTCTATAAAGATAGCCTCTGTATCCTGTCTCTCTTTTCTTTCGCATGCCTTCAACTTCTTTCCTCCATCCCGTACTCCCATGTACTGGCATTCTCTTCATCACCCCCCCCCCCCCCAATCGCCCTTCCTCCCCTCTTCAGATGGAAATTCATTCCACTCCCTCCTCTTCCTGTTCTCCGTCCTCACATCTCACCCCCCCTCCGCTCTCTGGTCCTGAGCCTAAGCAGTAGGGTTGGGGTGGGAGGGTGGGCTCGGAGGTGAAAGCAGAACTGTTAGGTCAGTCTCTCTTAACCATCTCTTATGGATACAAGACTAACAGTTGTAGTTTCTTAATACTGTGTGCCAAGTTTTGGAATATGCTGCTTCTAACCCCTATATTTACTTAATTTAAAACCCCCAAATGCCTAAAAACTATATATTAATTCTAAATATCAATCATATCCCAAATGTGTGACTCCCAGAGCCACTAACCTAAGCTGTTTGGATTGTTTTTTTTGTTTTTGTTTGTTTTTTAACTAATAAACACCTTTTTTTTGGGTCATTTCATACTTTTATAATTAATCAAATGATTTAAGCTGAATTAAAAAAAAAAAAGTAATGATAACCGAGTAGATGTAGCTAGCTAAACAGAATGAACAGTCCACATCCTCAAATCCTGACTCCGTATATGATCTCCCCCTCCCCCATTACTCTCCATCTTCCCCCTTCCCCGATGTCTCCTCCCTGTCCCCCTTCCTGCAAACGTCGTCCCCCGGTTGCTTGCACTAGCCGAGCCAGCCCGCGCAGACAGGCGCTGAAGCGGTCGGGGCAGGCAGGCGCCACACTCTCAGCAGCACCTGCGCCGCCTGCCAGAAACACGTCCACTTGGTGCAGAGGTTTTTGGTGGACGGCAAGCTCTACCATCGCAACTGTTTCAGGTAAACTCCCTTCTACTCATTTCTCAGATTGTACATCCTCACCTCCTCTCCCCAGGTGGTAGCCCCTCCCTCTCTCTGGGTATGGTAAAATCCTTTAATGTAAAAGCCTGTGCACTGCCAAGTTGGATCACCACTTAAATGGGAATTGTAGTAACCGCACGTGTTGCTTAAAACGACAGCAAAAATTGGATGAGACGCCATCTTCATCAGAACGAGTGTATCCGGTTCCCTGTGAAACCTTCACAAGGAAATGTTCCTGTTTTTCACCTGTGGAACGGTTTCAATTTGAGTATCTACTGTAGACATTGTTCGGTGTATATTAATATTACATGAATCCTCTTTGGAAACATTTCACAAAGATAAATGTGTTTGTTTTTTTTGTCACACATTTATGAAATCTTTATGATGATCTTATTGTCTTCCTGTGTTTTTTGTTTTCTCAGGTGCACAGAGTGTCACAGCACACTGCTTCCTGGCTCTTACAAACTGGGAGGCGATTCCGGGGCCCTGGTCTGTGCACATCACCTTACTAGGAATGCATTATCTAACCAGAATGGTCGTCCCGATCTTGCTAAGAGACCGGTGTCGGTACAGTCTGCCAGGATTGGTCGCAGCACAGTTCATCACACGGCGCCGTCTGACGGCGACCCGGCAGAGACTTCTTCTCCGGTACAGCAAACAAACGATACTGACATGCCAGCCGGCGACTCTGTCGCAGACACTCCTGTTGCAGCAAACAAAGACTGCTTGGAAAAAACAAATACACAAGATGAGGAGACAGAGACAGAGGAGAAACAACGCTTGGCCACACCTCCCAACCCTTTTGATGAGGACGATGATGAAGAGGAGGAGCAGGGAGAGAAAGAGGAAGAGACACAAACACCAGCCAAGCACACGGCTAATGGGGACCTCCCTTCTACACCTGCACCTCATGTCGAAGGTATCGGTCGGCCAGTCCCCGCGCCCCGCCGGGTTTCTGATCCCACCCCTCCGCCTCGCCCTGCCCCGCGGGTTCGACTCCCTCGCACAGCAGACAGTCCCGCAGTCGGTAAGTGGTTTTTGGGCAGTAAATTTTTAAAGGTAGCAGTAACATTTGTTTATGGTGATACTCAAGACTTTTCCTGAAATCACAGGGGAAACTCAGAAGCCTCCGCCTCCTCCCAAACCTCGAGAAAGGTCGCAGTCTCCTGCAAGGTAGCAGAATTGATCTTAAATGCCATTTCACCTGCGTTACTCATACCTTCATAGTCTCTGTCAGAACTCTGAAATACATTTTGTCGCAGTGTGTGCTGTAGCTGTTTACCCCTCCATGTTTCCATGTGGATGAACTTTGTTGTCTTCCTATGTGTGACCCCCCCCCCCCCCCCCAATCACTATCTGTGTCTCACTGTTCA
>JAVDPK010000273.1:354421-370051 GCA_034780415.1 Cichlasoma orientale | reverse complement strand
CTAAAACTAAGAAGCATTTTCGTCCAAAAGACTAAGACTAAAACTAAAACAAAAATGGCTGCCAAAAACAACACTGTTTAAGACAAGGGTTTTTAAGCTGCATTTGGCATTACATCATGGACTCAGTAACGCAGGGCACAAAGGGAGCTATGGTAGGTGTGGCACTGGACCTGTGGAGGTGCACTGCGCAAGACTACGAATGTTTCATCAGTTTCTTTTTTAGATGAACCGATATCCTTCGAATTTCATTTATGGCCTTTCTCGCTTTAATGAAGGCCTTAAAACTGTAAACGCCACCTCACTGCCAGTCCATTTGCACTGAGTTAAGGTTGCTGAAATAAAGGGGGAGAGTGGAGTGTGGGACAGCGCCGGGGAGAGAGGGGTGAATGCAGGGAGAGCAGTGTGACTCTGCATGAGTCATCTATCACGTCAGCAGCAGAAAAGCTATTTTTAGCCGTGAAGCAGCTGTGGTGGAGACTGAATGACCCACATGTAAGTGAAGGATACAGGTTCAGAATACATTAACACTTGGAAACAATAAAAATTGGCTCATGCACGTCTGAGATGAGGTTGTAAAAAAACACTCTGATAACAGTGGGGAGCCAGAATGCACCAGTAGATATAATGAATTATTAAAATTGGTCTCAGAAGATGATTGAATTGTATAATTCTGTATTAATACGAGCTTGATTTTTTTTCTTCAACACCAGGTGGCGCCAAGTGCCTTGAGCGGCATGGTCACTGACTTTCATTCAGTCATTCCATTCATTCACAGCAGTGTGACTCCTTTGTGCTTACTACAGTGCCACACGCAGAACAAGAAGAGATGCAAAGCCTTATTTATCCTCTTTTATCACAAAGCACAGTGCAAGTATGAGGCAGGGAGACAAGAATGAAAACAAACAAAACAAAAACAAAATGAGCAAGAAAGCAAAATGTGTTTGCTCCTTTTTTATAGCACATTTCATTTCAGGTGGAAGAACAATGAGCTGCAGAAGGCATGAGCTACGATGGAGGTAACAGCCACAAAACGATATAGAAAGCAAATGTAAGCAAGTGAATAAATAGAAATAATTGAGGTGTGGCACTGGAGGTGTGGCACAATAGATAAAATAAAACAACAAATAAAATAATAATTAAAGCAACAAAAGACCAGCAAAATGGCACCCCCCCCCCTCTCGAAAAAAAAGGAGTGGTGGATCAGTAAAAACAATAATAACAATAACAGTCATAATGACCTCAACAAATGCAGTTTAAAGCTGAAATATGAGGTTATCTCTCTGCAGACCTGTGCAGCTGCAGAGACCCATCTTCAGGTCTCATTTCTCTCGCTTTCTCTCCAACAAAACCATAAACTCATGAGATATTTCTTCTGTGATCAGTCTCCATCCAGCCTAGTCTGCCACACACACACACACACACACACACACACCCCCACCCATACCATAAGCCGTATAAGATGGAGTGAAAGGGTTGCTAGGCAGACACCACCACACCACAGTTGCCAGGGGGATGCCTGCATGCAGAGGCAGCTGGAGAAATGGAGGAGTGTGTTGGGGGGGTTGGTGGTTCTAAATGAGGAGGAGGGGGGAGGAGCCAGACAAGTTCAAGGCCACTGTTTCCCCAGCATGGTAATGGTGGTGGTGGTGATGATGGGTGTGTGTGTGTGTGTGGGGGGGGGGGTATACATGTGTGGATTCAGATAAAGCAGGGGGAAGGGATATGAGTGTGAAAGTGGCTTGGAATTGGATGTGGTGTCTGATACAAAGCAGAGATGACGTAACTGCACATGAAATATGGCGAGGATGAGAACAACGGGCTTTGTGGCAAAATATAAAAAGCTCATAAGCAGAATCCACTCCTGTATACATAAATAAAAATATAGACAAAACAAGTTTAGGTTAATTTTTTAAATATGCAATAATTTAATTTTGTTTTACTGTCATGAATTGTGAGATTATTTCACTTTAGGGTTCTGCAATTACTAACAGGAATTAGGTCAAAAATCTCAGTGCAACGATAAAATTAATGGCAATGATAAACTTAATGAATGTGAAATTTATATAATGCAGTTAAAAAGAGTAATAAAATAATAAAATCATTTACAACAATGTCTGGAAGAAACTTAGATTTTTTTCGTAAGTGGGTGTGGCTAGAAGGAAAATAGATCCTAAACAAAACTGCTCACAACAAGTTTCTGGATTTCCTGGAGTCTCTTTCCAGAAATCATGATTTCTGAAGAGACACTGCTGTTTAGCTTTTCCAAATGTATGTTTATGTTTGTCACAAACAAACGCCATCCAGTTATATTATACTGTTTTCATAAAAATGCTGACATCAGTGCAGAGTAAATCTTCCAAATTGGGCACCTAAACAACATAGATGAATAACAGAGCTGCAGACCATGATTTGGGGTTGAAAGGTCGCTTTGAAGTAAGAATAATTAGAAATGGACCCACAGGTGTCAAAACCAAATAGGTTTCATCACAATACAACTGATAAGCTTCATGTATGAAACTGTGTTTCAGCCAGTTGGAGAGGAGGGTTAAGATTAGGGTTAATACACCGCCCTTCCACTTATACCCAACATGCCTGCCAACACCCCCACCCCAAAAGATCTGCTTAACAGAGGACTTTTCTTTCATACACACACTCATTTACACTGCTATTGTAACAGCTATCCAAGTATTGTGTAATTCACCCTGAATTAATTTTGATGTTGATAGCCTTTCTGCAAAAATCTGTTGCATTCTGATAATATATATATCTGCTTAAAAAAGGGAACATGCATTTATGTGGGTATAAATTATAGGGAGAATATGTAGGTAGGAGAAAAGAGAATTAATTACAGGCCTGGGCTTAAACTCACTGCCCTGTAGTTCCACAGTGAAGGAAGGAAGGAAGGAAGGAAAGAAGGAAGGAAGGAAAGAAGGAAGGAAGGAAGACAAAGAAAGAAAGAAAGAAAGAAAGAAAGAAAGAAAGAAAGAAAGAAAGAAAGAAAGAAAGAAAGAAAGAAAGAAAGAAGTGGCAAAAGTTTTAGCTCCTCATCTGTAAAGCATTGAACAAAAACTACAATATTTCCCTTCAAAATACTATGAAGTCCACATTAGCATTGGAAATGAAATCCTGTATGACAAGAAAGGCACCTGAAAACTGCACTTAATTACTTAAAATGAAAGTAAAAGTACTTAGTTACTTTAAGTCATTGCTTTCTGAAGAAAAGGCCTAATGTGATTTTGTGAGAAATTATTTTGGCGCAAACAAAGCCAGCCAAAGTTTCCCAATTAATGTTGATAAAATTACACATTAATCACATGATTAAAAAAATGTACTAACATATTCTATAAAATATGGTTTATGGATTCTTAGGCCTCACTTATATGCGTCATATTTCTGTCTCAGTTGTGGGACTTTAATTAGCAGGAAATTATAATGTTTTAAAATTTTATTATTGTTATTTTTTTGTTTGTGTGTCCCATTCATTTATTTACGAGTATTTTTCCACCCATATGAGCGTGATTAACAGGTCGTGCTGCTGTTGGGGCCATGGTGTCTGTTTAAAGGCATTCATGACCTTGCTATAAACTTAACCAATCCTGTAAATAAGATGGCATTACAACGTGAACCTGAAGATTAAGGGGCGGGGAGGAGAACAAAAAGAGAGGGGCTAGTAACACACACAGAGAGGGGAGAGAGAGAGAGAGAGAGAGAGAGAGTCTCGCGGAGAGACAGGGGACAGAAACGTGACTAGGCAGCCTAAGAGCTGTTATGCAACTGCTGACCTACTAACACATATTTCTAGAAAGGGAACCGGAGAAACTGGAGCAAAGTGTCCTGCAGCGCACAACACACGGGCAGCCCGAGCCAAAAGACAGAAACCACATCCAGCCGACCCACTGACTCAACGACTACTGACCCAAGCAGCGACAGGGAAAGGAGAAGAAAGTTTTTTTTCTCTCTCTCTCTTTCGGGAGGTTTTTTTCTAAAGGGGACACGGGAAGGAGGAAACGGGAGCGAGACAGCTTTTGTGTCGGGGAAGCCTGAATGTTTTCCTCCCTCTCCTGCGTGGAAAGGTATGTTTTGAATGAGCGGCGGGCTGCTGTGTGCTGTTTCTATCTGTTTATGTGCATTTTTTTCCACCATTGTCTGCGGGTAAATAGTCTTTGGGTGTGTGTGAGTGTTTTTTGAGGCGAGGACATGGTGCCCATGGCCGGTTATTGTTCACATGGCGACTCTCGGCTGCGCCGGCAGATCCCGCGTCCGTCCGTGACTTTGAGCCGTATGCGGCTTTTTGTCACGTAAAACACGCAGGCCGGTGTGCTACCTTTGTTGCGTTTTGCTGCGGTTTTCTACATTTGTTTGTTTGTGTTTCTTAATTTTTTTTTTTTTTTTTTTTTTTTTTTACAAAACACCGAGTCCCGACCGGAAAAAAACGTGGTTAGACATATCATCGCACATTATGAGGTCAATGTCAAGGCGGTGTAATTTCCCCTCATGGTGGTGTTTTCTAGGGAGCAGGGGGCTGCTGCTGTGCTCGGGCTGTGTTGTACGGTTAATACGCTATATTAGCTCCTGCACGTGGCATATTGGCATGTTGTTTTTATGTAGGTCATTGGATCACCTCAGTGACCAAGATATTGACTGCCCAGCTAATGCAAACGCTGGAATTAACGCATGGCTGTTTTTAGGTTATAAATTAATTTGAAGGTCTATCACAGATAAATCTGTCTGAATCTCATGTAAGAGCAGATCGTAAAGGAAGCGAATTATTATATTTTTACATATAAGTGTTGGGGAAAAGATTTTTGCAGAAAAGGGATATCTAAACATATCTTAGGGCTTTTGTTCAGAAAGATTAGTTGGCATGGTTTGTGGCACATATTAAATAAATGTTCATATGCAAAGGAGACAACGGTCTCAAAATGTCTGATTTCTGTTCAAAGTGAGTCACTGGGTGATTTTTCTTTGCTCATCAGGTGTGTTAAGTAAAGCACAGAGCTTTGCTTTGAGGGAGTTGAAGGCTATGACATAACCAGCACACAGCAGGGAAAAGCAATAAACAGCAGCTCCCTCCTGGGACAGAGACGCTTTGTAATTGATTCCCGTTCCCACCCAGCACTTTTCCCCTATCATTTATATCTACATTAACAGCAAAATTCTTGTATCTAAAGGAGCCATTCAGCCACAAAAGCTGATATCAGTGATGTAACTCAGCTGCTGAGTGTCTGTGAGCTATTTTTAACTTGCTTAGTCTTCTTTCTCCACCACAAAAGAGACACGGAGCAGAAACCAGATATAACACTTATTTTTGTTTTGGTTTTTTTTTTTGTGTCTCGAACAAGAGCGCAGTGAGGGCTTCGGGAGATCGTTTGTAAAGTTAGAATAACAAGTGAGCGTTCAGGATGTGATGCAATGCATGGAAACCCCTGTCTGGCGAAAGCAGGCACAGTTTTGGTGAATCCACCTACTGCCAGCTGGTCTGGTTTCAGAGCCTCCGCTCTGGCCCGACCAGCTTTCTGAATATAGGTCAGACTTGTATCTGGGTGAGGAGACACGAGGTTTACAGGGCAAGCGTTGGACTACTTTGACCACTCTGTCTGTTGCTCTGAGGAATACAAGACCACAGATGGCAGAAGACTTAACTGAGTTCAGCTATTTCTATGAGTTTTAATCTGTAGTTTTGGCGGATTTGATTTACTTTGAAAATCTGTACAACATTTATCTGATGAATGTAAGTAAAAAACTTTTGAGCTGTGGGGTAAAAGTAGCAGATGATTCTTGATTCACTTATCTGTGAGATTTCCTTCTTAATATGCATTTCAATATTCACATATTATAACAAGAGTCTAATTCTTTTTAGTTAAATCTGAGTTGCATTGATGTACAAGTCAAAGTATTTTTTAGTCACATGATACTTTGGGTACTTGCTAAATCGGACGCAGTCATATATGTCTCAGTAGCTGACCTGGAATGTCTGGATTCCTGTCTCTTAGTTTTGTTTAACACAAAGCCACAGGGCAAAATGGTTCCTAGCTGGGGCCCCTCCACGTGTGTGGTGTTGGATCATTTAAAAGATGGAGGAGAGGAAGAGGACGGCATGCGTTTTACTCATGCTTGCCTCATAGGGGGTCAGAGGTGAAGCATTCCTCCCGGAGCGGCAAGTGTCTGGGAACTACTTCAAAGTTGTGTCTCTGTGAAAAGCACAGAACCAATATATATAGTAGCTGCAGTGAATAATTCCTTCTAATGGGAAATTAGCCTCTGCAGAAAAAGACAGTTACATTATCCAATGCCCAGTTTCCCTTTATTCTGTAGCAATAGTCTTGGTTTTTATTCAGAGCACAACATGAGCACAGAGGACAGTGGAAAGGGAGCTCAGAGGACATTCAGAGCCAGTAACCTGTAGCTCCTGCTGCTGTGTAATATGCATGTGTTACACAAGCTTTTCTCTGTAGCAAGAGAAATTCAGAGCACGTACACTACGAGCAACAACAGCAGCCCCTCCCCTTGCGGTCCTAAGAGAGAGCCTGTTATATGTGAATTTGGCTGCAGAGATGGGTGTGTGCTCTGACGTCAATGCCGTATCTCTCACTATCATTTTTCATCTGCTGCTGATTCTTATTGTTATGTGAAGCAAAAGGTGTCGCAAGGTTTCCAGAGCGAACGGGAATTATTGTTGCAGGAAAATCATCGAGGCTTTCGTAATCTGATTTTTAGGCAGATGACGTATTCAAGTGTCTCTTTTATTGCTCCCGCTGCAGATTCTGTAAAATTCCTCTCATGCGCCCCCCCCCCCACAAAAAAGCTCACTCTGCTTCCTCCCTCCCTCACCTTTCTGTTGCTCTATTTTTAGAGTGTGCTCTAATACTCTCTTTCCCTCTCCTGCCCTCCCTCCGTTGCAGTCCCACTGACCTATTTTATGGCACACCGTCAAAGACAGGAGGAGTGTTTACCGCTTAGCATCGTTTCTAGGTCAGTGGGACAGCGTAGACGTATGTGTGCTTCCTTCCCACCCGCCTTTGTTTCGCACCCCCCCCCCCCTCCCTCCATGTCTTTACAAAAATTATTCAGGATTGGAAAGGGGTGGGCCGGGGTCATCCTACATGTTTCCACATCTGTTGCCATTGGTATGCAGATCCCTTACGGTCCGACGTAACTTTACACAAGTTTGTCGAGACTAAGAAACCAACGAGACGGAGTGAAAAAAAAAATCTCCAGCATATCTACAGCAGACCTTGCCCCTGAGTTACAACACAACACACATGATTAAATAAATGGTTAATTATTCAGGGTAGCTTTCAAGCTGTTCCAAGGTCACAATGTGTTTTCTTTTTCCTTTTTTTTTTTTTGAATGCGAGATTATGTAACAGGGTCGTTGACTCACTGCGAGGAAGAAGAAATGCAGTCACCAGTTGGGAGAAGAGATCAGTAGATTAGATAGTTGTGTAGCGTTATCTCTCTCGTACAAAATGAGAAGTTATATGAAAAAAAAATGCGCCTCGGTGGAGGTAGATGTGAACTTGTCTTGTTCGTCAGAACTTTTGTTCTCTCGTTGACTTTGGATTACCTCTTACATAACAGGAATCGTCTGTACTGCCTTTTCTCTCATTTGAGGCTTCGCTGCACAGAAAGAACACAAGACAAACATAGGAGCAAAAACAGGGACCGAGAGCTGCTTTCTGTTTCTTCTTTTTCAATTTAGTCTCTTTGTGCTCTGTATTATTATTATTATTTTTTACTAATAACAGAACACAAATAGGACGGGCAGCAATAATAGATCTATAGCTTACTACATAATAAAAACATAATCAGCTGGATTGCAATCATTGAGTCAAAAAGCAGCAGAGAACATTCTGCGGGGATTCCTGCATTCATAATGATAGAAGGTCATATTTGCACTCTGTTTAATTCCATTATTGCAAATGAAAAGCGACACCAGAGTCATTGTTGCCTACAGGCACAGTGACCTAGATTATTGCATTTGCTCAGTGTGTGTGCGCGTGTGTCATAAAAAGGATGTTTTTATGTTCCTAAAGGACTTCAGGGCCCTGTGTAATGATGTGTTCTTAATTAATGCATCATCTGTGTAATCCGATGGAGTGAGCGAAGCAAAGAAAAATAAGGGCAGATCTAGTTATTACATAACATGGCGCTGCTGTCAACATCCGCCTGTGCTGCCTTTGCCATTGTTTTTAACTTTTTATGATGTGAGACATGTTGGGTGGGCAAGGCTTCCTGTTGATAAGATGTTGACACCGCACAAGGAAGTTCAGCGGCTTGTGGTGTTGAGTAATTTCAGAGAGTGAGATGAACTACCAGAGAAACTGACAAAACAGAACCCCCTTTGCTCTCGTTTTACTACGTTTTAGAAAATGAAATCTATAAGCAGAAATTATAAATGCACAGTTTGTGTTGTCTTATTATAACTACAGTAATGCAGGATCAGTGTGCAGATCCCATTTTTATCCGTCCTCCTCCAGCTCTTTTATCTGTCAGTCTCTGCAGAGCTGGCAGCAGGTCAGCCTGCCTCAGCTCTGGTTATGTGATGAAGCTCCGTCTTACACAAGAGCTCTGCAGCAGGGGCAGCAGGAGCACATGCACATGTTTAGCCCTAGCCTCAGCTGTGTGTATGTGTGTGTGTGTGTGTAGCTACGCAGACTCTGCATCCACCTTCATTTTCTTTCTGAAGTCAAGGAAACACAGACAAGAAAGAAAAACACTATCTAAACCCTTGGGGGTTCGTTTTTTTTGTGCCGGTTGAATTGAAATGAACAGACCGTGTATTGATCTCAAAGCTTAGACCAAAGGGACCCAGAATGAATCTTTGTACTACAGTTAATAAATATAATCTGACCCAATTTACGTGTAAATACATGTCACAATGGACTGCAGTGATTGTACAGCTAATCTAACTCTCTGCTTTTGTCCCCCTCCCTCCCTCTGTCACTGTTTCAGTAACCCATTTAGTGGTCGACTAACAGCGGCGTTGAAGCTGGATCCTTAAGGAACCCAAAAGTAGACGGACTGACCTACATCCCATGTAAGACACTGAAAGAAGCAGGTCAGCTGCCTGACAGATATCACAACTCTGCTGAAGATCGAGGAAGACACTGATAAACTCAAAGTCACCCCAAGTGAACCTCCCGAGACTGCTTTGAACTACTTGCCAAGACAGCTGGAAAACTGTTTGTACAAAGTACAGAACTTGTTTCTTGTTTTAGATTCCTCGCTCAGAACACTACTTCAATGTCTGAGGTTTTTGTGGAGTTCCACCTCTTTTTAATCTTTCTGGCTAATTTGGACACTTGAACATTTTGATATTTATAATTTAAGTAACAGAAATCAATGAGGCTATCCTTTCGAGGAGCACAAATACCTCATCCAGAAGTTTTTGCTGATCCTGCGACATAGGTCAAACGTCTTAGTAACGAAGCAGAAGGCTCATATAGTTTTACATCTTTTCCCTCACCCCCTTTGCCCTTTGCTAGAGTCCTACTCTAGCACCCTGCTGGGAAAAAATGGAAAGTCTCAGTATACACCTCCCATCCACCAGCAACAAAAATGCCTTGGATGTTGACAGTTTTTCCCCTTACAATGGGAGCGTCCCATCCCCTACTTCTGAGGGTGGCGGACGGGTTAGCCGCCAGGCTAAAGGTAACAAGCCTACGACGGTGACCTCCCGTCGCAAGAGAGAGTTCATTTCTGATGAGAAAAAAGATGCTTCCTATTGGGAAAAGCGGAGGAAGAACAACGAAGCAGCCAAGCGTTCAAGGGAAAAGCGTCGCCTCAATGACATGGTGTTGGAGAACCGGGTGATGGCACTGAATGAGGAGAACGTTCGTCTCAAGACGGAGCTCCTTCAGCTCAAGTTGCGCTTTGGCCTCATCAGCACAGCCTCCTACATGGAGAAAAGTCAGCAGATCTCCAACAGTGTTGCTGATGGAAACACTGGTGGCAATGGGAGCAGCACCAGTGGCACGCCAAATGGTACCGCCTACCTCTCAAGCAGTGGTTACTCCAGTGCGTCCCAGGTGATGCTGAATTCGGACTCATCGGAAGCTGAACAGTCCAGTCGCAGCGAGCGCCACTCCACGCTCCACAAGTACTCTCCACGTGGCTCTGTGTCTGACATGTCTGACAGCTCCTCCAGCCCAGAACCGATGGGCTACAGCATAAAGAAGGAGCCCACAAGCATGGAGATGGCTGGTCTGGAAAACAGCAGGATCACCAGTGGGATCACTAATGGGATCCCCAATGGAATGCCAAATGGGGCTTACCATGGCAGCCACAACACTCTGGTTTCTCCTCACCAGCAAAGCTCCCCATTGGCCGAAAGTGTCATGGACTTCCAGCAGCATCATCAACAACAGCAGCAGTGCCACATGGAGGTTTCCAACCCTGCTCCTCAGGCCACCTCAGCTCAAAGGAGCGTCATCTTGTATCGCTCCAGCAGTGGCTGTTATCCCATGGAGAGCCAGAGGCCGGAGGAGCAGCAATCTCAGCAGAGCAGAGCTCCTCAACATTGTCAGGACACATTGACTTCCAAGTTTTCTGACTGCTCAGTGGCGATCACAGAAGTTGCTGAGAAGCTGGAGAGAACAAAGACCTTGGACTCCCCACAGTATGAATACACCAATGGTCATTCTGAGTCAGCAGAGGAACTGCAGCAAATGTATAATCAGCATCATGACAACCACAGTCTTCGGCACACTGAAAACCACCACAACCCCTTCGCCCCTGATCTGATCCACAACAACGAGGAGGGCAAGTCCTCCTTCATACAGCACAACGGCTACCTCAACACACTGGATGAAGAGCCCCCGGTGCTCACCTATGAGGGAGGCCCCCGAACTGATGGCTTCTATCAGGAGAACTCTTCAGCTAAAGACACTTCTTCAAGTGATGGAGACCCTCGTAGCTCTGATAAGGAGGGTTCCACAGATGATGAGTCCCCTTCCTCATCCTCCTCAGATATCAGCAGCTACCACCAGAAGATGGAGGGAGCTGGTGGTTTGCATGGTGAGTGCCAAGCTGAGGTTAAAGCCACAGCCCTTCCCCACAAGCTCCGCCTCAAGTACAGAGCTCTGTCCAATGGAGCGTGTGGGGCGCAGGTGGACGGACTGCTCATCACCTCAATGTCCCCTTCTCCCACTTTGCCTCAGCACCCTTACCTAGCTCTGTCCAGCAACCCTCACAGTGGTAGCTCCAATGGGGAGAGCAAAGACACTGAGAATGAGCCTGAGTATGCAGAAGAAGTCAGACCTCAGGTGAATGAGAGGCCAGAGGCTAAAAAGGAGGGAGGTAAAAAGGGATCCAGCAGTGGGAGGGGTGGGCGCAATAAGAGGCGAGATTAAGGACAAATAGGAGCAGCTTGAGCATTTTCCTGTCACCTCTCTGCCGTTTGCGGTGGACAGACAACAAGAACTGTGACTCACATTGGCACCTTGCAAGACATAAAAGAAGCCAGTGATCAGTATGAGATGTAGTTAGGATGTGATTTCACCATCAAGTTTCACTGTGTCACCTGTACCCCTTCCTTTACTCTCTCCTACCTCCCACCTATCCCTCCAGTTAGATTAACGAGGGATGTGACAGAATGAAACTCTTCAGAGCTGGAGTTTGGGATATTTCCCTTGTGGAAAATTCAAACATTATTCAATTATTCATTATTGTAAACTGCCTTAGTGGCTGGCCAGTGTTTATTGTGGCATTATGGGAACATTCCTTTAACCAAAGACACACATCCTTCCTTTAACATCTCCCCTTTTGGCAAAGAGTTACATTCTTCCTCCCTTCCTCCCTTCTTCTCTCTTCTTCCTCTCCCTTCACCTTCTTGACCATCTGCACACAAGTCCTCTTCACTATTGAAGCACTTAGATTGTATATTACTGTGACATATAAATTTGCATATATGGAATATATATTTTAAGACGAAAACTGTCACAAAAAACAATAAAAAGCATTGGGATGCGGAAGTCACGGACTTAAAAGTGATCAGCTTGTTTGTTGTTTCAAGACACCTTGTACAGTCTCTCTTTGTTTAGATGCCTCAAAGTTCTTCTTTTACTAAAAGTATGAGCCACAACTTGTAAAAAAAATAAATGAGGTACCCTTCTTTTTTTACATTTTGAGTTCAGATCGGGGTCCTTATTTAGCTGATCTGACCTCATTGACGCTCAAAGTTGTCAAAACAAGTGAAGGCCAGTTACTCGCATATCAGTCCACGCTATGCAGTCACACTTTCCTGTTGGCAAGCACAAGGTGAGCCTTGTTTGCCAGCCGTTCAACAAAAAAAAATCAATACGTCTTCATTTCAAGACAAAAATCGTCTGTCCAGTAAATGAAATGGCTCTCCAGTCACAACCAGCAAAGCTGCTCTCTCTCTCTTTATAAGGTGCCTCTTTATTGTGTTGTTCCTTGTCCCCACGTTGGCAACGTCTTAACAATCCCGCTCACCTCCGCACTGAGTTTTAGCTACAGTAGCTGCAGTAGATCATAAAGTATGTACAAGTTTAACTGTTTCACTTCCTGGTGCCTGCCTCTGGCCACTATGTATAAATGTAAAGTTGTCTATCTCTTGTATACTGCTGTCATTATTTTATTATTGTTTTATTAATATTATTTTCTGTTGTATTTGGGTTTTTATTTTCACTGTTATGTGTATTTTTCTGTCATTTACCTGTGTCATTTTTGCTCTAAGCTCTTTCTGGTTGTGCTGTGTATTTATTCATGCTACCCTTTGCCCCAGTTACCGTTTGTACTCTGTGTTACTGTATAACCTTTGCTGAAAGCCTTTTTCAAAAGGAAAAAAAATAAAAATAAAGCTTGGCCAGGAGTGATTATGTAATACTTCACGTGGATATGCAAATGGTTACAAAAAACACTCATTTTTAATTGTGAAAGATTCAAAATGGGGGAAAAAAAATAAAATGATGTTGAATTTATACACATCTCTCTTGGATTTTTTTTGAGTTGCCCTTATGAAATTTGACAGGAAAGTTACACAAACACGCAAAATTATTCAGACAAACAGAAGTCCAGCAAGCTGATTCACAGCACTCAGATGGTAAAGTCCCTGTCTGCCAGCGCAGCTCGGTGTGAGCCAAAAAAAAACTTAACTGGTTCACCACGTCATCACTTCATACCGCTGACTGGCAAACATTTACTAACTCTGGCACATCAGTACAGGAGGGCATCTGTTGGGTAACACAGGGATGAGTCTGGATATTCATGTGACTATATTTATAATGACAGGCACAAACTGAACATGACTGCAATGTAACCCGAAAATCTTAAAATTCAAAGCCATGCCTGCTCACAAAGGGTATAGTCAGTGGATAAAACACAGCATTATAAGATCAGACCTACTGCTTTAATTAATTTAATTTAAAGAACTAAGTAAAACATCTAAAAATAGCAAAGAGGGAAATAAAACTGAGGAGTACAGTTTCAGCGCACCTACAAATGTGCATGCAACAACTTAAAATAGCCAACATTTAACATTTAGCCTTGTAGAAAGAGCTGAAGATGTATCTACAAATATTTTATAGTCTGCAGTCTCTGCTCACTGTAAACTTTTGAGCTGCGTTTTGGTTTTCGAGGCCAAAGCTTTGTGGGTTTTGCTCATTTATCGGTCCCATTTACATGCATGCTGCCGTTTTTACACTATCTGTGCCACCGTAAAGGGCAGGCAAAAGACGTTTAGCAGCTATTGTGCCATTGTAAGGGAATATTGCAAGAAACAGAAGTCCAAGTTAATGATGCATCTATTGTATATATAAAAAGGCACCTGCTGGCAACTTTTTTAACAAGATGCCATATCAGTGTCACCAATAGAGCCTTGCTGGATTGCTGTAAGCCAAAAAAACATAAGAATCACAGGGTGGATTTAACCAAATGAAGTAAGATCAAAGCCAGACTAACACCTTTTACAGAATCTCAGCTGAAACGAAGGTTCAAACTGCACATTAAGCAGTGTTTCATCAAAAGATCACAAGCAAGGTTATGATCATTTCTGTTTCTGGCATTGTCCAGAATTGCTCAACGTGATGAACCAATTCTTGTTTTAGTTGGAGAAGTAAAGGGAGAAAAAAAAAAACAAAGTGTTTCAGAGTGCAACAATCCAAAACAAGTTACACAAGTTTCTTGGGAGAAATCTGTGTCAAACTGAATGCCGAAGTGTCCAAACAATCCTGCAGTTAATGAAACGAAAGCTGACGGGAACAGCGGGCTGGCATGCTCAGTGCATGCCACTGACAAGGGTTACATAAGAGCCATTAGAGGAAGGAGAACCTATCAGATAGAGAGGTGTTGCAATGTGAAGGGAACACCCAAGTTTCTTGAGAATCTCAAGCGAGCAGCTCTAGTCTGAAAAGGTCAACAAAGAAGGGAGGAACTCCCCAAAAATCACTCGTTTTCATCCTCTGAGTGCCTCGCATTGTGCAATTCTGTGACGCAGATTTGCTGCATCCACGGCACTTACTGCTCGCGTCTCAGTTTCAAAAAGATGGAAGAAGGATGCATATGTGTGGAAGCAGCTGACCACAGAAAGACCTGCTATTTTCAGCAATATGAAACTCTGATGTGCTTTTGTTTCTGCTCTCCAAACCAACCACCAACCGACTATAACAAGGTGACATTCCTGAGAAAACCGCAGTGTCTTGTAGTTCACCCCCCACTTCCTATCCTCCGTCGTCCCCGTCATCAATATCTCTTGCTCTTTTTCTCTCATTCCCTTTTTTTTTTTTTTCCCCAGCCCATCTTTGAGCTGTAAAAGCTGCTTTGTATTGTGCGGAGGCTTGTGAAAACAGGCCAGGAGAGTAAAAGTAGGTCAGTGAGGAGGGATAGAAGAGGATAGGGTGAGGAGTGAGAGAGAGAGAGAGAGAGAGAGAAAGAAAGAGTGGGGTTATTTAGAGTGAAGGGAGAAAAAAGAGAAAGGGGGAGGAATAGAATAGGGTTACATCACATTCCTCCACAGTGTAAACTTGAGCAAACTACTCAGAGAAAGCTCTTTTGCTACTGCCTGAAAGAGCAGGTCAGTAGCACACACATAAACAAACGCACAAGTGCACAATTACACACTGGAGCCAACTTTGCATTTGCATCCAACTGACATTTATATGAAAATAAAAACCCCACACATGCGAACGGAACAATGTGTTGGAAAACTCCATGACATTTTCAATATTATAATTATTACAGTTACTTTGTTCTTTAAAGATTTAGTGATTAAAGTAGCTGAAACATATTCTTATGATTTTGCTTCATTACAAGTAAGTGGATATTTTTGTCTGTGAAATGTATTCTCCTGTGGGAATGTGTAAATATCCACCTTGACAAATGTCACTGAAACATTCCCACAGAGTCAGAGCACCTGATACTGACTCATGAGATAGATACCCAGCTCTGATTTGAGTTGACCTCATTTCAGTTTTAGTGTAATTATACCTCACACAAACTCCAGCCTATCCCCGCGATGTGCAGAGCAACAGAAGAAACATGATCCACGACAGCAACTTTGCTAGAATATGAAGAAGTTAAAAATTGTAGTGAGAGGTATGTGTGTGTGTGTGTGTGTGTGTGTGTGTGTGTGTGTGTGTGTGTGTGTGTGTGTGTGTGTGTGTGTGTGTG
>JAVDPK010000273.1:311960-328325 GCA_034780415.1 Cichlasoma orientale | reverse complement strand
CCGCATTGCTTTGGCGCCCCCCTTGTGCGGCGCCCCTATGCATTGCATATAGTGCATACCCACTTTTTGCGCCACTGGCCGTGGGTCCAGCATGCATGGCGTGATGTATGCTGTATTATAGTTTATAGGGCATGATTCTAAGAATCTTAACAAATAGCCCAAAATATATTACTTTTGTATATACTTACTAATTATCAGGCAACTCCCACAGTGTGCCCACAATAGCTGGAGAAACGGTGATCAAATCAATAGATAATCCACATTATTGTACCCATATTAACCTTTAAAAAGTGCTTTTGGGGGGGGGGGTCCTGTAAAAAAAAAAAACAATTGAAAAAACAAGATTTCAAAACCAACATTTATTAATTGACTACAAAAAGAAAGACAATGTAAACCTTTTATAAAGTCAGAATTTGCACAATATGAACAAGCTTTATTTTTATTGGAGTGAATGACAAAAACAAACAAACAAACAAAAAAACCTATTGAAAATAATGAGTGTAAATCCAGGTTAAACCATCTGTAATCTCTTAAGGCTTTTATTATCATACTAATATTTTGCTTGCAGTTAAGCAATCTTGCTTTGGTGAGCTAATATTAAACAGTGCAATATGCTTAATTAAACAATTGAAGCACAACTTTACTCAACATGCCACAAACTACACTGTTCAAAGCTGCCATATAGACATAATATCAATTAAAAAATTATTCCAAAATGTACAATGAAACAGAGCGCAGTAGCTCTTGAGGCAATGGAGCTTAAATGAACTCCATTTATCATCTATAACTCCAGCTCCCATATTCCTTCTGTAATAAAAACGCACCCTGTGTGGGCAGGCAAAGGAAGACAATTAAGAGCTTCTAACAAAATACAACATAATACATAATACAACAGTAATATCATAGAGACAATATCCAATTTGATACAAATACACTGTTTATGTACAAATGAAATGGCACTGCAATTTCTCCTTTTGTTCTTTTAACTTGAAACAAACGCACACACACAGAAACACATACACAAATGCTTAGTCCACAGATTTGTAGTCTTCGTTGGACTTCTTGAGGAGCTTGAGCAGGTCCTGTGACATGAAATACGGCCTCTCCTGTGATCCATCATTGCGCTCCAGGTCCTCCACTGTGACACGGACAGAGAGAGTTGAGGACCAATTTTCCCAGCAGCACACTAACAGATCTGTAATCTACCTTGCTTTTATTTATGCACTGTCTGTCTGTAATCAGTTTTGTCCCACAGCTCCCTAAGAAGTTGTACTTAATCAATTCGCTTTGAGCATTATGTAGCCCGGAGGCTGGACCCGTCCTAAGAAATAACTGAATGGCATGATTAAAAGGACAAAAAGGGGGAAGGCACACTTAGGTTACAACGTATTGTTTATTTTGAATGACTTTTCTCATTTTTTTTCTTTATGTACCTCATCAAATATCTCTTAGTTCAAACTGTTCACAAGTTACTTCCACACAAAGTCCAATAGCATGTGATTAAGGGTCACAAATACACACAATGCCACTTCTTTTAAGGGCTCACAAGCTAAAAAGGGGAAACATCTGGAAACAAAATGCCCTTAATAACAAAGAGAAATATATTCAGATTTTTGTAGCTAAAGCCCAACTTCAGATTACTCAAGTGATACTTAGTTTAAGAAGGAGGAGGAAGAGGAACTTATCCAAATCAACTCTGACATATAAAATGCTTGTTGTGCGCTTTAGAGAAGAAATCATTGCCCGGGGTTCATTTAACATGAAAACTCACCTGCTTCCAAACACCAAATCAAACTTGAAAGTCAGAACTACTACGATTAAATACAATCACCTTTAATCAAGATTTACATCCAGTAACTATGGAATGTCATCAGAAATTTTAGTGGAAAAACAGCTTACATCATCTTTCACAAAGTGACAAGAAAAAGGTACAAAAGCATCCAGATACTTAAGATGTTAGTTAGCATTCAGAAGGTCATGTCAATACCATGCAGTGCTTAAAGAGAGAGAAAGAGAGACAGATTTAAGGGGGAGGAACAGAGCAAGGCAGGAGGAGTCAGTAAACAAGTCGGGGGGTTCGTAGAGTCTGAGAGGTCATGATGGCTTCATCATGGCGACACAATCACAGCACTTACATGAGTGCGAAATACCAAGGCAAGTAGGTGGAAATACAATATATGGAATCCTGTCTTTGCAAGGACTTCCACTTGACTGAAGCCAAAAAATACATAACAGACGTACACTACTGTATATGTACAAGTTCGATAGGGAAACGAAAAATCCAATATTCATACAGTATATCAAATATGTCTGTTAACGTTTTGGCATCAGCTGGTATTATTGTAAACAGTGAAAGAGATTTACCTTCAATTGAGATGTGTTTGTTCTGACTGTAAACACGGTACTTGAGTGTATCTGTAGTGCATTCGTTAACAGCATTAAGACAACAAATATTAGTGACAGTAATCAGGCACGGGTTCAGCACTCACGATGTTCAAACAGATCTTCACGATGTAAAAACCAACACTGTTCTAAAACCAACACAAGAGAGCGTTTTGATTTGTTTTTTCAAGCTACAAAGATGCACTGGGCTTTTGACCTGCTTCAAACCTTCCACCCTCTCCAGGTGGACATCACTCCCATACTCACATAGCAAGGCATTCTGAAACTTTAGCTTGTTGTATGGCATACATTAAACAGGTCCCTATCATAAAGGTGGAGTTACACATCTTTCATTCTTTATGCTTAATAAGATTTTCTGAGCCTCAGCTGCTTTGCAACATCTACTCCTGTGATCCGGACGGAGCTTTTTCTTCCTTAGTCTCCTCTTTTTCCTCTTTCTTTTCTCCAGTCTCCTCTTTCTCTGCCTCCACAGCTGCAGCTGGCACCTCCTCTGTCTTTTCCTCTGTTTTCAACTCCTGCTTTTCTGACACCTCTTTCACCTCTGGTTCTTCTTTCTTTTCGCTCTCATCTTCCTGACTGATCTTTTGCTCCTCTGTCTTCTCCTCTTGTGGCTCTTCAGCATCTATCTTGGACTGCAAAGGCTGCTCCTCCTCATTTTTCTCATTTAGCACCGTCTGTTCTTTCAGCTGGATTTCTCCATCCTGCTGCTGCTGAAGAGGTGTTTCCTCTTCCACTTTAACCTCGTCCATTTGCTTCGCAGCATCCGCCTGCTCAACACCATTGCGATCTTCCTCCACTGGCTTTGATTTGGAGAGGATCTCATGCAGCTCAGGGGACATGAAGTAAGGCCTTTCAGAAGAGCCATCATTTCTTTCCAAGTCCTCACCTTATAAGCGCATGGGTATGTTGTGTTTTTTGAATGGGTTAATGGAAAATTAAGGGAAAAATGAAAAGATAAAAGAAAGGAAATGTGTGGGATTTAAAGTAAAGTGGAATTAATGGGAAAAATGAGACAAAGAGAAGAAAGGTCAGAAACTTCTCTGGAAGAAGTAGAAACCAGCAACTCAGTATTAGACAGCTTTATGAGTGCTTGCAAACAGGAAAAGAGAAAACGTGGCTATTTGGTGAATGAAAAATGACTCACAGAAGCAGAGGAAAAGTGTGTCCACACACATAGCGTACACGCTGAAGAAGCCATGGGCGATAAGGTAGGATCCCACTACCACCGTCTGTGAGGACAAAGTCATACATGCCATTAAATATCCACAGATTTAAACTGAAAACTAAGATCAAGTTTTACTAATATAATTGCGCTTACCAGTATTGGGACCCAATAATAGTTGAGAGAGGGAGCAGCGTCCTCTACAGCTTTGATTCTTCCAGAGAAGAAGAAGAAAGAGAAAATCCCTGTGAAAGAAAAAAAAATTAGTAGATTGAAACTAGAAAGGCAGACATAAGTCTCTCTGGTGTCTGGATCTAAAAATAATTTTTTTAAAAAAACCTCTCTTACCAACGATGCCAACAATAAGGAGCTTCCCAAGGAACAGCAGGAAGTCTGTCACTTTATCTAAAACAGCCACTCTGTGCAGAACACGAGAGTGTGTTGAATTAGAACAGACTAAGAATAGCAAATATCGAATAAAGTAAATAACAACAGTGTCTCTATAATGAAATCTCACCTGATAATGTTTCTCATGAGAAGGAAAAAGGCATCTCGAGCTGCGGTACAGAAATTTTTTCCATAGATTGCAATCTGGAGGGGGGGGGGGGGAAAGGCAGTTGAAGCACTTTAAGGGCTGGTGAGACAGAGTATCTGTCGCTCAGCTGTGTCCAGTTACAGGAACTTACCATGATGTAGGCGTTTCTGTTCAGGAACTTGATGCATTTCTCCAGACACCAGAAGCAGCACTTCAAGCAGGTTAGCAGAAACTTGGCAAATTTGTTTTGAGCACCTTAGAAGCAAGAAGAGCGCAGGATAGCAGAAGCATTTTGGTATGATAGAAACCACAGAATAAGCTGATAGCAGCCTGCATTCAGGCTGCACTTTTCATGCACATTTAACAATCTGCATCACCGCCACCACTGTAAATGCATATAAACAAAGACTTTGATTAGAAGATGATAAACAGAGTCCAAAAGTCAAATGCATGATGTGGCATCTTACCTTTTAACTTGTGGTCCAGATACTCCAGAATGACCCTGATGACCTGGACCAAAGACAGGATCAGAGAGCCGAACGCCAGCGAGCCTGTGTGGTACCTAATCGGCAGGAGGAAACAGGGCCCAGCTGTGAGCATCAGTCATTCTTTTCCCTATCTTACAACAGGGCAACCAACAAGATAACCATATGGAGAAAAGGACTTCCTTCAAAATCCTGTCAGCTTTGTACATCTCTTACAGAGTAACCGCTTCAAGCTGCCAAGATAAAACCAACATCCACAAATACAAAAACTGTGCATTAATCTACTTTCTGACCTGAGGGCTCTTCCCAGAGAGGAGAAGATGGGGTAGGCAGGGATATCCTCAGGCTTCTTGAAGGCCCAGTAATATGATGCAAATGCACCCGACAGAGTGACTTGTCCCAAGGCCGTCACAAAGTTTGCACACCAAAAGAAGAGGAAGACGTTGTAGAATTGAAAGAGGATGAGGTACTTGTGATAGAGCGTCTCACCACCATAGAACGCAAACAGGCACTCTGCGTCTGGGCACAGACGCGACGCATTGGAGGTGTTGAATGTCTTTGATCAAGAGAAAGAGAGAAAGGGGGCACACTGTAAGAGAGTTTTCTGTGATGCTGTCCAGGTAAATTCAGCTTTATCAAACTATCAGCACTTGTTTGGGCTTCTTCCTTCAGAGTCTCAAATATCCTGAAAGCTTGCCACCTAAAACATATTTAGCAGAAGAGTGACATTTAGAGGCATACCTTGGGGTCACAGGTGTCACGTGAGAATGCACATTCAGAGGTGTTGAAAACTTTGTACACCTGCTCATTAGAGGTGGACAGGAAACTGGTCAGAGATGTCAAGGAGAAGAATGGGAAGTATATCCCTGCAAAGGAGTCATGCTACACCTGCTACGGTGATAAAAGGTGACATGTAGGTTGACTATCACAGACCGGTGAAAGGATACACTGCAGTAATGGCCCAGTATGCGATCACCACAGCCAGAAGGGCAAAGGTCAGCAGTGGGTAGAACAGCGATGACATCACGTGGCCAACAGCTCTGACAAAGCAAACGGCAAAAGAAACTTTATGTTCACATGTTTAGACGTAATACTGTACAGAAGCAGGACAGTTGATGATGCTGGAGTGTAAAATCTGTTTTACTCTTAAGGAAACAAATGCAATCAGTCCTTTAGGGGCAGTTGTAATTCCAACATTTGCATTTTATTACCTTGCTGGCAAACAAATACTATATACACACCTTATAAATGTAAGTGAAATACTCAGCTTAGCTACGTCTGGTCTTCAGCAAGTCGTGCAGGAAATATTTGAATCTTAAGCAGCGACGTGCTCTGCTGCGTTCACCAGCTAGTGATTAATTTTGTCTGTCTGCTGTTTAATGCTGGACAGGCGCACTCTAATGAATTTAAACAGCCGCCTGGTGTGGCTAGAAATGAGGTGTGCAGCGAACAAAAACATTAAACTGCACACTAAGATCAAAACACTGAGCTTAAAGGCACTGAAGCGGCTCCACGGATCTGACTGAAACCGCAGAATGTGGGGGATAATTCTGAGTTCATTACTACAAGTTATTCTTTTCACAACACCCACTGTTGTCTGGTCCATTGCTAACTTTTAGAATACCGACTGCTAGAGCTTTGAAATATGCGAGCAGATCGAATTCCTTTTCCATTTTAATCTGGAAAGCAGAACAGAGAGATCCTAGTGAAAGTCTGGCGCAAATCATCATTTCAGACCGACCTGCTCGCCTCTTTGATGAGGGCGATCGCAATCAGGATTCGCTTCCTGAGGAAGATGAGTAGCAGGATGATAATGAACTCCACAATAGCCAGGATAATCACTGCAAAAAGAACACAACAGATTAACAGGAACACTTCATCCAGAGACATACTACAGAATCAAAGTGTGTCTGTGCTCACTGAAAGCCAGCCAGGTCTGTCTGATCTGCAGGTAGACAGAGAAGTCCGTCTGCAGGCCCAGGTCGCGGATGGTGACATCAGCACCAGGCTCACCCTTCAAGCTGGCAAACTCCATGTAACAGTGGAAAATTCCTAAAAATAGACAAGTTTATTGGCTGACTTCCATTTCAGTCAGAACAATATTTAGGTTCTTCAGAAGCTAAGGACTTACCATATCCGATGACTAGGATCACCAAAATAATCATGATCCAGACCATGATGCCAGCCAAGAATCGCAGCAGGACGATGAAAATCAAGCTGACGACCATGGCTATCACCAGACCGCTGGAGAGGTGGACACATATGATTAAAGACTTGGTGACAGAGGCATTCTGTCCATAATAAGGGCCCAGTTGTTCAAAAGATGTATTGCAGAGAAATATTATCTGGTTATGGTAATCCTTTTTTTTTTTTTTGGTTCCATGGATCATGTAATCCAGCTCACTTTTGTCCTGGTTGTTCAAAAAAAAAAAAGAACTGGATAGGATCACTCTGATCCAGAGTTTTAAGGATTACCAAATGCAGATGACCAGTGCTTTAACTGTGATGCAGGGGGCGCCAAAATTCCCACAAAATAAAAGATCCTTAACTAACTACATTAAGTTTGTTACTAACAGCTATTTAGTGGAATATTTCATTAGCAATAAGCTCATTATTTAATCCACACATATGTTTATCTCAGCACCTTTGTCATAATGTGGATGTACCGTAAAGAATGACAAACAACTGCGAAACCACAAAAGCCGCAAGTAAGAGAGGAAAAAAGTAGGCTGCTGCTGTTAGCTAGCAAAGCAGGGTTGACCAAAATAACAGGGTTCAAAAGATGAACATTTCTTTTTGTTTTTCTGCAGCAACACACTTTCTGCACTCTTTGTCTTTATGCCTTTACTCCACTGGGCCTAACTTATAACTGAGGAAGAAACTAAAAAATGACCAGGAGATGGCAGCAAGCTATCGAGCTTTTCCTGTTCTTTCTTCTTGATGCTGCAATCACTTGGTATTGCAACGTCTATCACTACAACTTTCTTCCTTCGTTTGTCCAGCCTGCACCTGGGGTCTTGCCTTGTGTGGTAGACCCCAGCCACTGTCGATCTTGTGCTCAGAGTTTGTTCCTGTGCTGCCATGATTAGTGCCTCTGTGTTGTTTCATCCAGGATAGGTGGTTCTGACACTCAGTAGTCCTCGGCCTCCATCCTTCCGCTTAGCGTGCAGTCTCAGGGTGCTGGACTTGGGGTGAAACCCTTTATGCATGGAAAGGAGCGTCCTTGTCTTGATGTCAGTGGGTTCTATCTCCTCCTTTAGCCAGCTTATTATCCCAGCAGGGTATGTGATGACTGGCAGGGTGTAGGTGTTTATTGCCTGGATCTTGTTCTTTTTCTTTCAGTACCTACGTGTGTGTGTGTGTATAGGTGCGTGTGATTTCAGGATTTGTTTCTAGCTCACTCGATTAATCCGACCAGATTACTTTTGAACAAGTGAGCCAAAGCGAGTATATATTCTGGTTTCACGTCCTAATTTATAAGCTATCTAGTGCTGTGATTCAACATTTAGTCTGTTACTGTAATAGCAGACAATAGACAGACTTACAGTAATATCCAGTGCCAAGACTGAGTGTAGTCCTCAAAGATTCTCATGGCGACCTGACGAGCTTCTACAGCTATATTTGACTTCCTGTAACAGAAAGAAATGAGGCTTAAAGCAAAAATTCACAGATGAGCACAGATGAGGTAAACCCATGACTGTATATAATACTTTTTAAATGTTATATCAGAAGACAATGTTTATTAGAGAAAGGGCACTTTAAAAAAAAACATAGACATTCATGTTTTATGGAGCAAAAATCCCAAAATGTAGGAAAAGGTTATTGAACAAGTCAAAAATAGTCATGCAAATGAACTGAGCTTCTTCTTCTCACTGCTTCCTTTGGGGGTCCCCACAGCAGATCATCTGCTTCCATCTCACCCTATCCCTAGCAGGCTCTTCTCTCACACCAACCCTCTGCATGTCCTCCTTCACTATATCCATGAACTTCATGTGAGATCTGTCTCTTTTCCTCCTACCTGGCAGCTCCATATTTAACATCCTTTGTCTGATATATCCACTATCCCTCCGCTCCACACCTCCAAATGAACTGATCAATTATTGAAATATATCTCGTTTTAGACTCTGCTTTTTTAACTCATATTCAGAAACATTTTGTCCTTTCACTTTTCTCCAGTCTGCAGTTGTGTGTAACGACTTACCTAAACAATCAAGAGGACTGAGTATAATCAGCTTATTATTCTCCTCAGCGAGGAATATGTATAGCCTGCAGATCTTCACCAGTTGCAGACCTTGGCTGTTGACTGTACTGTTTGCTACGCTGATGAATCACCACTCTATGATCTCATGCTAGTGCATTTATGATTTTGGCTTTTGCACGACTCTAGCTGTACTGTGCTTGGATCCTCTTTCTCTGATAATCGTCACAACGTTAGTCAACAAATTTTGTTTTATCTTTTGGGTATTCAACATTTAAAAATAGCTGTCCAGTAACCTTTTGTTAGCTTAGGACATCCATAGTCAGGAACTAATACACAAGAAAACAAGCATAACTGTTACCAGATAATATAAAAAAATAATCTTATTCATTTATCACCCATCATAAACAACATTAATTTACTTTACACTTGTCACAATAGAATATGACAAATGTCAGGTAACTGCTTCTGCAAAAAACAACAGGAAGCACTGCTCATCATTTCATTGGAGTAGGAAAGAAAACTGTCACAAAGACCCTCTGAGGTAAACACAAACAGAGCAGAACCAAAGCAGAGCGATGCTGTAACAAACAAGTCCTTCAGCCAAAATCACTGCAGTGACGATATAATGGATGCCTCAAAAGTTGATGCGCATTATGTCTAACGTGATAAATGAGAAGGCAATTGAAAAGAAGTACTCATTCACTAAACAGCATTTTCAACAGGGCTAAAAGGGATGTTGTTTTACCAAGAGATTTATGACAGACCTAACCACAGCTTAAGGCCGACAGATATCCAATTAATAACTAAATCATCACACTAATTACCAATTACTTTCTGACAGCTGATCAAGCACTCAATTTAATGAGCAAATAAGTGATTTTACAACACAAATATTATGAAAAATGTTGGATTAATCAAGCTAATTTCACACAATTCACAACACTTTGTTGCTTATGATTTATGCTGCACATACGTGTTCGCATACAGTGAAAAGGACTCACTTTGATGCCTCCAGCACATCAGTGGCATTGATAGTGCCGCTATTTCCATCATCAAAAGTCGTCTCATTGCCCACCACCACGATGCCGCCTTTTAATGTTCCCAGAGCAGGAAGGCACCGGCGTGTGACTGTGGAGGGAGAGATTTTATTAGTTTCACTTTCCTGCAGAAACCGCAGTCCTTTAAAAATACTTCAATACAGAGAATTTCACTCACAGGCTTTACTGGGCATCAGCATAGCAGGACACAAGCCATCCCGAAGGATCTCCGGAGGACTCTGAATAATGGAAAACGGCTTTGAGTGCATTTTTAAGCATTTTTACCATCTGAATAATCGAATTATTTGAACGCTTACCAGTCCAGTGAAGTCCACGCCTTCCTTGCAGTACTTTTTGTAGTACTCACGGTCTTCATTATTCCCTAACTTGGCTTTTATCAGTGTCAGATGCCTGTCAGGACAGCTTTCCACGCATAACTGGACACAAGAAAGAACACAGACGTGACAATTAGCTGAGTAATATGAAAATTTCAGAGTAGGATTAAAACATCTTAAAAAGGAATGGCTATAATGTCTGACCTGTGTGGTGGGACACTGAAACTCCAGCAGCACCAGAGGGCTGGCACATTTCAGAATGTTGAAGTAGAACAGAAGAGGTTTTTTCCTGTTGTGTCACAGTGAAATGAAACTATTATTAGGCCCGCACAGACTATTTATAAGGATGTAGTCACTGTGATATAATCCAGTGGTTTCTGGAGCATGATTCTGAAGTTCTGTTTAATCAATTGCCTTTTAGGGAACCCATTCCTGTTTCTCTTGCAACTGTGATCGCCTTGTGGTGGGTTTGTTATGTTTCCTGTTCACTTGCTGTTTTTTTCTGCTGATTAATGTATCTACAGAAGAACGCCTGCTTTTTCCCCGGCCCTGAAGAAGATTCTACTCATTAAAATGTTGCCTTTTTATGGATGTTTTAAGAATAAAATGATAAAACTGGACCTCAGTACTGCAGAGCTTTTCCCTTTTTTTCACAACATATTGTTTTATTGGTCTGACTGACCAGTAAAACAAAAATTGCTACGCGTATAATTTCTCTTTCCTGTTTTGAATGTCTGCATGTTGGTATTTTTGTACCCAGTTATCAACTAATGCCAGCAAGCGTGGGTGGCAAACGATATTCTTTTACTCTGTGGGCACACTGCACAAATACAGATAGCTGCTAATTATTGCTAAGTAACATACAAATAAAATACTAGTATTTCATCTTGTTGTGCAGGCCATCAGTACAACAGTGGCCTCTGTTAGTCAAAGTGGCCACGCCCCTAAACTTGACCTTTTTTAACTTTAAAGTGGTGAGCGACCCCCCCCCCCCCGGGCCTTAGTTATAAAGGGAGGAATTTGCTATAGAGATCAAAACAGTACAAGGCTGTAAATGCGCTTTTTTAATGCTGTAAAGTTGGAATTTTTTTTAACTTGTGAGTCTGTGGGGACTGACTTGCTTCAGAGTCAGCCTCTAGTGGCCATTAGAGGAACTACAGTTTTTGGTACTTTCATTTTGGCTCGATTTTTCAGCCCCAGATGCCCGTTTCATAAATAAATGCCTGTAAGTGCTAAATGATGAGTATAAAATTACAGTAATACATATTATTATGTAGAATAAGATAATCTGATCATAAAAGTTTTCCGACTCACTCAAGAGGTGTTCCAGCTTGTCCGCAGAACTGCCCTTTGCTGTCTGTGGGATAAATCACTTTTCTGGGGTCACCCTGAGACCAGGCTGCAAAGAGAACAGGAAATAAAGAAATAAAATACAAACCTTTATTCCTCATCAGCACATTTAAAAAAAAATCTTTTCACTTTATTGTCATTTTAAAAGAACCACTTTCCAGTGCATTCACAAATTCAGATATATGACAATTACAGCAGCATTACATTTTAAACAAACTCCAATTCTTAAAACAGACAATGCTCTCCTGAAGGAGTTAATAAAATAGAGGCTTCGTGTCTGAGAAAGCAGACAGACACAGTGTTGTGTCTTTAATGTGTAAACACCCCCGAACCTTGGCAGCATGCACAGAGTGTGGGACAAACTGGAGTGACCCTCAGTGCGAGTCAAAAATAAAACATGTTGCATAACTCCGGTTCATTTGGCTTTGGTTTCAGCTGTCTTTCCTTCGTCAGGGTGGTGTCTGACAAGTGACTGATGAACTGCTAGCTAAGTCCTGTCATGTTAAAAAATCGCTTATGAAAAAGAGTTTAGCAGTAAACAAGAATAAGAATAACTTTATTGATCCCACAGGGAAATTCATAACTGTTATTTTGTACAGTGCATGTTTTGCATTGATGGGCATGTATATTGCTTTTCCAAGGGGGTTTGGGGGTAGAGGGACTGAAAACACAACTTCAAATCTCAAACTCACAAATGATGCAGATAACGCTGATTACCTTGTAAATACGATGTTGTATTATGAGCAGTAGTCATTGTGTATGAAGCACAACAAATGGGAAGGTCTTTTGGCCTACGCAACTTCGCCAAGGGCCAAGTTTTTACAACCAAAGGACTAAGTCAAAGTGTCTCCAAAATGAAAGTTTCTGACAGCCATTTTTGGCAGTGTCACCTAAGTGGATCTGTGGCTTCTAATGATGGGAAAACCCTTGAATAAAAAATGCTGTCATTTATTTATTCTGGCTTGTAAGCAGCTTTCTGTCTCGCCCAAATCTCACAATGAGCTGCACAGAGATGCTGAACCAACAGGATGTTTTACTTCCTTCTTTGAGGCAGCTGTTCAGAAACTCTTTTATTTAGAAGTTGGCACATGTAGACACATATATATTCTGGCTGCTGTACAAACACAGCCACGTGACGGGACCTTGGCGGGTCCGTGGCCGATCCTTGGCCGAAATGAAATCCCCCACTTGTAGTGTGGACAATGCAACCATGAGTGTTGATGCCCTTAAGCAGCATTTAGGAAAACTGGAGGTAATGTCTTGCGTATCCACCGGGAGGAGCAGTGATAACGGAAGGGCATTCACTTACAGCCTGCTACGCTGAATATTGATACATTTTAAATTTGCTCAGGGGTTCTATAATTCTAACAGAATCATAACGTTGAACCTTTCTGAAAACACTGATATAGATATTTGCTTGCAAAGTCGAACGCGTGCCTGTGAAGTGGCTGCATCTGTAAAATAGCTGCCCTGATGCATTTTCACAGGCTTCAGCCTACGTGCCGATGAAGTTCCTCTCCCTCCACCCAGGGTGTTCCCTCGCTTCCCGGACCCACATCACAAACAATATCAGACACCACCCATACGTGAATGTGTTTGTTAAAAAACAAAACACAATAACCGAAATCAAAGTAATACTCAGAACACACTGTAGTGATGAGAGCTCAATCTTACCAATGATACCCACAGCAAAGTACCCCAGCAAGGCTAAGATGAAGAGGATGCAGCAGAGGATATCTGTGCAGCCCCTGAGGAAAAAGGAAGAGGGGAAGGAAGTGCAAAAGATTGTTATTAGAGTCTACTATTTACAGCAGACAGAGAACCAGAATCAGTGATGAAAACAGACGTCTCACCTGTTGTGGATCGGCCCTTTGAAGTTTGGATCAAACTTTCTGGACTCCCCTGAGGATAGAAAGAACCAACAGGCTTGGTAATGCTGCTATCAGAAATCATAATTTTAGAAAATGACTTTCAGCCTCTTGCTACTGGATGAAGCTGCGGCGAACCCCGTAATGAAACAACAGGAAATGAAACCTGAGGTTTCCTTTCTGACATCACTTGGTTTCATTTTCAGGGCTCTTCGCTTTGACTGTTTACATTTTAAAAGAGCATTCTTAAACCCATCTCTTGTTTATGATGTGGTTAAGATTTTTCTTTTAAAATGTAAACAATCAAAACAGTTAGCTCAAAACCACATCTTCTGTTTTTAGGGGAGCACGGTGGTGCAGTGGTTAGCGCCGTTCCCTCACGTCAAGAAGGTCCTGGATTCAACAGTGGCTGCCTGGGGCCTTTCTGTGCGTCGTATGCATGCTCTCCTTGAGCTTGCATGGGTTCTCTTCAGGTACTCTAGCTTCCTCCCACAGTCCACAGACATGCATGGGTTTAGGCTAATTGGTGAGTATGAATGGTTGTGCTCTACCTTTCACCCTGTGGCAGCTGGGATAGGCTGCAGCGCCCCCTATTATTATTATTACTAGGCCACCGATCACACTGATCAGTCATCTATATGAGACAGGCCTCTCTTGAAAGCTCTGGGAGATACAGCTGAAAATAATTTCACAGTATAAAGGTGTACTTGTACAACAGTGACATACATATATGGGATATACTACCTATACTGATTATAAAATCAACAACTTTTAAGTGCAGGTTATTTTTTAGTTCCAATTTATTTGGAATTACAAATTTTTAGAACTTCATTTTGATAAGGGATGAAATAGGGTAACTACACCATCAAAAATAAATCGCTTTGTTTTTTTGGTCCCCCGTGTATGTCTCTGTGTTCGTGTGCTGCACCTCCAACCGGCTCCTCAACAGCTGCTAGACTGGCACATCTCAATCCCATCACTCATCAGCTTCTTCAGCTGCCCCAGAGTCTCACTCAATCACTGCCAGACTGTTCTGCCATCTTGTTTGGCAGCAGACATTCTTTGGCCTTCTTAGTCAATTACTTCTGTTAAAATGATTTTTAAAAGGGATCTACTTTTCTGTAATATAGCACATACTGTATTACTACTATGTTATTACTATAATTCAGGTAAGGGAGGTAAACGTTCTTTCACAGGATAAACAGAGGGGAAGCACCCAGTATAAGATAAATAAGCATTATTTGAAACCATGAACCTTGCAAAGCTACTTTAGGGAACAAGCATTATATGTCAAGATTTGTCCTTCCTTCCTGGCTTATTGGTTTAATAGCACACATGCCTTCCTACTCTCCTTTTGCAACACTCTGTCCTAACCTTCAACAGCCAACCTAAGTCGCAGGCTTCCTAACAAGCAGCCTGACATCTTTAAGAAAACTCTGACTGGCATTTGATCACAGTTTTCCGACAATTTAAAGATCAAATGATAACAGCGCTGCAAACTGCACCTCTTTAATGCGGGGGAGGAAAATGTATGTGGCTAACATATCATGCATATGTCAATCTTTATGATCAATAAAGGTTCCTCTTCCACTGCACACTCCCACTCCAAGCGTTCGCTAAAACTGCTCAACAGTCTTTACGCCCCACGGTAAAAATACTCATTACAGCAATGTCGTGTCATGTTGCACATCCTCCCCCCTCCGTCTCGCACCACATTTCCTGTCTGTATCTCTGCTGTCTACTGTTTATTGCGACAAATGCAAAAAAAAAGGGAGAAAGACGGAGCTTTAGTACATGTTTACGAAGGCATTAATAGAACGTAAATAAATAAATAAATAAAAATTGGATAATAAAGTTGGAATTCAGGGCAGGGGAACAAATTAAGAATTCAAAATAATTATTACACCTAAGCAGAGTTTCTGCGCGTGTCTTTAGCTGTCACTATCTGTTCTTTAAATCAAAGTGAAACTATCTATGAAATAATAACTACTCAACACTACATACTATTATTATTGTTATTATTTTTTTAACCAGTAGTGTGCAGGCCAAAGTAGTGCAGAAAATGCTGTTTAATGGAAAGTATTTAGGGGCACAAAAAGTACTAAAGTGTGTACTAAAGAGTATTTTATTAGATTGAGTCCCATGTACTGACTTCTCCAGAACAAAAGGATTCTTCTGCCTGCCTGTCATGCCTAGCAACCCACAAAATGGCTCCCCGGCGACAGTGGGAGCTCCCTGTGGACACCTCCAGCCGCCATGGAAACACCTCACGCCCAGCAGGGGGGAGAGAGAGAGAGAGAGCGCTCACGGCGAATCGAAGCTCAAAGTGTCGAGTCAACATTTTTGAAGCACACAACCTACATCCTCCTTCAACACTTAACAGATTCTGCGCCACGCATCCCGTCAGCGTCACAGTACCACTCCCTAAAATCCACAGCTGAGCCGCTTTGAACCGTTTTTTAAACGCTCTACTCCACAAACAAAGTGGGAGCGCACTAGAGACGAGCCCAGCTGCTTCTCCTAACTGCATTACACTCAACGGAGGAAACGCTACTCTCCCTCACACACACACACACACACACACACACACTGCTCACACACTGCAAGCGCAACCAAAAGGTGCCACTTTGGCTGAGGTAAAAAATACGCCTATTGGCACTGAAGCAGTCCACTAGCCCTCACAATTGGTGAACCATGAGTTCAACTATCTCACAACCTTAACCAAAAAAGATTCGGTCACACTTTTATAATAAACCCGGGCTCTTACAGTACCTTTTCCATCATATTTTGTCATTCCGTTGCTCTCAGTTTGTGTTGTGGATGATTGTTTTGTTTTTTAGATTCCTCTCAGTGTGTTGTGTGCTGCAGTTGTTTCTTTGTAGCTCCTTCCTGTATAAGTGCTTGTGTGTGTCCTCCTACTTCTTACTCCTCACTTCCTTATTTTAGTGTATTCAAAGCTCTGCCTTCGCGCGCCCCCCCCGCCCCGCCC
>JAVDPK010000273.1:297583-311860 GCA_034780415.1 Cichlasoma orientale | reverse complement strand
TGCGTGTTTTGCCATTCCAGTGCTGTACTAATGAGATGGAGCACACAGCAAGCTCTCCCATTAGCCTTTGAGTCATAAACATGAACCTCAACTACACACACTCACGGCTGTCCAATCATCCTCATTTTAAGACCGCAAAGCTGAATGTATCTCTGGGTATCTTTGTCACTGTTACATGCACACAGAGCAGAAGAGTGAAGTATGCTTGTGTAAATATAAAACCCTCACTTCCTTCCTGGGATTGGTTGGTTCCATTAAGGCAGGCGGTGGGGAAACCTAATCGTGCTGAGACACGGCCCTCTCATCACTCACCGAATAAGATGTCAGCAGTATTCCTCTCTATTCTTCCCTCTCTGTCTCTGTTTGGGTTTTTCGTCATTGCTGAAGCCGCGTCGGCCCAATTGCAGCAAAGCGGCATTGATGGGAAAATTGAGAGAGGATCACAAAATAAACAGACTCGAGACGCTGCTGCCAGGAAAATGACTGAGGACTGAAACGTGCCAGTTTTACTCATCTCACTACAGGGAGCGATTGCTTCAGTTGTGGGTGCGAGTCCTCATATCAAAAACGGTCTTTAACCCCAGCATCTTAACAGTTATTTCAGGCTTCAGCTCAGTTCACTGAATCAACAAGATAAGCTGTGTTTTGTGGAGCGTGTCTGCGTGCACTGCAGCTGCACCCTCACGTGTAAAAAAAAATTATCACCTAAAGAAAAAAAATATATATATATGTCGTGCTCTTTCAACTTGAGATCAAACAGCTTCCTGTTTCAACTCTGAGCGGCATTTAACAGCTTGTTACAGCATTTTGAGAGCGTGCTTTCACACTAAACAATGACGATTTCTTGAAATGGCAATGGTTACGATGCATTGTGCACGTCTGACATATACACAGCAGTGAGCTGATAAGCAACTCTATCCCACATTTGGCACGACCGCCTCTGCCGGCATGTGACAGATTAGAGTGAAAAAACATTGTCAATGCAACATTCCGAAAAACAGTTTCATCTCAGGCCTCAATAACACACGGAATATTGCATTGAGAACGTTCTTTCACTGTGGGAACATTTCATAACCTGCACGTCACCAACATTCTTAAAACAGCCTCAGAGTAACGCAGTCAAAACATGAGGTCTTAGTTAAACTTTTAACCTTACAGGAGCTTCATCTGAAATGATAAAAAAAAAAATTCTTCAAGCATTCTTTGTACATTTGAATAACATTTTTTCTTAACAGACTATGGAATCAACCTTTGTGAAGCATTGTCAGTGGCAGAACATGCATGTGGCTAACCACTGCACCTGAAGCAGACAGGGTGTAAACCTCTGCGGACGCCTCAAAGTAAGAAGGTTCTGGGTTCAAAGCTGCTGGCAGGATGGGGTCTTTTTGAACGGAGTTTGCATATTCTCCCTGCACCTGTATGGGTTTTCACTGGTTATTCTTCTGCCCGCAATCTTAAGACATGGAAGTTAAATTAAATGGTTACAAGTTTGAATGTGAACATCAGTGATCTGACTCTGTGTGTAAGCCCAGGCTTTAAACTAACTAACTCACAATCTGGGACACATTTTAAGAATGTCGGGACATGTTTAAGTTATGGTACTGCTGAACAATGTAAAAAGGTTATCGGGGCAGGCGACCACATTCAGGTGCTGCTTTCCGGTGCAGGCGGCGCGAGTTTGAGTCCTGGCTTGTTGCCGGTTTGCCCCGTGTCTTTCCCCCACTTCCTGTCTGTCTACACTGCCAATGAAAGCCGCTGTGGCCAAAAAAAAAAAAAGGTTATCAGCAAAAAGGTTTTTTGAGGATGTCAGCCTTCCTTTAAAACCAACATTTTGGGAACAAAATAAAAACTTGCCACAGAACATCAAACAGGAAGGTTCGTGACACTTTTTTAGAGCCCAAATTTTGCAGCTGGCTAACAACTTGCCATACAATGCTACACTATGGTGCAAAAGTCTTGACTTTCTTATAATTTTTAAAGTGGTCTTGAGTAATAGTTCTTTAGTCTTTCTGAAGGTCTTTCTTTGGCCACTGGCTGCTGCTGCACTCATATTTAGTCCAGTCCTCGTAACTGACCATTTCCGATAATGTATGATTTGTTTGTTGAGCCACTTAAAGCTGGCCGATGAATCATTCAAGCATAAAAAGGCACCTAACTCAAGGGATGAACCAGTGTTGCGTCTACACGTAAGAGAAAACTTAGCAAAGAACCAATTTCAAATCGTATCTCCAGGCATTGTTTTGATGCTTAATCGTCTGAACGCTGCGTTTTCAGGGGGAGAAAGGTTCCATCACATTCTTCAGTCTCTGAAGTTAGGAACCACAAAGCCCTTCACAATGTGTTTCTCATTCACAAATTCACACACCAGTGATAGTGGAGCCGCTAAGTCATAGCACCTGAGTGGGGGACGGCAATCGAACTGCCAACCTGCTCTACCGCAGATGCTCCAAATTCTAAAGATATTGGTGTAACAATAATCCTTCCAGGCAAGAATACTGTAAAGAAAAAAGAAAAACAAAGAGTTGCATAAAATAATAGAGTGTTTAGATATTTCTTATCCTGCAGTTTTTATTGTTGCGTTTCAGTTTTACCCCTCATTCGCTGCCATTACTTTGTGGGTATACATTTCCTGTCTCTCTTCTGAAGATAAACATTAAGAGATTCTCCCTTCAGCCTTTCATTTGCAGCACCATCTGTGAATGTGAGGCACAGCTCCATCAGAACTGGGGGGGGGAACAGGCGGCTCTTTGCCTGTTTTGTCCATAAAACAAGCTCTGATTGTGCTGAAAAGCACGCGAGCAGATTTTGTCCTGCTTGTTGTTGCGCTCGGGCTGCCAGATATCTTGTATGTTGTCTTGTTTGTTTATGTAACTGGCAAAATTAATCCCATAGAAGTTTACTCAATTTGCTACAATAAATGTATTTTTTTTTAATTAAAAAACAAAAATAAAAATTTGCACTGGAGCAACCTGATGTCCTCAGGCAGTTCATTACACAGGGCCCGGATTGGGAAATGTATAAGGGCATTCAGACCTCAGGCTCATGTCCACAAGGAGTTAAAAAACATCTGCCAATGATCCAGCCTTTAGTTGTATTGTACTGGGCGTGTGTGTGTGTGTTTAACGGAGTGATGATGTCATGACTGATGATGCACTAATGGGCCCAGAGGGGTTATCAGATGAACCCTTCCCTGCCTACCTTAATGGGCTAGTGGCTACTGTGGTTGTGCATGTTTGTGTACGCGCACAGCCTGCACATGCAAGGAGACTTTATGAATATATTTTCTCTCGTGAGCTCTTATTACTGACATTTTTGGCTTTATATTCCAGGCATATAGACAAAGATAATTAAGTCATTAACCATGATTACAATATAGGACAGAAGCTACTGTGTGTAAAACACTCTTTTAATGTTCCAAGCAACTGCAACTCCTTCCAAAACTCCTTCCAAAGCCACTAATAAGGTCAGTGGAACAAGGAAACATAATAAAGTCTTTTTTAAAAAGAGCTACATAAATCTGGCATCCACTGGCTCCGATCATTGTCTCTCATTACTCCTCACAGTCGATGCTTTCAAGAAAACGCAGATTTTTCCAAAACCAACTAAATCAGTGATCATCAAAAGAGATATGAAACATCAGCATTGGCATCTCTGTGTGTGTACAGAGCAGCGTGTGTGTTTTCAGGCTTGATATTAACTAGAAATCACTTGACTAAGTCTGCTGAGTGGGTAGAGCAGACAAGGCTGAGCATAGTCCAGGCAGAGCAGGCTGCAGCCTGCCTCAATGCATGCCCACTGACCTTAGACACGGGGGAAATGTAAGTATGCAATTGTAGTAAGAAACCAGGGACTTCTCACAGGTCAAACTCAAATTGCTAATAAAAGCTTGTGTTTAAGGAGACTGGTGAGCATGTATGTCATATAAACCTTTATCTTAAGTTTAAACTGTTTATGGTCTTTGACCTTTGAAAACAGATCATTGTATAACAACAGGAAAACCACAAGGAAATGCTCCGCAGTGGGAGTTCCATGAATTGTCTGAGGAAGATTGTGAAAGAAGGAATAACTCAATAAGGCAGTATTAGGGCTGTTTTCCCAATGCATGAGGATTGTGGTAGACATGGAGTATTAAAGAAAGAATAACAGTGGTTATGAAAACTTCATGACTCAACAGTCCATATGAATAACAACCCTGCCCAGACCAAGACAGGCTGCTGTGGGCTGCTAACTTGGTGGTATTGGAAAAAATGAATGTGTGGCACATGATAATCAGCAATGAGTCACACATATGGCTGATACAGAAGATGATTTTTCCACACTAAGTGTACGCAAAGGTAATAAATAGGCGAAAGCTGTTAACATCTGTGAAAATGTGCGTTTCCACGTTTGCAAAAGGCTGTGTGCATCTGTGAGTGAAGCAGCCATATGTCAATCCACAAAATAGCAAATGGTTATGGAGCCCAGGAGACGGCATATGTGCTCTTCTTCTCCACTGTGGTCTGTTTCAGTGATCCTGCAGTACAGAATCACCTCCATATAAAGTCTAACAGACAAAACACGGCCACCTAGTTTTCTTTAGTACCCCTAATTAAACCAAAGGAGCAATAATTAACTAGGTTGAGTTTTGGTGTAATTTCCAGCTATATTTAGTTTATTATACAGGCTGTAATTTAATGGAAAAACAACGACCAATTTATAATACGCACCCTTCAATCACTGTGTATTGCAAAATGAAAAATGAAATGCAAATTTAATGACGTTTTTTCCCCGAGTTTAAAGATAAAAATCCTTCGGAAAAAATAGCTGTTGAAGATGAGGATGACTTGAGATCTGCAGGACACTCATGAGGTCCACACCCATCCATCCGTTGCAGTCGTTGTTTCCATTTCTTCCCCCGTTAAAAAAAAAAAAAAAAAAAAAAAAAAAAAAAAAGAGATCGAGAAGAAAGCCGTAAAACAAAGCTGTTCTTACCGTATTTGGGATCTGGGTTTTTCTCCTCCATCTCCATTCTCACGCACTACTGCTCACTGCTGATCAGACCTAACCCCGGACAGTTTCCATGGAAATGTTGAGGCAAAAAAACATCAATAACAGTGACCGACTGCAACAGCCACACAGCACACTGAAGACGTAGACCATCCCAAGCCAAATTGGAGCAAAGCGCATTCCAGTCGAACAGAAAGACGAAGCAGCCAATGAGAGATCGGGGCCCGTTGACTGACAGCTGCTGCAGCCACTGAGAATGACCTGAGGGGGACAAAGCCTGTGCAATGGAATGTGTACAATGTAAAGACTAATGAGCATTTAAGGGACATAATGCATGTATAAAGACTTTTAAGTGGCACGTTTGCTTCATGATTAAAACTTAATAAATTTATTTTACTTCTTTCGTCAATTTGCTGGTGTCCAAAAGAAAAACAACTAAACCCCAACGACGAAGCACACAAAGAGCACAATGACTTCACTTGATTATGTTATACCTATACAAACGTCTACACAGCTATAGGTGCCACTCTTGTTTTTCCCATACAAAGCAAGTATAAAGCACAAATGAATTAAAGTTGGTGCCCCACAGAAATGTTAAAAGGTGTCTGGAGACTCTTTTGGGCTGAACATCTTGGGGAGGATATCAAAATCATTTTTTATTGGCATAGCCAAACCTGCAATAGTGAAAAGACCTTCACAAATACCAGCTGGGAGGCTGCCAGCAACAGAAAATCCTAACCAATCAATACAATACCCCCAATCTCTGTGTTTACAATTATTCTTTTACATTACAATGTCTATAGATTGCCAATGTAGGTAAATGATTCTGCTTCCACCACTGCAACACAGTCTTATTGACTCTGATAAATTACCTTAGTAAGATACTAATTATTGAATGGGACAAATATAAGAGAATGGAGCACAGACCTGGATAATGACCAGAGCTGTTAACTTTACTAATATTTTACTCAGCCCTAATTATGCAGATATGCCATTTGATGACTAATTATATGCAGTAATTTAGACAAGCTGACAAAGCCTGCTCTTCTCTTTGGAGCTAAATTACTTAAGTACATAATGATCCAATACACTCAGTTTTTCATTTATTTTCCTAGGATCACAAACTCTCCTATAGCAGACATTGCAATAGTCTGGGCAAAATGTGAGGATGGCAGAGTGCAGGGTTTCATCTTGGAGCGTGGCATGAAGGGCTTTTCCACCCCCAAGATTGAGGGCAAATTCTCCCTGAGGGCGTCCGCCACTGGCATGATCCTGATGGATGAAGTAGAGGTTCCTAAGGAGAACCTGCTACCCAACGTCTCTGGTCTTAGCGTAAGTTAATTCTTTACTAAATCAAGTTTGGCAAACTTATTATTTTTTACAATATGTACGAATGCTAGTAGCTTAAATTTTTATTGTTGTTGATCTTTGTGTCCAGGGTCCTTTTGGCTGCCTGAACAATGCCCGGTATGGCATTGCCTGGGGAGCTCTGGGAGCAGCTGAATTCTGCTTCCATGCTGCTCGACAGTACACTCTGGACAGGTACATGATAATCTGGCTAAACTATGTGCTCACGGACATTGTCCAAAGACCTTACAGACATAAAAATCCAGACAAAAGGGATCCACATTAGCATCCCCCCCCCTGCATGGTTCATGTTTTGTATCCTCCAAACAGAATCCAGTTTGGTGTGCCACTGGCCAGGAACCAGCTGATGCAGAAGAAGATGGCTGACATGCTAACAGAGATCACCATCGGGCTGCAGTCATGCCTGCATCTGGGAAGACTCATTGATGAGAAGAAGTGAGGGCCATCTTTCACACGTGTGTCCCTGCCTGTCTGTTAGTTTTCTGTTCTATAGAATAAAAAAAAAATGTGTTCCTTAGTTTTTCTCCCTCATCCTAATAGAGCAGCACCGGAGATGATCTCCATGCTGAAGAGGAATAGCTGCGGCAAGGCACTGGATATTGCCAGACAGGCCAGGGACATGCTCGGAGGAAATGGCATCTCAGATGAGTACCACATCATCCGTCACGTCATGAACCTGGAGGCTGTCAACACATACGAGGGTAAGCAAAATTGAAAATGAAAAGGCTTTAAAACCTCAGCAGCAGTTACATATGTCCACCACCAGGTGCCAGCAATGTGCAAATTATTAACCAAGTGTGACTGGTTTACTTGTGAAATTTAATTATATTGAAAAACAATTTATGGCTTTTTTCCTTTTTTAAATTTTCTTTATAGGAACTCATGATATTCACGCCTTGATCCTGGGCAGAGCGATCACTGGACTTCAGTCTTTCACTGTGAAAAACTAAACGATCTCCATCATCTTCTTGAAACTGACTTCACGTGATGAACTTTGCAACTCATTTACCTCTTTATTAGCCTGGTAGGACACATCACAAATACTTCATCGCAGATATGGTTAAAACATACTGAGGGTCACCATCTATTGCTGCCTCTTTTCGGTGAATATTAAAGGTGAACTTAACAAAGCTTCGGGTCCATTTATATAGTAAAAAATACCTCAGATGTACTTACCATAAGGCATGATATACTGTATAGATAAGCTGGTATAATGAGTTGGCATATTTTTTGAAAATAAATGGCTTTATATGAATAAGAAAATGTGAGTGTATTTGAAGTTGAAGATCCCTAAATAATGCGTAGTGAATTCTCAAATGTTTCAGACTGATTTCAGTCTGAAGAATCCCATACTGCTGCTGATGTATCTGAGGTGTGGTGAAATACAAAGCACTGTAAAGACAACAGGCTATAACAATACATAAATACTGAATGACAATATTTTGCCCATTTGTTGTAATTTTATTAATGAATCAACAGCTGTTAGAACACAAAGGAAACATGTATTCAACTTTTCTATTCTTGGACTGAAGTCATAAATGTTAACTCTAACTACTGTCATACAAGCAATCAAACAAAGAAAGAGAAAGCCAAACCACTCTGGGATTTAGACAAAATCAACCAATATGACACTGAATACATTTACTAATTCTGAATAACTTATTAATGAGTTCCGAATATGATAACATAAGAATAAAAATGACTCTGTCAGGGTTCTATTTCCTGGCTAATTGCTAGACATTCTTGGAGAGAGATGCCAGGGCTGTACTGGCTTCCAGGAGCTCATGACTGAGCTTTGTGCAGCTCTCCAGCACCTCCGACAGCTCCTGCAGCTTCACCTGCATATTGTCACTGTTCTCTTCGTAGACCACAATCATGTTCTCCTTCATCTGCTGGCACATCTCTGTCACCTAATTGATGGAAATGATCAGATCATCAGTTTCATCAGAACCTTTTTAGACACGAAAGCAGAGCATCTGGTTCTGACTCCTACCAGATGCATGAAATTAATTTTGTACCTTCTTTATTAAGGTCTCCTGAAAGCTGTCTATCATGTTCTGGTCGCCGGTGCGGCTGTGGTTAATCTTTTCCACCAATTCCTGTGCTCTTCTGCTGATGTCATCTATGCTTGAGCTATAATGGATGTTACGAAAGCAGACAAAAAAAGCAGAATGAATTTGATTACAACTTGATATCTTTTTGTAGTGAAGATTCCTCTTTTATTTTCACTTTTCCTCACTTCCTTTACCTAACTTTCTGGTCACAGATTGGTTCTTTTGGTGCACACCTGAAATCACCTGTCACAGATATTTAAAGACTGCCCTCCCTTTCACTTACTCTGTTTCACCTCCACATTGGGCGGCAGCTACAATACCTTTCTTATTATAAGTTAGTTTAACAGTAACTTTATAATTACTGTAAGTTGGAAACTTAAATAAAACTTTAAGCACATAAGCACTTATTATTTGAGGAAAAGTATCATTAGACTTAGAGTAATGTTCACAGTTTCACACAGCTGGGTCAGTAACGGTGACTGGCCTACCTGCTATGTTGCTCCTGAATGTCAGTCATCCTCACACTTGAAGATTTCCCTCTGAATGAATCGTGGTTCGTGTCTTCTCTCTGTGTCGCCAAATATAATGGAAGAAACAAGGCATTCTTCTAGTTTAATCAGTGGCAAAATAATCATTAATTATTAAGGTCTAATGTTGTAGATGCTCTGAATTTCAAGATTACCTGAAGGTACAGGTTAACCTGTGTGATCATCAATCACACTTGATAAAGGAAAAGCTAAGGTACTACCTTCACTGCACCGTGGTACTGATTCTACAAGTCTCTAGAGCTCCACTTCACTGATGGACCCCAACTTTTCACAATATCTGCCCACATTTCAGAACATAGCCCCACATTACCAAGCAAAAGACTGCTGTGTAGCATGTTGATCTCAGGTGTTTAACTGGGTTGAGATGTGGCGACACTAGCCCCTCCTGAAATACATCATATGTACAGAAGTACTGGGCCACCTACACATTACACTTACAGGGCCTGCTCAGCAATAAAAACCCATGCCATAAGCTCCCGGCGAAAACATTTTGAGCTGATGTTAATGCCAGAAAGGGTTTTAAAAATCCACAGTTACTGAGTCAGCACAGGGCTGGCAAGTTGTACGAATTATGCACCTCAGCACTGGGTGACCCTGCTCAGCAACTTTACCTGGTCTATGCCTGAATTGATGAGGTTCATAAATGCTTCCACTTGGCAATAATACCACTTAAAGTTGATTGTGGAACATCTAGGAGGGAATACATTTCACAAACTGACTTGTTTCAGTAGTGAAATGTATTCAGTTATTTCACAAATGCTTGCAAAGGCAGATTTCGTGGCTAGGTGCTTGATTTTATACAAGCCCTAAAAGTTTGTCCATATAGTGTTTCTAATCATAGACGCGCCTAGATTCACAATCTTCTCTAAAATGTGCATGTATTTCATGCATGTGCCAGCAGTTGATTAGATGCTCAAATGAACCATGTAGTGCATCATCATCTGCTATTATTGTTGACCCAGTCATTTATTTATTTTTTCCCTTATTTACCACCCATCTGTATCTTTAGTCACTGTAGGCCTATTTTATCTTATTATATTAAGAGAATCCACATTACCATCTGTGAGTCTTCAGGCCCTTTCTTGGGAGTAGACTGAGAGGTTGATGGCAGGTCCTCAAAGAAAAAAAACATTTTTTGACTCTGCATAGCTAAATCTGAGCTGAATAGGAAAAAAAAGTCAGACCATTACAAACTGTATAAAATACTGTAGTTAGCTAAAGTTAATAGCTAGTTAACCTAGTCTGTAAAACTAGCCTAGCTACAAACTTCTTTGCTTATACTTATTTCTACAATGGAATAATGTAAATCTATACTTTGCATATTACTTAGTTCAGTTGGTTACATACAGTAACTGGTACACGAGGGCTATAATATAAGTACCAGAAAAGTTTTACAAGCTCGCCATTAGCAGCAGGACACTGGTACACAAACGTAGCTAACATTGCACTAGCTAAGTGCTAACTGCTAGCTTTATAACTAAAGCAGTTTTTTTTTGTTCTTTTTTGCTAAAACTTACTGATTCATATTTCTTTTTAACTTTATTTTGTTAAAAGAACAGACTATATATAATATGTGTATATGCAGTTAATAGTTAAATGGGGTCATATTCTCACCTACCTGGCAAAAGTGGACATTGTAAAGTAACAGCACTGCACACACACTCACTATTATGATTTTATCACGCGCGTAATTTACCGGGGGAAGGGGGGAGGGGGGTTATGACCACCCTAATAACCTGATCCAATCACTATAACCCCCCACCACCACCACCCCCCCCCCAATAAAGTCACATCATTTCGATTTACAAAAAACATCTTACATGAATAACATGTTAATTTTCTTTATTCATTATCAATTTTGGGTAAAATACTAAGACGTGGTGGTTTCCTTGCATGATGCTGATGTTTTGATGTGTACTTTAACTCTGGGAAGCATTCGCATGGTTTTTGCAGCTGCACCTGAAGAAGCATTCACAGTTTTTTCATTTTACATTACTTGTGACTGGCCTACGCATCTTAAAGTCATGAAGCAGCAGTCTTCCTTTACTCAGCTGAGCAGTTCTTCCAATAATATGGCACCAACATAATTTAGATTCAGCTCATTGTCTCAAAGGATGGCAAGCATTTTCATTAGCATTTAAGAAGGTCCAGCTTATTTTACACCTTTGCAGGTGGTGACCTCATTAAGCTGGTTTAGATATTGCCAGTTGTGTGCCAAGCTGTCATCGAGACAAACAATAGGTATTTTAAGGAATCGAAAATCTTTAAATTCATTCAATCTTCCAAGATAGTTGTGGATTACGTGCTCTCTCTCTCTCTCTCTCTCTCTCTCTTTCTCTCTTTGTGGGTTGGGATGGGATGAGGGGCTGATTGATTGCTGCTGTGATTTGAAGTGTAATCCCTCCCTTCGTCTCTCTCTCTCTCTTTCTCTCTTTCTTCCTCTCTCTCTCTCTCTCTCTCACACTATCACGTTTCCTCTGCTGCTGCCTTTAGTCTGGATTATTTCAGCACAGAGATCACAGCACATTACAGGAGGCACAGAGGGTGTCTGATATCCTGATATTACTTTACTGGAAGATGAACTGATGCATCATGATGCAAAGTTAAGAATAAGTTGGATCGATCGGATTGGATTGGATAGATGGAGTTGGAAAGATCCATTTCTGTTAACTCTGCAGTCAGCAAAGACATGGTCTTGACAGGTGGGTGAATTTACTCTCTGACTCGATTTGAAATGATAACAGATGTCGATTTTGACACTGTCTCTGTAAACTGCAGGGAGTGACGTCTCAGCAAGAAGGTAAATTATACAAGATAATGGAATAACTGCTTCTCAGTGGAGGAAGTGGAGCCTGCTAATCTGGGAATATGGACAGCTTTAACTACACAGAAGAAGGACGACCGTCATTTCAGTATTTGGTTTACAATGACGAGCCTCTCTATAAGGAGTACAAGCCTCCTCCCAGAGATCTTATCCAGCTGCCCAAATCTGTCCTCTACCTTCTCGTGGCCGCCCTGGTCGTGGTTGCTGTGGCTTACGCTATCGTTGGTCACCTCATCAAAGACCTCATGCTGGATATAACAGGTAATAGAGTCTCTCAGATGTAGCAGCTCACTCACACGAGCTGAACTTTTGTATACACAAGGTTTTCTTTTTTTTTTGGCCTAAAATAATGTGCTGTGGTGTTTGTTAATCTGGTTTATGTGTAATGTGGGAGACATTTTTACAGCTCGAGACTGTCTTTTAAAAAAGATCAGCCTAATATCCGAGATTAAGCAACAGGAAATAGAAGAGTAGTTTGTATTAGTAGTTCAAAAACAGAGCAAACCCTTAACCCTCACCTTGAAAATCCCTGTATTTGGACCAGGCTGTATCCTTTATTAACACACAACCCGCTGATATTTTTAGAAGAGTGCTGAACACACAGTGAGAAGGCTGCACGCTACTATGACTAAAACAGAGGCATCGTTACTAATATGTCAAATTTGGTGGAGTTGCAGTTGAGGTTTGGTGACGTCATTGTCTTCCAAGTCATTTTTATGAGGATGTTATTTTCCTAATTTACAGTTTTAATTAGGCAGAAACAGATTTTTTTGTATCACATTGGGATCTGGTGTTGGGCAAAGAGAAACTTGCCATATTTCAGCATTTATTATAGAGCCTCCTGAGGTAGCTCTTTTTGACTTTTACAGTTGTGGAGCTGTTGCAGATTGAATTTTGGGTGTTTCAGATGTAAATTGTAGGACAGTAAAGATCAATAGTTTTGTTCTCATCCCTCCTTCTGTGTCCATCCACAGACTGTTTGCTGGGACCAATTGAAGAGGAGCTGACAAAAGACGGGGAGTTGGAGGGAGTCAGCCCTCACCACATGCCACCCGCCCTCACTCACTCCCACCCGAATGCCTTCCACGTGTGGGACCAGGACGACATCATCATTCCTATGACGCCCGATAATGAGAGCCCGCTAACCAGCCCTTTGATGACCGTCTCCCAGTACATACCGTCATTTTTCCCCGGCTCCATCAGTTTGGGCAGCCCTTCTCACATTCGCCCAATCCCGAAAGAAACTGATGCATGAAGAACACAAAGGATCCAAGACAGTGCGTCTCAGCCGTCTTAGGTTGAGCTTCTTTAGCTCCTTGTTTTCATGTCTGAAGCACCTTTACCAAAATCTCTCAGTGTCACAAAACTAACATACAGCCTGCAAAAATGGGAGAAATATGCATTTAAACCTTAAAAAAATTCCATATCTAAATGGAAATACACAAGCAGTACACCATACAAGGCCAGTGTGCATGCATACATGCATGGATTTCCTTCTTTTGGAGCAGCTGATGTGCATATTCGACCATTCGGGAATAGACCGACTGCACATTTTCTTTGGTCTTGAGCTCCTGCAGAGCCTGTGACACTTTGTTTGATGGCCTTCACTTGTTGTGGATTCGTGCCAAGTTAGCGACATGATCATACCCGTCTCTCCTGCCAGTTGTCACATCATCCCGAACTGTCACATTTATTTGGATGAAGTCTGTAGCTAAGACATGAAAAAACTTCATTATAATAATTTTAATCACATTTGTAATTGTGTTTGCTCGTGAACAGGAGCAAAGGGTTACTAAAAAATATGACAGATTCTGTTAAAATCATGTCTCAACAATTTTATTAATGAATGTTAATTATATCACAGAGTATATTTTCAAATTTTTAAATACCTGAAGAGAAATAATAAAGAGAGCAGTGCACCTTGAAGGAGTTTGTGCTGAATTCATGTGTCAAATAGTGGTGATTATCGGTACTTAGGTCCTATTTGCTAACACAGACTTATTCCTATACTAAATATATTCTGACCCTGTGGAGGATAGGCTATTTAATAGGGTGAAGTTGATTCGATTAAGTCAAGGTGACTGCTTTAAGGTGACTGGGTGATGCTTTTTAAAGACATGAGGATTACTTCAAAAAATGGAACGCTCAGAATGATAATTGCCACTTCAATGTTCCGGTTAATAAGAGCAACCTCAACAAATAAAACAATGGAACTTTTTTTTCCAAAGAATTTAGGACTGATTGTTATTTAAATTATAAAAAGGTCAGTGTAAATGTAACGAGCAGCTGTAGAGGAGTTTTTTTTTTCTTTTTTGCTTGCTGGCATTACAAAAACATGGTTATACAACACCAAATGACAGATTTCAGGGCCCAGCATATTGGCTGCCAAAATCCAGGGATATTAAAAGCACATGGAGTCTGTGACAACACACACACACACACACACACACACACACACACACACACACACACACACACACACACACACACACACACA
>JAVDPK010000273.1:247010-289277 GCA_034780415.1 Cichlasoma orientale | reverse complement strand
AACTGTGAACGACCATCATTGAACAGATGGCTTACGACACCAACTGTCAGCCATCTCCAATGCAGTCTGGAGGTCCCTGCCGAGGCACCTCAACCCCCCACTCACACCTTACTTCAGGTGACCTCAATAGGTGATTTGATGGGGTGGGGCAAAGTCTCACAGTGATTTCCCCCAAAACCCCTGATGGTAATGACCCACGTCTTTTTTCACACCTTGGCTCGTGATGATGAACGTGAACAATAGTGGGTCAATGACCACCTCCAAAGGGGACAACCCCCACTAAGGTTTAAATGCGTGGGACTCTTCACCTTTTGGTTTTTAGAACTGAACGACTTCAAAAAAAAAAAAAAAGTCCAGTTGCATTTTTTTTCAGCTCGAGTCTAGTAAAAACAAAAGCCCATCAAAGGTACCACAAGCCCAGAATGGAGTATTTCAGTTGCATGTCACAATGACATTAAACTTCTCAAAAGAAGAAGACTTTTCACATCAGCAAAGCCAAAACTGAGACAATTTTGGCAGATCTATTAAATGATTATTTCATTATTTTAAAACTGCACAGGGAGTGAACAGACCACATGGATTTAAAAATTAGAGAGAAAACTGCTCGAGTATGGTAACAGTACGACTTCAAACATGCAATACAAGTACAGACATGTGATGCAGCGTTGGAAAATCTGGCTCAAGACGCAGACCAGCTGCACTCAAAACCAGCCAAGCAATGACACAATAAAAAACATCTGAACTTCCCTGTCTGCTAAAGCTCTTCACAATTATGATCCAAAAACTGTAGTTTACCGAAAAACTTCTGAGGCATAAACTGCAAATAAACGGAGCACTATTTTGCCCCCAAATTCTTGTCCAGCAAACTTGTCGGCTGTGAGGGGGGGCTAGCCCCCGATCAGTGCATGATTGGGGGTGCAACCTGGCCAGTCAGCCAGCAAAATCTGCCCCCTCAGTGATGTTTCAATCTGTAGCATGTGTTGATAACCCTGCGTGGATCGATCAACTGTTTTTGTAAACCTAGAGGAGTTTTAATCAGAAGCTTAATCATTTATGAATGTGCTACAAGTGACTGCTTATCGATTTGCACCGTTCAACCTCATTAAATCAAAGAACGGATACAGTTTGATATCTTCAAGTTAAAAATTCATAGAAAATACACAAAGATTTTCTATGAAATCTTTTTTTAATTTTAATCTTGAACTTTTGAAATTTTGGGAAACATTCAGTTGCCATTTTTAACAATATAAGGATCTTATGAAATTCAACACCACAGCAAAGCATCTCCTTATTAAAAAAAATGTACATCAGTATATTGTATATACACAAAAACACACTCAAAACCAAATACACGGACACACACACACACACCATGCTAATCTACAGCGCAAAGCTAACAGACATTCAGATACTTACGGTAGCCTGTGCCAGTGCTGCTCTCATAACTGTAGTTGGCTTTTAAAATAAAGGAAAGAAATCACTATTTAGTGGATTCCCTTACAGCTGTGAACTCCTTGTTGTATGTTTAAAGGGGACATATCATGCAAAATCCACTTTTTTAGCCCTTAAATACATTTTGTGTGTACTTTAAGTGTCCAGGAGTGCAGAAAATTTAAATGCATTCTCTCCCGGTGCTGCGTAGATATCTTTATATTCTTCCTGGGTCATATTTTTCAGTGTGTTCAGTTTTCTCTGTTCCCTGTGGCGCTTTCTTGTCTATTATGTCACAGTATTTGCTGTGCAGCTGCTAAACAAGGTCATGGACTTCCGGCTAACAAGTGGAAGTAGATAAGTTGCAAAGAGACAAGTCAAAATGTTCGGTTGTTGGGTGTATTAACCCACACGATTCCTTACATCGCCCCCCAGCATCAGAGCCTCTTCGAAGTGCCTGTTTCTCTGCCGATAGCTAATCGTATCAAACTACAAAAATGGCCGAACGGGGTGGAGTGGAACGCTCTGCAACCTGGAGGGGGGCGAGGCGTGAAATGTTTCATTCACATTTAAAAAGACCGCACCAAAACGAGTTGCTTTAAGATGCGCCTCAGAACAGGGGTAAACGAGGGGTCTGTGGAGCTGCAATAACGAGGAATTCAGACCAAAGCACTGCAGCTCTACTTTATATAGACCACAAGTGAATGATGTACATATGAAAAAGAAGGATTTAAAAGCATGATATGTGCCCTTTAAGGTGTCCTATGATGATTAAAGTGACTCGTAGTTAATGTAAAATTTCTTACTCTTGTTATAGCTGGGTCCTGTGGGAAACTGTTTGCCTCGACCTCTGCCTCGCCCCCCTCTGTGGGGACCCCAGCCATGGGACCCCGAGTCTGAAGGAATGCCCCGGATGGTGCCGAATCCCGGGATGTGCTGTCAGAAAGGTCATGGCAGAAAATGTAATGTGACGCAGCCTCCTAGTCAAATGACTTGATTTGTGGATTTTAAGGATCACTAGCTGGATACATTACCATGTCTGTGTAGGTGACCTTCTTCTTTGCAGCACTTCTGTTGTTTGACACGCCACTGTCATCGGGGAACAGCTTCTCTAAAGCAGCGAGGGCAGCGTAGGCCTTTGCTTCCTTCTTGTTGGAGCCTCTCCCTTTAAACTTCTGCCCATCAACTTCCACCTAAGAGATAGCAAAGAGGAGAAACTATTTTAAAAGGATACATTTTATGGTTTTACATGAACCATTTATAGCCTACAGTGGCCTGCTCCCTTGTTATTTCACGCTAAAATAGGCAGAATATCTGAATTTGAATCTAAGTCTTTAATTTATATTTCATAGATTTGATTTTCATAGAACTTGTACCAGAATGATGGGAAGAGAGAAAGTATGGAGGAGGAGAGAAACATCTCATGATCCAAAACCTACCACATCACCTGTCAAATACGGCAGGGGAAGTGTATCTACATGGGAATGTATGGCTGCCAGTGGAACCAGCCACTAGTTGTTTATTGATGATGTGACACTGATAGCAGGATGTTGTGAAGTTCAGAGATCTATACTCTCGCATTAGTTTCTGCAAAACGAATGCGTATGGTAAATAAACACCTCAGTTTCACCCACTCTGTCTCCTCTTTTAAGCAAAAGTGCACAAACGGAGCTACAGCGTTCTTCTCAACACTTCACACAACTAGCTTAAGATAATGGCTTTAATAGATTACACAAATATAGAAATCTTTAGTGGACTCTAGTTGCCTTTTGCAAAGCAGAGACAAAGACTTCAACGCTGCAATGCCATACGGCTCCACAAAGAGTAGACACCATCCTAAAAGGTTCCTAATTTTAATGTTCATTTAACACGTGAAGGTAGAAGTACATTAAAGTGCAGCAATATTTTTGTTTCTGACTCACCTCCATGACAAAACACTTTTCATGGGAGCCCCCCGTCTCCGCCGACAACTCGTACTTCAGGCTGCGGCGCTTCTCGTTCAGCTCCATCACAGGGTTCTTGCCATTTTTTGTCAAGATTGGACCCTGACCACCCTGTTCACAGCGAGCAGACACAAGATAGTGTGTTTATCTCTGCAGGAGGTTTTAGAAGTTTTTAAATACCGACTACAGAGAGAACTCGAGGACATACATCTTCAGACGCAGAAGAGGTCAGTGCAGCAGCTTTAACTGATTCCTGGCTTCCTTCAGTTTCACTACTGGGCTCTGATTTAGATTCTGAGCTTGTGGGAAGACCAAGATCTTGCAGGACCTGTGAAAAATAAAACTCTAAATATTACAATACACATTTAAAAGCAATTTATTTGCCCAGTTGGATTGTAACGCTTCAGAGAATCTGTTATTTATAAAAGTTAATGGTAAACGGACTGCTTCTTATATAGAGCTTTTCTACTCTACATTGAGCACTCAAAGCGGTTTATACAACATGCCTCATTCGCTTAAGTGCTTTCTATCTAACATTCACACACATTCATACTCTGACAGGTGCATCAGAGAGCAGCTTGGGGTTGCTCAAGGATACTTTGGCATGCAGGGATCAAACCGCCAACCTTCTGATTAGTCGGTGACCTCCTCTACCTCCTGAGCTACAACCACCCCATTAATCTCAATGGGGAAAACATAAAATTACTGAACATAAAATAACCATCCATTTTTCATTTTTTAATATTTGTTTTTAAAATGAAAAAAGAATGACCAAAAAGTACACGGACCCCTGCTAATCACTTACATCAAACACATCAGCAGTCGGTTGAAAGCTAGAAGCACGTTCTCAAACAAGCGTGTAGCAAAAATTATTTTAATAAAAAGCTCAGATTTAATTATTTTAGGTCATGTGTCAGGGAGCCAATCAATAACCAGTAACCCCATCAGGGCAGGCAAAAAACAACCCTTAAGAACACAGTATTGATGGTAAGTACGCTTTTTAAAAAATAGTTTTTATACTCAAAGTCAGCTCAGGCAGATTTATAAAAAAAACAACACACCATTACCTTGGTGGCTACATTAAGCTTAGCAGCCCGTTTGGAAGGCCCTGTTGCCTCGTACGTCTTTCCATTTAGATCGACGGCCATCGTAAAGACCGGCTCGTGAACTGGACCAGTCTGGGATGTGAGTCTGTACTCCAGACCAGGTCTGTACTGGTTCAGACGCATTACGGCATTCATGCTAAGATCATCTGTGACTACAGGAAAAGAAACAGATAAAAAAAAAAACATGAGAAAACAGATTTGTTTTGAGGAGAATCCACAGAAAAACAAGGCTTCAAGTCTTCATCTTCTCATGTGAGAAACAGCACACAGAGTAAAAGTGTCACATGGGCCGCAAAGTTGCCCACTTCAATTCACTACCCAACCTATGTAGTTATAAGTATTCTTTCCAAGGACACATAAAGAATTAAAAAGTAAATCTAATTTTTAATAGTACGGTTAGTAAAGTAATTGTGCTTCTGTAGCAAAGTGTACATGAAGAACCAGAATGTGTTTATGAATGTTATGTAAACATACAGAACGTTTGTTCCATAAAGCCAGGTCAGTGTTTTGTCATGCAGTTAAAGATGAAAGGAGTTTAACAGTAATTTTTATACTGAAGTAAATAACTTGATAGTTAAACAGCTCAGTCAACACACATTCCTCTGACATTCATTACTGACAGGATTTCTTCTGAAAGCGCTTCTGGAACTTGAGAAACTTTCTCTGTTTGCTGTTGAGGTGAGGCTCATCCTCCCCTGTGTCCACCTCTGTGTACGATCTCTTAGCTGGCAGGTTCAGTTGTCCAATAGGTGGTATCTGGGCTGCATTAAACAAACAAACAAAATAACCCAGAAACACAGCTTTTGATTAAAATGTTGATTTCTGAATACAGAAAAAAAAAGAATCCGGATCATAACCTACCTATGCTATCTTTGCCAAGTGTTCCCAGAGACTTTCGTGACTTCAGAGGTTTAGAGTCCATCCCCAAAACTTTGTGCATCTGACCAAACGCACACAGCCTCAAGGCAATCTAAGAAAAAAATCAAAGTTACGCACTAATTTGTTGATTCAATTATAAAAAGGTGTACGTGTCTGGGTGCACTTGCAGGATCACTTTACCTGAGCACTCTGAGTGATATCTTCACACTGCTGCTTAGTCAGATATGCAATGGCATCAACAGCTTCCTTTTCACAAGGATCTTTAATTCCAGGGCCATCTGTGCACGGATGCCATTAAATTGGTGCATTAATGTTGTAAGTGTGTAAACATTTCACGCAGTTTTCACAACTCAAAATAAAAATCTCACCTGCCAGAAGGATTCCTGAGGCTACGCACTCTAAAACCCTGCGAAGGGCTTCGCCACCTCCCAGTGGTCTCTCAGATGTACTAATAGCCTTCTCCACTAGCAGTTCAAGTGGCTATGTGGAGACGGGAAGACAAACCGAACACAATGCTTACAGAAACAAACAAAAAAACACCACCACCCACCCCCAAACACACACACACACAGCTCAGCAGCAGCTGAAATGTCCTTAAACACAAATATCTGCTATGCTGTCATCAGAATAGGTGGACCAAGAGTTTCCTCACCCATCCTGAGAGTGGAGTCCAGGTAGGAACGCGGTTACACAAGTCCCTCATGATTCGGATCACAATGACGGCAGAACCCAGGCTGTTAACTTTTGCCTGGAGACAGAAACAAAACCCATTCAGTTAGAGGAGCTTCTGCCTGTGATGGGACCCTTCCTGAAGTTTCATCAAATAATCCAAAGAAACAAACCAAACGCAAAAGAGTGAAGTACTGAGCCTTCTTCAAATCAAGGGTGATTAAAACTGATGTAAGGTATATCAGGCTTTTACGACCTTTGTGGTTGAAATCGAGAAAGCTCAGTCTCAAATTATGTGCTCATGTCGACACCAGTGATTCATCCACTTCTGTCACTGGTATAGATGAGCACCAAGTTTGACATTTTATGAAGATTACCAACAATATGAACAAGAACTGAGAGCAAGAACTCTCACGGTCTTCTAAATGGACATGAAATAAAATAAATAGATCACTCAAGGAAAACAATTCAACCTCATGTACAAGTAAGGACGTGAATGCAAACCTGGAACCATTTGGCGTGGCGGAGAGACGCCAAGGCAGTTAGGCATTTCTGCCTGTCCAGAACGTCCGGCGGATCGTTGACTGTTCGCGTTTCTATTGACGAGGTGGGGTAAGAAGAAAAGGTACAGTTTGACCAAGGGGGTCGGCTCTGTCTTGCAGCTCAGGGAGTAGCAAACAAAAACCAGCAAACAACCAGGAGCAGGGAAAGGGGGTCTCCCATACGGGTAATGTTTTGTCCCAGCAAGCTTAAAGGTCTGCTATAACAGATCTCAATTATCTTTTCCACCGTGTACGTGGAAGCAAAAAGACTGTGAGAAACAGTTGTAATATTTATTTATAACACTGCATAGCATGTTGCTAAAACATATGCACTGCGCTACGTTAAATACACCCTTCCCCCAGCTCCTGGGATTGGGTTTGCTGCTTCTCCCCCCTCCTGAGACAGTGTGTCCAGTTGGTCAAAGGTCCAGCGTTCCTAAAAAAACTTCACAAACTAAAAGGTAATCAGTTGTAAACCACAAGCATTTAAAGAAACTTTACGTCTGCCCTACACTGCAGCAAAACTGATGAATCCCTCAGCAAAAACTGCCCTGAAAAGGCTTTGTGAAAGACTGGATATATTATAAATTAATTAATTAAATAAAAAAAAGAAAACCATACCAGCTTTGGGCAAGTTTTAGCTCATTTGTCCTACATTATACAGCTCGGGATACACCGACTGCAAATCCCGAGCCAATGCTGATATGAAAGACGAGTAATTTGGACAGTAGCCTATGCTGATATGTTTTGTTAGCATTTATGAATTGATGTGAAACAAGATACGCAGACATCAGTAAATACGTTTCTGGAAATAAGTCTTAACAAGGCCGATCTTCAATTATGGACAATATATTGGTGCCTATACAACTCGGCTTGGACTCTCTGACTTGAGTGGAGTTGACTGACATTAAACTGATAATGTGTGTTTACAACAGGGCTGCATGATATTAACAGTGATTTTAAATAGATGATTTTAATCACTACGCTATTTAACAAAACCTGCTTAAAGTTTTAACAATATTAAATTGAACAGTTAACACGTCCAAACCTTCAACTAAAATGAGATCTTGGTCTAAAATGTTTTCTGTAAATGTGATTGGATCCAATAGATTAAGACTCCCACCCCAGGATGCACTAAAAAAAATGTACCCAATCTGGTCTAATCATTTTATTATTAATATTGCATGATTTTAAAGCCCCAGTGTATAGTGTATTAAAATGGACTAAAACTGCACTGAGACTGATATGGTTCTCAGTGTGAGGCTCCCCTGAAATTCAAGTAAACTTTCGACTACCGCATAAATGCAGCTAATGCTACTTAACGCAGAAGCTCCCAAACACTCCACCAGCCAAAATATTCAACTGAACAATGATTTAGATGATTTAAATCAATTTTTCCCTTATAATTTATATCCTCCTAAGGCAAGCAACAGTTGATCAGTTTTGCTGCAGCTAGTTCCAAATGTACATGTTCAGCATCAAGGATCATGCATGCGCGCTTTAACTTGTTATTCTTAAAAAAGCCTTCACTTTAAACATGAAAACAACAAGAATATACAAGTTTGGGGGTTTTTTTTGTTTGTTTGTTTTAAATGACTTAGGCACTGTCACTAACAACATGAGCAGGATGCATCAGCGACTACAGAGTTAATGTCCTGCAGACGTCAGTTTGTCACAAAAACGACGAAGGGACTCTCGGGCGAGCGAAGAGTCAATGACTGGCATCAGTCTGAGACAGCCACTGTACAAGCTCCACTGAGGTTTAATGAGATGTAGTGGGGGAACTGATTGGATTTCAAACAGTCAGATTCATAAATAATGGAGCAGTACAGCGCCTGCATACTGAGAACACACAGATCAGGGCTGGACCGACATACGCACCTTCTTCTGCTTCAGCAGTTTGACTCTCCTGCTCTGTCCTGACAAGAGGTGATGTCAGGTGGATAATAAGAGTCAGAACTGACTCCTTAGTGCTCGTAACAACAATGGCTGCATCTCCTGGACACTGGCTTACTGTATATGTCTCAGGTGAAATAGCCTATAATAAAAAGGGAACAAAAAATTAAGAGGGTTGCAGGAGAGATCCAAGTCAAACTCTGTGATATTTGCTTTGAAAGTATGCTGTAGGCACTCATTTCTACCTCTAACTGTGCAGAAAGCTGTTCAGCCACTTGTTTAAGCAGAGTCACTGTTGGCTTGTTGGAACAAAGCAGAACTAGTTCAACGTTCTTGTCTCCCTTCAGCAGGAGTCCCTTAGCCACCAAACCAATTCGCATAACACCACGCAGGACGCGCTCTTGTGAGTCACTACTTTCATTTGACAGGGGCACAAGAAAAAAAAATGGTTCAAATAAATATTTAAGGAGCTGTGTTCATTTTAAAAGCATCCTAATATCCTTTTAAAACCATCGCAGGCTATTCTGGCTTACCTCTGTGCTTCTGTAGTTGCTTTGCCATCTTCTGGAGCGTCCATCTGGTCAGATACTGTCTTGAGAGCACACTCCACATGGGAGACGACTGTCTGCACCGCCTCCAGCTCCTCTGTTGAGGGGTACACTTCAGAGTGTTTGGCCAACACGTAGCGATCATACGGCCCAGCCTGCGCTGGCGGAGCTGCGGTTTCCTTTATTAGAACAAAAAGATAACGTTTATACTGCAAGAAATAAACTGCAGATGACAGCAAATATATGATTAGTTCATACTGTAATAATATTTCACGGCAGATGATATTCATTAAAGCAGTTTCTTATCTGCTTTTTACTGGTGCTGATGCAACCCTAACCCTTCCAGTGAATACACATGAAGAACTATAACTTTAGTAGTAACATGAAAAGTGTGTGATTCAAAAAAATGGAGGAAAAAAAACGGTACAGTTTTCATGCAAGAGGAAGATCAATGTTTTTACAGTTCAAAAGGAAACAAATTGGGGACGGAAAATACTAAATGTTCAAGAAGAAGAAGTGAGCTCAAATTAAAAAGCTTATGAATTCAGGGTTTCCAGCAGGGAAGTTGTTGGACTCGGCGACTACTGTGACTAAGTGGAGGTTTAATAAAGTACAGCTTGACGTTGCACAATATTCACATGGCAAAAACCACCTGCTATATTGTTGGGACAGACAAAGAATGGGGGAGCCATGTCTTTGCCATGAGGTGCCATGCTGGAACTTTCAGTGACCAGTATGAGAGAGTGTGAGAGCTGCACTACAAAATTGAACACACCTGCTCCCTATGCACACCTGAGACCTAGTAACACTAATGAGTCACATGACATTTTGGCGTGAAAATGACAAGCAGTGCTCAATTTGGACATTTACGGGTGTAGCCTCTTAGGCGTGTACTCGCTTTTGTTGCCGCTGGTTTAGACATTAATGGCTGTATATTGAGTTATTTTGAGGGAAGAATAAATTTACACTGTTGTGTAAGCTGCACACAGACTACTTTTCATTGTGTCAAAGTGTCATTTTGTCAGTGTTGTCCCATGAAAAGATACACTTAAATATCTGCAGAAACGTGAGGGGTGCACTCACTTTTGTGACACACTGTAATCTCTGCTAAACTTAGGTCTGGAAGGCTGCCGTGCTTGTATTACAATGGAGGAAAAACCCTGTGATTATCAAGTCTTACTGATTTAGTAGGCGAAATAGAGCCAACCTCACGATGACGTTTATCCTCGATATGCTCGATAGCGGCAATGTAGTCATGGTACTGTCTCAGCTCCTCTTCATAGCACAGACAATCATACCAGTAACGCAACTCCTCATATCTGGAAGACAAATAAATGTGAGAAGATATGAAGAACCGTTTCAGCGTTAAAGTTAGAACAGATATCTCAAGTGACATAATTTAGGTACATTTTACAGGACTGAGAAATGCATTCTTGGTTATGTGACTGCTCTTAAATTTACAGTGAAATGGTATTTATACAATGTTTTTCTACTCCTGCTGCGGACTCAGTGCACTTTTTCACCACAGGCCACATTTACCCACTCTGTCTCTCTCTTGCTCTCCTTTTAATCTTTCCTGTAAACACTGATGGATGCAAGCTGGGATTCAGTATCATCCCCAGGGACACTTCCACATGAGAACCGGAGGGGCCAGGGAATGAACCATTGACTTTCAGATCCAGACACCGCAGCCATCCAAGAAATCTAATATTGAAAGTGTGCCTTACCAAACCTTGACCTTTTACTACATATGAAATTTATATTCTGTTTTCTCCATTGAATAGTGCTGCTTGCCTGTACAGTGTTTACAGTGACAATTTTTGCTGCTCTCCTGCCCTCCTGCCCTGGCCACGCTTGAAAACCAGATATTTAATGTCACTGAGCCTTGTATCTGGTAACATAAAGATCTGTAATTAAAACACAAAACAAAAGAGGCTCTTTTAAGGTTGATCTACTCAATATGCTTTAATAAAAAATATCCCGATTTCATTCCACAGTGCAATAAAGGTTGTTTTCAGCACAACAATGATAAACACTTAGCTCCCTGGAAACCAGATCTATTACCCATTATCTGACACAGCTGTTCAAAGGCTGCAGGAAGACAAATCGAGCCATATCATAAACACATAATGTGGTTCACTCTCCTCACGTGATATTCCAAACAATCAATATTTACATGCACTGGAGGGCTGTTTATCTCGCACAATTTTATATGTAGCATATTTGGAGGGACTGATGAGCTCAGAGACACTGTATACTGGGTACTGTATGCAAGTGGTGTGAACTGAGCCCAACACTGGAAATCAGACATTTACTCAACTACAGCTGCCTTGATGAAAAATCGCTTTGTTAAGTGATTAACAGCTCTTATAGCTATGTAAGAGGACCCTGTGTCTCTGCTTAGAAAACAAAACAAAACAGCAAAACACATAAAATCATGAAGTTCATTGTGTTCTGCAAGTGTCTGTGTGTGTTCATGAAAGACTGAAGAGAAAGTGAGAGAGATGAGAGAGGCACAGACCAATCTGGCCAGATGTTTAAGCGCAGGGCGAGGACAGGTCAGAGGAGTGAGGAGAGTGAGGACAAGGGTGGCAACATGTGAGTGCACTCTGCCCGTGTAATGAATCAAATATTTTCAACACGAGCTGTTTGACCAAACTGGGCTTTTTTGCAGTGTTTTTAACTTCAAGAGATTTTTCTTTATATTTATTGCTTTGGTTATTTTATTAGTTTTTTTTTCTTTGCATGAAAGCTGTTGCTGTATTTGAATAAAAAGTGCAGAGTGTCCTATGCAAATGGAACCGCTTTAGTGTATATTCATTTATTTAGGCCTTTTATTTAGTGTACCTGTCGAAATCATGCGGGTGGAGGCGGTGCCCTTCTTGTATTAGGCTGTCCCAGTACAGGAGCTCCTCGTACGCCTGGTGCTCGTCCCACACTGGCGTTGCAGTGGCCGCCATGCTGTCACGATTGGAGGACCACCTGTTTCCCCCCATAGTATACACCACTGTTACTACATTTAGCAGATAACTGGCTGTGTAAGAACAATCATAACAGGGCAGCAGGTATGACGACGTTATCCACATGTGCTAACGTTAACTAACCAGTACACCTGTGAAGACATGGGGTTTGGATATAAAACCGGAACATCAGCACCTACATTCACAACAATCTGAATACATGTAATTTAAAAACGTTTTCCATTACTCCCATAATTCTTCTCTCCACATAAATTAAAGCAGCTAATTAGCTCATGTTTACAGGACTGTCCATTCACTGGGTGCTAGCGAGCTAGGTAGCGTTAGCCAGCATGCCAGTACCATTAACCCTCGATTAAGTTTCATTCATGCATTTAGAGCTTACCTCTGTTAACGAGCCAGTAAACAGGTGTAGGTCCTTTAACACTGCTAGCTTTAGGATGTTAGGCTAGTGTGAGATGAGCTAGGCCTGCGCAGGATCGGTCAACCTGGTGAGGTGACTCTTCTTCTTCCCAGAGTTTAATGGCGCGTCGCAAATCGCCCCGTTTAGTTACATACTGCCACCTAGTGTACAGGGGTGTACCTGCTATTGATATTTCCGTTGTGGTAATATGCTTTCACCAGCATGCATTATGTACGGTTAGGTTTTGGTCTGGTTAGGTTTTGGTCCTCCTGGCATCGTGCAAACAAAAATCTCATGCAATCAAGGCAGCTGCTGATAATACGGAAGACTTATTAGAATAAATATATTGCACACACTTGCAAATTTTTTAATGTATTTTTTATTTGGTGATGCAGATTGTATTTTAGTTCTAAATGATCTGAGACAGCTGCGACCAGTCCAGGTTGTTTTCTACCTCTCGCCCTATGGCGAGTAAAGAACAGGCTCGTTTTAACTGAAAGTTCATGTATGTGTTAAATTGACTTGATGTGATTTATGGGAGTTATACTTGGCATACAATTTTATTTATTTAACATTTGGAGGTAAGAAACTTGCAGCAATATTACCATTTTCTCCCACAATGAAGGAAAAAAATTGGAAATATCAAGAAATGTAGTAAAAATGGAAATTAACAATAAAAGTGATCAAATTAAATACTTTTTTGTGTTTGCAGGAGTTCACACCTGTAACACTTTTAGCTACCAGAGCAAATAATAATACAAATAATAGTAATAATAATAATAATAATAATCACAGACATCTGTATAAAAGTAGAGCACTTTTTCTTTTCTTTTTTTACAACTGAAAGATTCTCTTTCTCTAGCTGGATTAAGAAAAGCACAGAAAAATTCACAAGCCAAAAAGAAATGCAAAGTTTTGGAATAAAATCACATTGCATTGTTTTATTTACATTCAGTCTTTACACACGCTCAGCAAACTGAGTGCATAATTCAAGTATTACCTTATAAAATCTTACATTATTTCACACAAAGAAATATATAAGCACACATAAAGCATATAAACATACATAAACTCCACAGTATTTATTTATTAACATTCCTTAATGAAATACATTCAGCAGAATTCCTAATACTTATGCTCTAAACACTTCTGGGTTTGGTATGGAGCGCCCTCTGATGGCTAAACCAGTACAACTGATTTCTTTTGCAACCACACCATACTGCACAAAGGCTGCACGCCGACAGTGCAATTCATTTCTTTAAAAGCCGGCAGAAGTGAGAACAAATAAATCCAGGCGATATGCAGTCCTTGTATAAGTGGCACTCACACAAAACGTTGAGCTTCTCTGGACAAAGCGTGGTTCATACATTGATATGTGGCCTACATCTTTGCCCTTTGTTGTTATGAGTTTCCTTATAAGAGTATCAAGGAACTCAATGCAAGTAAACAGTAGAAGAGTATATATTATGTGCAAAATCATATCATTAGCTAGCTTCCATTTGTACGGTCAGACCTTGAACTCACGGTCAACTTTGATGGTGTAGGAAAGAGAAATGTTGATTAAATCCGAGAAACTCTTAGATAAGCTTTAAAAGCCACAAAGTTGCTTCTTTCCACCTGCTCTTCTGCTGGCCTTTCTTTCTAAAGGTCTTTGCACAGTTCGCCAATTGTTTGCTGACCCTGTAGCAAAGTACATCCACAAATGACTGACAGCTTTTCTCTCAGCTCAGCCTCGGTCTTCATCATTCTTCTCTGAGCTGTGAAACGAGGACGGCTCCCAACGGCCCAAAACAGTACCCCTCAGGCCTGCCTGGCACTTAACAATGAGGTAGATTTTGCGGAGCACAGTGCGACGCAACAGGATGTAGACCCAGGGGTCAAGGATCTGGTTCCACGCGGCCAGCCTCACTCCCAACACCATCAGAGTTTCATAGTTTGCCAAGTTGTGCCCAATGGTCCCCGTGTAGGAGTGCATCACGGACATCAGGCCAAAGATCTGTAAACATGGAACATAAAACTGCAACTGTTATGTTTTATACTAAAACGTTACATTAAAAGCAAAGCAAATCACATGTTTATAACACAGGAGAAATGTACAGAAATGTAGTAGATACCTGGCCGAATCTTTGGCTAAATTAAGTAAAACGGCAATGCCAATGCTGAGGTATATTCTGTCCTGCACACTGAAATATCTGAGCCAAACTGAAATCAGCAAACTAAAAAAATATTGTGGTAGCTTCTTAATATGATACAAAACAGAGCCCAGCTGTGTATGTGTTGTTTTGTCCTTGAGGACTGAGTCACTAGAGTTCACTGGAGTGGCAGCATAAACGCTGGAGCGAGACTTCTTGGACCGCTGCTGTTCCCCGAGCTGTAAACTAAGGTTTGTTGGCAGGTCAAACGGAGAATCACTTTCCCATTTTCATTTTTTGCTAATATTATATAAACCCTTGTTGACTTGCAAAAACCCTTCTCTTATTATATCATGACACACGAGAAGCACGTTTTTTTAATATTAGCTCTTCCTTTCAGACGTCGCCTCCTCAGTCTCTGCTTTTTACACACTGTTTTTTTATTTTTATTTTAATGAATCTGATCTTTAAACAGTGCGAGCCACTTAAAGAACACTCGCTCTTTAATTTAGCAGTCTGTGCTCTCTGTCTGACATTTGATCTCATAATGATGCAGTTGTGCAATGTGGCTCAGTTTGCCTCAGAAATGTGTTTACTAAGGATTTCACATTTTGGTTGTTCTAACAAATACGATTGCCATTTGAACACAAAGTTCTCAACTTTGTCTTTCGACCTTCCCACCATGCGTGCGCACACCTCGGCCTATCCTGCACTGATTAATTTTAATGGTGTCAAAGTACATTTATTTTCACTGCATTTTATGTCATTTAATGGGTTTTATATTTAAATAAATGAGAGTCCAGCTGATGAATTATAATTTTCAGTGCTTATCTACATTTTAGAATCAGTTTCCTAAATTGTGCTCAGCCAGTACAGCTGCTCAATTAATTCGCTTTTTAAAAATATTTATTCTGTCTTTATTGGTACTGATTCTATTGTTTATTTCAAATTAAGTGTTCATTTCGGCCGGAAAGTGAGAATCCCTGACAAATAAAATAAAATCGAATGGCTTTCTGTGCTAATGCAGTGACTTCACACATTCGAACTTCACAGTTTTCGCATCTATTCTCGATTTGCCCCTAATCTCACAGCTGTACTGAGTGGCATAACTGTATAAAACTCCAACAGGTGCAACAAAATTGATGAGAGTGATGGAAGTTAATCAGATACAGTCTGGGCATGCTCAGAGCGTCACTAATCAGGCAGCCTAAATGTAAACATCTGTGTGAGATAACTTTTGGCGTGTAAGAGCTTTTTGTTCTTTTCATTTTTGGATGAAAGGTGACGTCTACCAACCCTGTACTTCTTCACACTCACCAGCAGAGGGCTCCAGCAGATACATGAGGTGACCATTATTCCAACAAGCTGCACCACCATCTCTATATCGTGGGATTTGGCCGAGTGATGCGAGCCGGGCTGCCTCCTGAGCCGGGCGAGGACCAGCGTCAGTCCGCTGATGGTGTTGCACACCAGGGCCACAGCTAGCGAGGCCAGACCAAGTCCAGAGAACAGCACCACAAACGCCACATCCACCTCCTTAGTGTCACTGAGCACTTTGATGAAACACCAGGTCCCTGGTTCCTGATAGGTGTAGGAGCCCAGCTGAAAACAGGGCAGCAAGGCCACACTCAGGGCTGCCAGCCAGATGACAGTAAGACAAATCTTTGTACGTGTTTTTGTGACCAAAGATGAGTGCAGCAGCGGTTTAGTAACACCCAGGCATCGCTCAGCAGCCATGGCACAGCCCATGAAGAGAGGGCATAGTCCAAAGAACACCATGCTGCCACCAAGGAACTGGCACATCCCATCAGAGGAGTTGACGTACTGAGGCCTCGCACCTCCAGAGAGGTAGAGTCGGAGAACCAGGGCACCAGGAATCACATGGCCAATAGAGTCTGTAATCACCAGTGAAGTGGCAAACAGAAGGAATGTAGCTTTGGAGCGCCGGCGCTGGAGGGAGTAGGCATTAACCAGGATGAAGAGGGCCACAATATTGGAGATGATGCCCAGCGTCATGGACAATATGACAACGAAAGCCCCACCGGCGGTTGGCTCTTCAAAGGTGAGGTTTCCATGACGTGACAGCCCTTCAACATCACCCCTGACCTCCACCTTCCCTCCACTGTCATTAGCCACACGAGGGAGAAGCAGGGGGGCTGAGGAGTTGTAGTGGCTCAAAGCTAACATCTCTGATCTCTGAAGGTCGTGAGGTCCATAGTTAAGAGAGGCTGCAGGAGACAGGAGAGGCAGAGCTGATGTGTAAAGCTGCCGTGGATCAAAGTAAAATGCTGTTAATAAGCTGATTTAAAATTGTTTAAAAATGACACATATAAACACAAATGAAAATTCAGGGAATATCCTGGAAAAAGAAATAGTGCAGAAAATCTCAAACCAGCCAAACATCTACAGCGGCATTTCCAGATCTGTTTATTTAAATGTGACGGCACAGGGGGGCAACAAGAACGAGCCTGGTGAGGGGAACGTGAGAATAACAGTTTTATTTGTGGGCAGAACTCACACCTCCATAAACATACACTGGGAGATGAGGCTGCGTTGTAACAAGGCACGGTGGCTGCACTGAAGCACATGACTGAACTCTGGGGCACAACATGCAGCGCAGTTACAACTGTAAACACGTTTTATCTTACTGAGTCGGTGGGACAGTGCCAGGCCAGGTGCCACTTTAGCCACAGCCTTTATGAGGTAGGCGATAAGATTTTGGCAGATTGTTAAAACCAAAAGAGACGATAACTTTTAGAAGAGATGTGTTTATCTCTCTCTGTATGGCCGGCCAAAGAATCACTGACACGAGGCACTAAAGATGATCTGGAGACTTACGGTGGACCAATGTTTATTTGTCCTTTTAGATCCATCTTTTAAGATTCAAAGGCTGCTAATGGTTACAAGATTTAAGCACTCCAAAAGAAAGGAAAGAAGGAAATTATTGTTTTTACATCTATTGTTTTTGTTATGAAATTTTACTAATAAATATTACTGGCATTGCTGAAATAGAAGACCCCTTTTCTTTTATAACAACTGAGTATGAAAGTAAGTTTTATCTTGGAGAGAAACTCCAAAGGAGAACACTCATGTTAGTATGAGACTTATAAATGTCTTAGAAATTTGCTGATAAATAATATTACAATATAATAAATATAATACGTATTTCCCCCTATTTTCTATATAACCATACTGCCATAAATTCTTCATAGAATTTATAGAATTTTTTTTTAAATAGTTATTTTGAACTCAACTTGACAGCTGGTCACCTCGTGGGCGTCCAAACAGACGTGACAGATGAAAGCATTTCAGTAGCCACAGGATGACAACAAGAAGAGGCTACTGAGGCAGCTGCCAGGACTGCCGTGCTTTTTGAATCGAGGTGGAGCCTGATTGTTAGGTTTAGTTTGGAGGTCAAACACAGATAAACAGAACACAACTCCCAGCAACACAAACAAAACGCTAAATATTAGAGCCAATTTGAGCCGTACAACCACTAAGCTGATTTTCTGCACCATAACACGCCCTATTACACGTATGTTGCCCATCACAATTTCTTACTCACCACTTTGTTAATTGTATAGGAACTGCCAGTGCATACTGATTTGTATATTTTGCACTTTTTTTGCACTTTTTTTTCAGAAAAACTTCTCAAATAAGAAAATTAAATAAATTAATAAAAATTAAGAATAAAAATTAATCTTGAATAAACAAAGACAGTGAATTAATTTGAGTCAAGTTGGGTTCTTCTTACTACTCTTTTTCATTGTTATTATTATTATTATTAAAAATGGAAGAAATTGCTTACCACTAGACAGTTGTTCAGATATCCTATAAGTCCAGCTGACTTTTTCCTGTCATTCAGATATCCGGATGGTCCAAAGTCTAGCAGGATCTAGCAGTCCAGAAACAGATGAAAAAATCTGTTTTTATTAGAAGTCATGTTTCCTTTTAATAAACTCCACCGCAGCGACGTCCTTCGCGGATTTTTTTTTTCCATTACTTAATCCGTCTGTCTGTTTCCGTATTCATGGTGGCGTATAAAGGATCCCCACTGACGCTGAAATACCGACTCACATTTTTATAGCGCGGTATCCTTCAGCGTGTGTGGGCGTCACTGCTGCGGTTCGCCCCCTGAGTCAAGTCCGTCTCACCCGTCTGCAGTCTGTTTACATTGCCTGCACCAGCAGTAAGCGCAACTTAACGTGTCACCGACATGTCTCAAAAAAAAAAAAAAAAGGTCACCTTTTTTTTTTTTTATCTAAGCTGTTTTAACTTCTCTGTGAACTTCAAGCTGCTGGTCTTGAAACAGTCACTAAAGCTTGATTTGATCAGCTCGCGGTGAAGTCACTGCTCCGCTCTCTGCTCGTCAGTAACTGGATCGATGTGAACAGATTCGGTTCCATAGGCTACACCATTCATTTATTTATTTTTGCAGTTTAATGCGTAACTCTGTGCTCAAAATAACCTCTGCTGAGGTGTCAGTTGTCCAGTCCATGGTGGATATCAGTCCTCCCTCAGAGGGGTCTTCTATTTCAGTAATGCCAATAAATGACCTCAGTGTTCAGGGGCTAGGGCTGAAATAAATATATATTAAGGTATTTGTTTTGCAGTTGTGTTTTAGATCGTTTCAAGTGTGGAAAAGTCATATTCATTCTCTAGAAAGAACCAGATGTTCCTCAAGGACCCCGATGTTGGTACTGAGGGTTTCTGCAGCTGTGCAAAGGAAAATATGTCAAGTTTTCTTCTGCTTGATTGACACTTTTCCTGTACTGCATACTAGAGCCAGGTGGCCGTGTTTGCTTTAATTTTACAAGGACCTGGCATGCTTGCTGGAGCAGACTAGCACACGTTTTGGTTTGGAAACGGACTAAAAGCAACATTTGAAATTGCCCGCTTGTTCACAGGAAGGAGCGGAGGTGGGCACTGACACATAAATTTGTTTAATTTTCTTTTTTAAAGTCAGACACCTGGAGGAAGAATTTACTGGCTGGCAGGAGCATTATAGGTCTGTGTGCTGGCTTTTGAAGATGCGCTGTGGGAGACGAATCTGCAGAAAACATCAAAACATCTATTAGATGTGATTGCACCTTGAAAAAGAAGCCAAGTCTCAAAGCAGTTTGTGAAACAGTCACAAAATTGAATCTATTGATTCACATCTTCTGGATAGTGGATCGGCTTGCCCCATCGGTGGGGCGAGTTGTTCCTCTTGAAACTGCATATTTGAAGGCCTTATCCAGACATGGGTTGAGTTTCTGGCTCAAATGTGCTATAACTTATAAAAGCATACAATAAAGGATATGTCTTCACTGAAAGTGACAGTGTGTGACAGAAACATTTGTTCATATATGGCAAAAAAAGCTCAGTTCGCTCCAGTCTCCCCTAGAGAAACAGGCCTACTTATGAAATTGCTTTCCTGAACTCAAAGTGAAGTGTCTCTAAATTGAAAGAGAAACAAAAAAAAGTGTGCAGTACCAAAGATGTCACTCACACATCAGTCCTGAGGTGGATGGAAGAGGAAGAACGGAGGGAGCGGGAGGAGGTGGTGATGTGAAGGAGATCGGATAGATTAAAAGGGGCGAGGTTGTGGATGGCCTTGAATGCATAGCATCATCCTGAGGAGTTTGAACTGAATTCTGAATGTAAAGTGAAATGAGGATGTTTTGGTGACGAGAGGAGCAGCTGAACTTTGCACCATTTGGAGCTTCTGGGGGGATTTGTAAGGAAGGCCAAAGAGAATTACAATAATCAGTACAGGAGATAACAAGACTGTGAACAAGGATGGAGGTGGCGCGTGGGTAGAGGAACCAGATTCCATTGAGGGAGGCTGAACCGAGGTTTCGGAGATAGGAGAATGAGGGGAATTTAGAATTCACTGAGTGAATAGTGCTATTCAGTTGATCGAGCCTCTGATGAGTTGCCTGTTGCTGTTTGACGAAGGAAGTGAGAATCTGTCACGTTAACTTAAAAAAACACTCCTAGCTGGGAGGCAGCTGCTCTAATAGCTGCTGAGTCTAGAGTGTCCAAAAGTTGGCCAGATTCTTCTGTCATGTTTAACCACAAATTGGCACCAAAGAGCAGACTCAGGAGACCAACAGCAGATTTATAGTTTTTACTGTAAAATAAGAATGAGTGTACTGGAAACAGGTAAGTCGCACAGGGGAACAGAACTGAACTGGAGTCTCTGCTGGAAGGACGGGCAAAATTAGAAGCAGCCAAGGTGAGTTTGCCAAGATCCAGCAGTATTTGTGATTCAGACGATCCAGAGGGAGAGCGCTTCGGTGGAGAGTGGACAGGCAGGTGAGTATCAGGTAAGAGTGGGCAGACAACTGAGTAACAGGTAAGGATTTTTCTTTGCAGGAGCAGCAGCCGGCTGGATGGCTCAGCGTAAGTGTAACTGGAAGTGTCTGTTAAACTCCTCAAACAAACAGGAAATCGAGAAAATAGGTTAATCACTCTGGCTTTGGGCAGGCAACTGGAGAACAGACAAAGAAAACAGGCTTACAGAGTGAAATACACAAAAACTATTTAGAGACTTGGGAGGCCTAATCACAACTATAACAACAGCAACAACCTGGCAGAGAGCAGCAGTACCAGCCGGTGCTTAAATTCTATGGGCGAATGAGTTAATGCAGAACAGGTGAAGGGGAGAAAGCCTGGGAGAGAGAAACGCCACCGGTAGGCGGGCCAGCGAGGAAGACAGAGAGAGAGAGAGAGATAGAGAGAGGCTACAATATAGAGAAGAGACAGAAAGGAGGGAAGAAAACTCCAAGCTTTCCAGGACTGTAACAAAGGGTTGAAACTGAAGAGTTTGCCTGTGAATGTATCCATATTCAGAGGGCACATAAATATGTTAAAACTAAATTATATATTTTTATATTTTACTGGATTTATTTATCTTGTCAGCACATTCCATTAGGCATGTCTACGCGTGTGTTGGTCTTGGACTAAATAAATTAGATCCGATCCTCTTCTTTTCCCACTGCCCGTTTTGAGAGCGCAACAATTGAGCATTTGGCTGCTGTACCTGTTTTTCTTCCATCTGTTAAAGGAGACCCCTGTTGCCCCCATTTTCTTCATACTTTACTCTTCCAGAATGTGCCATTTGGCCTCTGCAGTCCGGTGGCTTGTCCAATACTAAGTCTGAGGTTTGTAGGTTCGAGGCTCCCTCTACATCCTTGCGCTCACCGCAAAAACTCACTAACTGCATACCTGATGTTTTTTTGAAGCACTGTGAGGTAGAAGTGCTCTTCAGAGGTTACCTTTGCCCTTTAACATGCAGTACTGAAGAAAAGCAGTCCTCGTGTTGCATATGCACAAAAAATATTCCATCCGCTTGGCATGAAGACTCATAAATCACCCATCACAACCACCGCAACACTTCATCTCATTTCCCAGTTTGCCAAATTTGTTGGCCAGACAGACTGAATATTTAAACTGACAGGAGTTTGGTGGGCTTAGAAATGTGATTTTAATTTCTTTACAGCAAGGACCTGAAGCTCTATTGCAGCAATATGCACAATTATGCTGTGATAGTTTTAATCAAGCATTGTGATATCATGTAAGCGTATTCAGTGGGGCAAAGGTAACCATGATGTGGGTGCATTCCTCAGTGTTATTATATTTATGGAAATTCCTTGCTATTATGAGTGGAAAGCCACACAGTATCTGTCTGGCCAAAAACGAAACAGCGGAATGCTCGCATGAAGAGATTCAGCTGAGAGAAGAAAAGACAAACACGCTGTCAAAGAGAGAAACAAGTTCGACTACTTTTCTCTGATGAAACGCACACTCCTCGCAGCGCAAATTGTTTAAAAAAAAAAAACTGCTGTCAGGTTGTCAGGCTGGAACTCAGAAGTAATTTCTAAGATTTCGTTACTGTTTTGCCTACTGCGTGTCTCAAACTGTAAAGATGGGAGAGAGTGTTGATCCTGCCAAGAGAAATAGAAAAAAATCCTAATCTTGTAGGATCCACAGTTAATCGCAGACGACATCCATCACTGTGGCTGGTTTTCGTGTTTCCAGCAGGGGTAAACATTAAGAAGCACGCAGGGTTAATCAGTGTTCTGAGAGAAAATACAGTCAGAAATCTAATGAAGACTTCAAGGTTTGGGGAAAACACACCAATTATGGGTTAGGGTCATTATGTCTGTAATGACACATGTGCAGCTCCAGTGTTTGAAAAGACCAATGTGACAAAAACTTAAGTAGACTGCTCTATGCGAGCAGCAATTGTGACGCAATGTGAAAGGACAAAGGCATGAAAGTTTCAGATGAGTGCATGAAGCTCAAGAACCTGGAGTGCTTTGCATTCATTACGCTAGGTGTTTTGTTTAGACAGTCCGGACTCTAATTCAGGCCAAATCTTTGTAGATCTAAAACAGATACCACATTTGGCTTTGAATTGTTATGCTTTTTCCAAACTGCATTTAGCAAGACATTCCCAGTGCACAAAATAAAAGAAGCGTTTAGCTGGTTGAGGCAGAGCAAACATTGACTGGTCAGCATGCTGCTTTGTGTTGTAACCAACAACAATGCACAACATTTTGTGAAACGATCCAGGATATTTTAGGTAGAACCATAACGATTTACTGCAGGCATATTCAAATGCACATTTTATTGAAATTGAAATCACATTTAAATTCTTCCCTCTTACTTCAAAATCCACAATGTATATGCTTTCATTGGAACAATGTTGGCACAGACACTGCAGAGTTGTAATGTCACAAATGCTCTACCCGACATACACTCACTGGCTACTTTGTTAGGTGCAGCTTAGATATGGATCCATCCAGCCTTGTATCAATGGTTCAGGTGATTCTGGTGTGACGGTGTGCGGGATATTTTCTTGGCACACTTTGGGCTCCTTGGTACCAGCTGAGCATCATTTAAATGACACAGCCCACCTGATTCTTGATCACATCTGGAAGCAGCCATTTGAAAATTGTACTCCAATGGCCTCCGCAGTCGCCAGATCTCAATCCAATAGGGCACCTTTGGGATGTCATGGATGTGCAGCTGACAAATCTGTAGCATCTGTGTGATGCTATCATGTCAGTATGAACCAAAATCTCTGAGGAATGTTTCCGGCACCTTGTTGAATCTATGCCACAAAGAATTAAACCCATAATACAGGTGGCAGGTGAGTGTATATTATATTTACTGTGTACTGGCAAAGCCAACATAATGAGCCTGTAACAGTTTAGTTTACTCGCTGAGGATGTTGGAGGCAAAGGAGAGCAATGGTAAAGATTTGTGTGAAGTAAAAAGAAAAAAAACCAATTGCAGTCATTGGAACATTATATCTTCAAAGCTATCCAACCTCACAGCATTATAACCTTTAATATCCTGGATTTTCTAAAGTACAGGCAGTGTTTTTATTACTTGGCTTGCTTCAGATATCTGTTCAGCACATCTGATTTTTTTCCCCCCCGTTCACTTTTCTTGTTCCATCCTTCTTAAATGTGCCTAATAGCACTTATTTGCACAACTGCTGCATTTTACCTACAATTAAAAACATACTAGTTTTAAATGCGATCATCTGCTTGAGCTTTTGGGCTAATATTCACGTGTAGCGATGCATGGAGCACTCTGTGAAAATCCATGCAGTAAATCCTCAGAGAACACAAGAAGAATGCAGTGACCTTTTTTTTCTAAAGAGAAAAGACTTCTTAAATACTTCTTAGCTGAATCTCATTCCAAGAAGAGAAATTCTTAAAGGTTCCTTCCTGTTATTCTCGCAGAGACTGTGAAATTTTTGTAGGCTTTTCCCTCTTAAATCTTTATCATAGTGAAAATAAATGACAGCTTTCCCAGTCAACATTTAATGGCCAAATAAACCCATGCTGTGAATGAAGCTTTAAGGGGACTCTGTCTGCCCCCCCCCCCCTCCAGCTGTGTGGAGTTGGTTGGATGGTTTTTTTCCTAGAAAGAAAATTAAAATGCATTAATAACAATGAAAATCATGCATTCTGAGTTGAAAGGCAATCATTTTTCATGGGAGGCGATAAATGTGAGTTCCAGGTTTCCATTTCTCTTCAGTTACTGAAGATTAAAAACAATGTAGCACCACGCTGGGTGAAGATGGAGAAACTTTGCAGGGAGACCTGACACATCTGAGTGATCTGATCCCAGACAGCAGCTCCCACCATACGGTCTGAGAGCTAAGTGGGCTCGCTGATGTGTGTGGTAATAAAAACGAAGAGCTTGCGTTTGTGTAGTGATTAATGAGAGCTCTTGTCAGTGTGAATAAGAGCGAGGATGTGGTAATTAAAGTGTGTCTGCATTGGCGCACGGTTTAAGAGCCACAGCCTGCTAATTACCTGAGATGTTTTTATTAGGAAACTGTCATGCAAGTGCTCATCACCTACCGTCCCACACAGAAAAACAGACAGTGGGTCTTTGGCCACAGACTGTAACCTTTTACATGGAGAGCCAGCTAGCCTTCAATTGTCTTCATCCAGAAACAATATGATTGTTCCCTATAGTTTGGAAATACTGATGGCATTATTTTTAAAAATCTGTTTACTCAATTTGTTATTTTTCACTGGCTGATAGAGCTCAGAAGACACATATTAAAAATGCCTGGCTATCACTTTCAACAGCCTGACGTTTTATTAGTAGCAGTTTATTCAGTGACGTTTGTGATCATTCACAGACAGGCTCGGATGTTAATTGTCGGCTCAGTTCTCAGAAGGACTTTATCAACGCAAAATATTCAGCAAGAGAAGCGGAGAGGACAGAAACACAATCTAATGCAGACAAATGAAGTCTGGCTTTAACATTTACAAAGTCAAATGACAGAAAAAAGAAGAGGGCCTGTAGTCTCTGACTTCTAAAACAGACTCAATAAAGACATATTTAGCTCCCATTTATCTCATGATAAATGCTGGAGTTTTAGACTTTCTGCCGCGTCTCGACGAGCGGCAGCTCATGCATCATAACGTTCATCTGTCACAAATTAACTCTGTAAAATATGTGACTAGATTGATGAAGAGAAATTGTGACCACCCTGACTTAATGTGGAAAACAACTGTGATCATTTTCACGAACTAATTTGTAATTTTTTTTTTCATCCATCGCGTGACGGATGGGTCACATGATTCCTCTGGTTTCTAAATATAAATGCACAGATTTCATTGCTTTGAATTTCGCTGGCTACTTTGATGGATATCATATCGCTCTTTTTGCATATAGACAGAGACCTTAATTATACGTTATTACTCATCTACATGCTCGTCACACTAAGGTGAAGATTTACATCGCCAGCGCTAATATGAAGAGTTACTGCTGTGGCTGGGGATGAGAAACCATCCATTTTTCTTCACTCCTGCCCCCCCCAATTTCATTTCCATTTTGCCATCAGTGTCACAGCTGTGAAGAAATGTCTGTGGGTGGCATTGCTCGACAGATTGAGGCTTTAAATCAGTGGGACTCATATTAACTCAAGTATTATTGCAGAGCTCTTGATCAAAACATGCTTTCTCACATCAAAGTATTGAACACAAGGAGTAACAGTAATACTTATAATTGTGCCAATATTGCTCCAGAGGATTGTGGTGGATTGGGAAGATGTTTGTATAAGAAGCTCCTCCTTCACTTTCCCTTCATTTGTCTTCAGCCTGAGTGGATATGCAGGGATGAGTGTGCTGAAGTGTATAACAGATTTAGTGCAGGCCGCCCACAGCTGTGACGCCGCAGGACACCGTGTTGGCCGCTTTCACGACACTAACTGTGCTCAGCGTAGCTCGGTACAGGCTGTACCTGGTGACACAGCAAAAGTAACCCGCCAGCTCACACATACTGGTAATGCTGCTGATGGTTACCATGCTGTCTGCACCTCCAGTCTGACCTTTGTGGTTTTCTGTCAGGTAATTTGTCTAATGACTAATAAAGGTCAAAACTGAGCACTTAGATTATAAGATATTTGTTCTTTTTAAAAAATAAAAAATAAAAATAAGACATTTGTTCTTAATAGCAGGAATAATTTTTAACAGCCCGTTACACATTTATAGGAGAGCAGAAAATAATGAATATAGCATAACACAGTTGTAAGCAGTTGTTTAACCGAGCCTGTAAAGTTTGCATCTGTAACTCATCTAAAAGCAAGTTAATGAGGGATTTATAATATAATTCTAATAATTTAAATAGCTTTTGTTTACACATGCGTGGACATCACTCACAGGCAGGTTAAAAACTGTTCATAAATGCTCATTTTTCATCATAAACGTGCAGCTTACTAGATTGCATGCTTTAGATGGTCAGCTGTCACAGAGTGATTATGCTAAGTGCTTCAATAACTTTGCATAACAAGTTATAGTTTTTGAGAAATGTGTTAACAGATATTTAAATCCATAAAATCCAAAAAACTGAACTCTGAACTCAGCCACAGTGAGGTTCATTAAAAAAAAAAAAATCTAATAGAGCAACTGGTTCATAAAATCTTACCCATCCTGTTATTTATAAAGTAATTTAGAGGACATGGATCTGAAGTCAGTCTAAACTTTTAGCCTTTTTGTAAATAGCAAAAACACATTTAGATTTGGTGGTGCAGTTTGCCTTAACCCTTTATCGGGCAATGAGCATTAAAAAAAAAAAACAGTCACAAAAGTAAAAAACAAATAGCAAAAACAATAGTCTTGTAGAGTCCTCTAATAACAATTTCCAGGTATTTCACGGAGTGTCCCATAAAGGGTCTGCTAACGCAGGAAACTAAACAACCTAAATCAACACTTGATGGTTTGTACAGGAAGATAAATGCTTCCCACTACAGAGGCTGCCCCGAGGAGTCTGTTTATTTTCTCTCCACTAACAGCTGGGATGAGAAACAGGAGAGGTCAGTCATTGTTCTGCCCCTTCATGAGCCTGTTGAGGTTTAACAGGAGGATCAAAGGCTCATCGCTGAGCCTTATTTCCACAGCATCTTTACAGCATGGGCTCAAACTGATATGATGGTATCACACATGCTCTTCCAAGGGGTTCCTCTTGAACAAAAATAAACACAGCACTGGCACATCTGCTTCCAGAAACTCCTACAGGAGTCTACGAGGAAATACACTGCACCTGAAATTAAAAAAAAAAGTCTGGCACCCAGTTTTTACATTTTTGGATTGTGCATGTCCTTAATCGCCATTTAGATTTTTTCTTTTAAATACACAGCCTGGCTGAGGGGTATCTGGGGTGAACATCTGAAATAAAATCAGCAACCTGTTGTGCTGAATGTAATTTGGTGTTGCAATAAAAAATAAATAAGTAAATACTTAAAAACATATGCGAATGATCTGTTCAGTGACTGCGGTGCTCACCACTGAGGCGTTTGTGGTAATAAAGTCAAAGGCGCCGTGTAGTTCTTGCCCTTTCAGTGAACCCCTGAAGTGGAATCAAAATACATAAACAAACAAATGGACCAAAAGGGGTCGTATAAGCTTGTATAAGGAGATGTAGCTGATGATGTCATGTGAGTAATTAGGAGACATGACATGCATGATACTGATTAGTAAATAGAACTAGGCCTCATCAAAACTGCCAACTTAAAATGCTCCATCACAGCTGTGACCGGTTTTAATGTTTTGGTCTGATTGCTGCGTGTCTCGCACTCAGAGGCCAAATATCATGCAAGACCCTTAGTCATGTGGCTCTAAATATGATTATATATGTTTTTGGTAAACTGCTTTTGTACAAACATGTGCCCACTGCACAAATGAGCACACAAATATATTATTTGACATATACAGACAAAAATGCATACAAATCCACATACTGATATTTGGCTCTGCTTGAGCATCATTTTCCTAACGGATTCTGATGTGTTGATGCGCAATTTTCCCACTCGGTGAAGTGTAGCTTGTTCTGTGGGTGGACCGAAGCTCCTTCTGCCACGACTACAATACTGTAAATGTTTGAGGTTGAAGCTTGATGGAAAAAATATAGAGGATATTAATAACTCTGCTTTTAGATACATAGGGATGATAAATAAGCATATCACATCACTCTTTCACAAACAGGAGGAGAACTGGGCAGAGACAGAGCTGCTGGCCATGAAATTAGTGACTTGACTTTGTGACCTATATTGTGATTTCCACTTACTGCACTGGAAACACTCCAGCTTGAATTCTGTCTTACTTACACACAACAAAGTTACAAACTCAGTGAAACTTTGCAAAATATCAAAGAAGTTCCTCAGCAGCTCTCCACAACTCAGAATGCCCTGATGTCCTCACACACGGAACCTAAACCACATGTTTGGCACAAAGTGGCGCTTTTCACAACCACAATTTGAGCTTCATCCGTGTTAGGGCACTGCGGCACACAGTTTATGGGGGTAAGTTGTTTGAGCTAATGTGTGCCTGTCAGTCATCTGAAGGAATTACTATAAGAAGCAATAACTGAAAAAAGTTTACAAAATTTTTTTTCATACATACTTTCTCCCATATTTCAGCATAAATACAGTACTTGAGTTTTTCTGAATATATATAACAGCTTTTTGGTTAAAGCATAAATGAGAATCCAGACTTTGAATCATCTGAAATCAATAACATAAATATTTTTTTTTACAAAATCTGGGCAAGAGTAGGGATTTTTCACATTTTACACATTCTGTGAGCAGGTGTCAGTTATAAATATACTAATGAATGACAGTTCAAACACTGTTAGAAAGGTCTTTAATTTAGAAAGTCCAAAAATCAAATTTGGCATTTCTGTATTGACTAGTGAGGATAAATAATGCATCAGATGAGTTTTTGAGAGTCAACACCACCTCAGGCTGGCCTCTGTTTGACCTTTCACTGTGTATGTGATCAAGTCAAGTGTGCTTCTAGACCTGATTTCAAAGCTACAGCAGTGCCGTACAACTCTGAGGAGAAAAGACAGGCTATTTAAAAACACAAGCACACATGAAAACATGGATGATCTAAAACAACGAGCATATATAATCAATAAGTAAGTTAACTTTGCAACCAGAAAAGCAGGCTCCGCCTGTTTGGAGTACAGTGGTCTCCTTTAAAAGGCAACCTGCAGCATTTTGGACCAGCTGCAGATGTGTGTGTGTGTGTGTGTTTGTCCAGTTTTACAGCATGTATAGTGTTAACATGTTAACATTTAAATCAGGAGTACTGGCAGTGTCTGAATGACCAAATATTTAAACTCATTTTAGCTGGTACATTATACATGATTGTTTGTTATTTCCTAAAATATAAATGGTGATAGGGTCTAATTTAAGTTATCAAATACATTATAGTATTTACGCCGTACATGACACGCAATGTTTTGCTGAAGTTTATGATTTATGTGTATGAGTATAGCTAATATTACTTTAATTACTGGATGTGTAATGACTAATTGCCGGTTAAATCTAGTGATGATCTGCAAAGATTCACAAAATTTTGGCTAAAAAGAGAAGCAAACCATGAGCCAACTAATGCAAAACCTAATGCAGAAATATATGTATAAATAAAACTGCCTTTTGGTAATAAATGGTAGAAGAAGAGAGGAAAATGAAAAAGAGGAAAAAGGAAGAAAAAGGAAAGCAGAACAGTTAGGCCATAAGACTGAGAACAAAGAAAAAAAAGCTGCGCTGCTGACTCAGATGTTGCAGTCCAAACCAAAGTTTTATGAAGAGTGACTTGATAGATGCCAGCTTTCTGTCATCTGGTGATTTCTTTCTGTTATAATTTATCATATAAAATCCCCACACGCAGTCAGTCTAGCCACGCTTAAATGTACTCATGCTGTAGGCTAAGGAAAGGAAATCATTTGAAAAACACACATACCATGAAGAAGCAGCCTAAATCATCTGATTTTAAAAGCAGGGTTTTGAGTCAAATGTCAGGTATGAAAGAAAAAAAAATATTTTATTCAGTCTATTAATGACTTTATTTAGGAATATTCAAACAAACTGCGTGGCTGTGATAACTGCTTACTCAGCGAGGGCTTTGGATTAGCCTGTGATGGACTAGTGACCTGTCTATGGTGTACCCTGGCTCTCACCCTATGACAGCTGGGACAGACCCTGAAATGGATAAGTGGTTGGATGGATGAATGGATGGATGGATGGATGGATGGATGGATGGATGGATGGATGCATGCATGGATGGATGATGGATGCTGAACACACAAACGGTCTCACAGTTACAGCTCTGTTTCAAACCTAATTTAAAAAAGCCATTTTTTTTCTCCATCAGTGTTATTACATTAAATAATAACATATTTGGTAATAACAAGAGATTAATGCATGTGTGACGATGTTTAAAGTTCCTGTGAGGCAGCTGTCAGCAACTTTCTGTGATGTTCATGCCAGTTCAAAGTAGGTCAAGAGCTGATTTATACTGCTTTTGAAACAAGTGAACTAAACCAGGCGAATTCATGTTAAGTGAACTGGTCGTTGGCACTGACAGTAATGGACTCCTGCTGCACGGAGGTGGCTGCGAGTGGAGACTGGTGCAGCAGAGAGGGTCAGCATACAGTGATGACATATTTCTTTCAATTCTGGCAATTAAGTTAAAAATAAAATGTGTTTGAATGTGTTCGTTGTTGTCACCATCAGTGAAATGTTGCAATACAAACAATTCCAAAGAATAGCGCTTAAGAACCGGTGCTGGAAAACCTTGACTCCGACTGTTGAATAATCTGCATCTGTATACCATTAACAAATCTGGCTAGACTAAATCGCTTTTCCTTTGAACTCAGGCCCGTCTCAGAGCTCTGGCTTTCAGCTTTTGAGTCCTTATGTTGTACATATTCATTAACTTGAACTAAAGGATGCGCCTCACCCTTAAAACGATCAGCTAGAAGAGCAAATGACCTGTACAGCTAATGTGAGCTTCTTTTGTTTGCACTTGCCCTGGTTGATTTTATTAAACCACCTGGAATCTAAATTAAGTTTCTTTTTTAACTGAGAGTTGAATAAACTGTTGGATTTTGCAGGTACAACTACAGAAAACTACAGAGGCTTTCAATTTCTCCTCATGTTGGCACAGCATACTTGAGGCTGTAGAAGCAGCAAACTCTACATGTAAACAGTTTTGTTGTTTTGTATATTTTTATGTCGTATAAGTTTATCTTCACTAAAGTAAGCAGCCGTCATTAACTTAAGTACATCCACAGTTAATGAGCACATCATTAACTAGTTTCAAACCGTCATAACTACCTGTGAGTCAGTTATGAAAGTATTTAGGAGGTTATCTGATGTGGAATTACGTCTAACTCGTGATGATGTGAGATGAGTAAGTAGCCATCCACATGGTTCTCCTGTGTTTCCCACCAGCAGGCTTGCTTTCCCCTATTCTAATGTGTTGCACATGTGTCTAATTGCCATCCCGCTGTGTGTTTACAGTCTGGCCCAATTCCAATCCATACCATGCACCCTCCTACTCTGTGACAAGTGTAAGTCAGTGTAGAGTCGGCACTGCAGCTGCTGAACGGCACCTTTGCCTTTCTCCAACAGAAACAGGAACTTAAGTTATTTAATTTTTTTATCAAGGACCCAGTCCTGAAAGAATCACACGGGACTCGTCTTTCTCAGTGTCCGGATTTTCCTTCGTATCGGACACAGAACAGGCTCTTCACATTCACAGAGTTTAGTTAGTAAGCCTAAGACTTGCTGTTGGAGCCCTTTATAACTTCCTTCCACTGGTTAGTTTGGAACAGCACCCAGTGTGGGAGACCCTCCATGCCAGTTGTGTTAATGAACGTGAGTAGGCGCTGTATTAGGATTAGACCTTTTTCACGCCTTCTCATCTACATACCACATGTTAAGCAGTCCAGCAGTTTGTTTTTTCCGCCATCTAAATGTTCCAGTGTGCCTGACGCCGTCCTTTCTCTTGGAGTTTGAGCCGTCCTGCTCCCTTTGTTTTTGTTTGCCGTGTTGAACTCATCAGTGCACCGTTTTACGCCACCTTGCTGAACTTTTACCTGGTTTTTGGAGTCTTCCATTTGAATCTTCTGATTTTTGATAATCAGTTCTTTTATTTTTCAAAATGTTGTGACAAATGCTGTGCGTCATGGAGCCTGGGTTTTTGCCTGAGTTTTGAGTTTTTGAATTAATATTTGGATTCTTGTGTATGTGGCATTTTGAGTTCTTTTTTGTGTGTGTGTTCTCTTTATGTAGCAGATATTTGCTGGTTGGTTACTTTATGGTTATATACTCAGTTTAGTAATTTAAGTTCTCTTAGTTTAATTTTTGCTTTGTTTTGCAATCTAGTTTTTATGTTATGATCGTTTATATTTAATTCCTTGAGTTTCACTTTATCTCGTGTTCCCTTGCATCCTGTCAAGTCTCCATCTCTGTGATAGGTATTCCCCTGTTACGACACTTCCTGTTTTATTTTGGTAACTGTTATCTTCTGTGTCTTGTTCCTTATTTTACTTCCCTTGTCGTGCCATCCTTGATTAGTTTTAACTGTGTTTTGTTCCCCAGCTAATTCCTCTTCTCTCATGACCTCTTGTGTATTTAAGCACATTTAAGTTTTTTTGTTGTGTTGTACTGAGTCTGCCTCTTTGTTTCCTGCTTTATCCTGTAGTGTTCCTCGTGCCTTACGAAGTTTTTTTTTTTATTTCTCTTGGAATCAATGGCTCTATTTGTATTCTGGACTCTGCCTCCCTGCGTCTCTGCATTTGATTGTTGTAGTTTGTGGTAACACGTCAACTCCAGTTAAACTGTTTTGAAATATGCAGCAGGTGCAGAGGGAATGGAATGTACAGTTTTCTCTCCTTCTCACTGAGAGCTTTCAGTGCTTAATTTACACCAAAGGCAGCAGCCCTGCTGTGTCTGAACCACTCTGGGGGCTTCACCCCTGACCTCAGCTCTCCGCAGCGATCTGAAATGCTTCAGCTCGTGAGCCACTAATCCCAACAGAAAGGAGGAGACTGGGAAAAGAAGGAAAATCGTAAGAAGTGATGAAAATCAAGAAACTTCATGGAAGGTTGATACAATGGGTGTGAAGCTGGAAATCCTGCAACTTCACGGATGCTAGTACAGTACATTCTTTTTGGCAGTCTGTCCAGCCGACTGGCTGAACTTTCTATTCAGTTTCTGCTCACATGAGATCTGCAGTGTGCAGATCTCATGCTTGTCTCGCTCTCTGTGGAGTCAGGGTGGGTCGTTTTTGTAAGTCATTGCGCAATAATATTTTTAGACTTTGCAGTTTAGTGGGTGCAGCGTGTTCTGAAGTGGACTTTGTGTGAATTTACAGGAAATTTCAAGGATAAATTTGGGATACACCAAATCATTGTCCACGTGATTAAACTTTATGGCTCCAGGATGTGTAAACCCCTTGGTGAAAAACTGTTGACTGACCTTGTTGGGTGGAGAGGACACTGGATTACGGGACTGCTATCCTCTATCCACAGAAGGGCCGGGTGAAGTCTGCTGGCCAGCTTCCATGACCATCTAAAAACAGCTCTTGAGAGATTTAAAGCAGCAACACTGAGAGACAGACACTGATAAACCCATTATTTGTTTTGACTATCATCACCTTCATTCTTAATGCAAAGTCCTGTTTGAATGCAGTCATATTGATCTGCGTTTTACTTGTTGCCGTAGAAACACACCATAAATTAAACTCCACCGACAGGTCTGCCGATACCGAGTGAGCAAGATTCGTCATGGAAAGGTCATTAGTGTTTGTTTGCAGCCTCGGTGGGTTTATCTTGTAGTTAGTGGCAGTGAGTTATCACCTTAATAAATTATCGTGCCTCTGAGTGTTGGTTCCTAGCAAGCAGGAGCCTCCATGAAAAATGAAGCTGACACTGAACTGCAAAAAAAAAGCAGTCCCTCAAATAGCCGTTTGACGTTGGCTCCAAAAGCAAGTTAATAGCAGCAGTTTCCCGTGCTAAAACAGCCAACTGTAGAACAGAAATGAGCATATTTACAGCTGGTACAGTAGATAAATAAATAGTTGCATCCCTGCAGTGGATTTTGGGTTTCCCTTACCTGCCAGATCCCACTTTAGCCCCAGTCTATAGCTAATTTCTGCCCTCATAACAACTGCCCAGTGGTTACCATTATTATTATTTTATTACTCTTTTTACTAACACTGCCCTTACATTTATGCAATATTAGGTGAGTAGTAGATTGACAGGCAGATGCAAACTAAGCCACTAGCCGTATGTTAGACTTCAACTCAACCGATTTATGATCCATGGACTCGTTAACTTTAAGTGTGTATTTAACAATGATACGCAATGAGCGTGTTTAACCTTTACAAGAAAGCGAGCTTTCAATGGAAAAACACTAACACAGTTGTGCTTTTTTACATTGCTAAAGTCTACACCAACACCTGAGAGTGTTTTACTTTTTTTTTCCCCATTTAAATGTGTTTTGGTGTTTGAAAGTAACTCCTGCTGAGTTGAGCCTCCACAGAGAGCAGGAGAGACGCTTGGTGAGTCCAAGAGGAGAATGCACAATTGGTTATGAAACTGCCTGAGTCAACCTCGGTTCATCTGCCAAACGCCGGTCCCCCCCCCCCCCCCCCCCCTCAGTGGGATTAAGATGAGGTGGGTGGCTACATTAGCCTGTGCTCGCTGCTGAATGAGGAATCATTATAAACACCCCCCCGAAATAAAATAAGACAGTGAGCTTTCAACGATTTTGGTCACTTCCCAATAAATTTGGTTCCATATTTGGGGTTTGTGCTGCCCTGCTGAGCATCAGTGCACTGCGGAGGAGGCCTGTGTTTATGTGACACAATGAAGAGTCACTGGATATTATGTACAAGCGCCAAATGTATACTTTCTCCGCTCTGCTCGTCAGATGATGTAAGGCCTACAAAAATGTCACACAAAGATTTTATTCGTCCTGAAATCAGCGCTCCCTTTTACTGACTAATTATCCCAAACGGTGCTGCACATATTTTTAGTTCACGTTGGGTGCAGCGTAAGTGAGATTATTGTGAGACCGCACTGATTGAAGGCAGTTATATTTAACCAAAACAGGTGTTAGACTTTAAATAATCACAAGAAATATATTAAGATGTTTACTTCCCAAGTCAAACATTCAGACACCTGTTAAGTGTAGGGCAGGGTCCTTACCTCAGGATACCCTCCACTGTGTATGCTCCTTGTTTACTGTCTGGATCCAGTCTGGACCTTGTTTGACTATCTGAATGTGTCTGTCATCTGCTGACTCTCAAATGAACCACGGTAACTGATGATGAGTATAAACAGAAAGCAAACTGTCGGGGTTTTAACAGTCACGACCCGCAAATGCACTGTATGAATTTCCTGGAATATATTTGCCCAACTTTGATGAGTCAGTCTGCACAGTTCCCCTGCAGTAAAATAAGGAACATAGAAGAACATCACAACCTTTAGATACGCATCAGTGAGATAAAGCTGTTTGACGACTTAAACGTTAAGCAAATAATGTTCATTACTTTGTGACGAATGATGAAAATATGAAATTGTGGCATCACTGTTATCATCACCGAGGCCCCGTTATGAAGGCTTGAGTTGAGCATGGCGATGATCTGACTGAGAAACACGATGCACATTGCACTCTCATAAGATAGCGACTTGTAAATTGCAAGGTAAGCCTGCTCTGAAGCACACCCTGTTTTGCTGTTATCTTTAAATGTAATGGGAACCATAATTTACTCAGTTGACATCCGCTTGTATTCAGTAAGCTGGGAAACTAGCGAGTGAGACCATGAACTCATCAGGAAAGTCTTTACTGCGGTCATATTCAAGAAAACTGTGTGCCATTTTCCCATCAGACTTTAACAAAGGGGCAGTTACTGTTTCACACAGGGCCAGGCAGGTTTGGATAGCTTTTTTTATTTCCCTTAAGAAATGAAAACATCATTTAAAAACTGCATTTTGTATTAACTCGGCGTATCTTTGTCTAATATTTTGTCTAAATGTGTTTGATCTGAAATGTGTAACAAACACACTGGGCTTAAAATAAAGGAAGAGAAAAAGACAAAACAAAAAAAAAAAGCTACAGCTTCAGATGGGGGAGCTGGTGCTTTCTAACAGATACCAAATTTATTACAGGGGGAGAAGATCGCTTCAATAGTTTCAGATATTTTGAGGTTTTTTTAGGCAGAAGAAAAGAAAAATGTGCATTTGAAAAACAACACTGGCTGATTTATCACTTTCTCGTTTCTGCACATGCAAGTGTGGCGTCTGCTGGAGACCAGAGGAAACGGAAGAAAAACCAAGATCAATAAACACAAGTGTTAATGCTTAGGACGATAATACAAATCCTCTTGCTAAATAGACACACAAGTTCCCATTTTTTGCAACTGAAAGTATATCCATTTTCCATGCTTTACACCTGATAACTCATTGCCTCCTACGTACATTGCAGGAACCACAGTGGTTTGGAGCGGAGTCCGTTTGGCTCGGCGCTCCTCCATAATGAGCACAGCTAGAGTGTCTGCCTGCGTCCTGTCACACTATCCTACCAAGTTAAAAATGGTTCGAGTAAGGTTATACAGTGTTTAGCAGAGGAGAAGTGGATTTTCAGTGAACTATTGATAGTGGTTGGAAATTCAGCTACTTTGATGATTTGCTTTGACCTTCAGAGATTTCTCAGCTCATTCATCTGAAGTGAAGAGTTGTCCCTGGGTGGGTTTACACTAGTCGATGTGAAGGGGCACTTTTAGGGAGGAAAACCATGAATAAATCAGAAGACCATTAGTTAGAGCTGCAGGGCCTGAGGAAAATCCAAGGATCATACAGTAGAAATTTTGTGTTTTAAATGGGACATGTTGGCAGGACTGTAAATGTATGTATAACATTTTTGCAATAACATACTCTTTATATTGCCTTGAATTGTTTAAAAAAAATAGAGTAATATGGCACAGAAACAGTTAAAGTGGCATCCTGGTAGAATCCAGAACCCTTCCAGTATAATGTGCCACAGATTTGCCTGTCTCACATTCCTGTGCAATTTTATTGCTTTTGACAACCTCCTATGCAGAAATAAGCCATTTCATGTTCCACCACACAACACCACTTGGATCCCCTGTGTGTATGAATATGATTGAGAGCCATATTCTGTGTTTCAATCTGCATTAGCCATGCTGTCTTGGCTCTGTCCCGTTAGTTAAAATGTCAACATCAGCTATGGCCTGGTCTGACTGAGAAGAAATGTTCAGCAGGGGAAATCATTTTTACTGCCGAATTTAAATGTTGGTGTAAAGTCCGTCCCCAGGCTGTAACAGCTCATTTAAGAAATTTTGTTTGGGTATCCTATAGAAACTCAGTATTATCTTCTTATGTGGGTGAAATAAGGCAATAAATGTTTAACTGTGCAAACATGTCCCTGATTTTAAAAAAAACAAAAAAACTGCAACTGATTGTCTGGTTGCTCTTTTGTAGAATTGGCTGTATGATTGATTTTTGGTCATTTAATTCTTGACTGCAGTTAACATTGTACGACTACAGTGAATATAAATTAATGCAGAAAAAGAAAGAAAAAAAAAGGTTGACCTGCAAACTCGTCTGTGCAACCAAAACGACTGCCAGAAGGAAAATATGCAACCATTCAAAGAATTGAGTGATGAAAATAGCTGCTACAGCACTGCCATGGAGCTGCAGAAAATACAGTGTTATATACAGCAGTACTGTGAAAATAATGATAATATCCTCCTTCTTCCCTTAATAGACTAAAACATAACTAGCATTTATATCCACTTAGTAAGCTCCACAAAGACCTGGGAGCTCAGGTCAGTTCCTGCTGTTTGGAATTAAAATGTTTTTCCATTTTTGCTTGATACAGGACTTCAGCTGCTTAACATTTCAGGGTCTCATCTGTGTCTCATCTCGTATTTTTCCTGCCATAGTCCAGTCAATACTGTCTCTGGCTGACATATTCACTGCATCAACTTAAAATATGATAAGTCAGCCATCGTGCAGTTTCGCAGTGATCCCCCCTAATGTCAGAAACACAATGGTGCAGCAGAACCAGACACCTTATTCACTCCTCAGATTTCTTGTGAAATCCCAGCGCCTGCCACAGTGACCTCTGACAGGTCAGCAGCAGATTCAGCAGCTCCTAATGTAAAGAGGTCTCAAGAAGTCTGGTAAGTTTTTCTTAATCATATATCAATATTTTTAACTAGTAATCTTTAGGTCCTATTCAGGTGCAAATATTGGCTTAAGTGACATCACTTGAGGCAAAATATCAGATTGTGCACAGCTATTTTTTGGAGCCTCAAAAGTGATGGAACACTATCAAAGTTGATCACTGCACGTGGCTACACATAGTAGCTACATGTTAATCACCGTGCTTGCCTAACTGCGAGAAGGTCCTGTTGGCTGGAGTCTCCCTGTCTCATTAGGTTAATTAGTGATTCTAAATTGTGCAGGTGAGTGTGAATGATTGTCTCTCTGTGTTGTGTGATTGTTGTTTGACTCTCGCCAAATGACAGCTAGGACAGACTTCAATCATCAACCCCTTCGGTGCACGTACCATCAGTCATGCTTTCGCCAGGTTGTCTTTTAATGCTTCACAGAGCTTTCCAGCCTTTGCACAGCCTCATTTGGCCTCACCTGGAACCTGATCTTTGCATGCTCCTTTTTGCCTGTTTTATAAGCAGACTTATCTTGAATAATCTTTTTACCTACCTCTTTCTGCACTGTGCATTGGAGTCTTTTCTTTCTGATGGTGACGCTGACAGAAATCTGGAGCATAACCAGAGACATTATGTTTATGCCTGGATTTTACTCTCTTGGGGTCCTATACAACATGCATGTGCCCCAAGAGAGTAAAAACCAGACTAATATATTCAAACGTTCTCTTTATCTATAACAACTTATGGGAATATTTTGTTCAGTTACAAAAAAATACAATCAAAGTGAGCTTTAAACACACACACTTCTTTGTATCTATGGTATGCAATACCAGAGGCAATTTTGGTGTTAAGAGTTGCATAATCCTCTTTTGCTGACTTTTCCAAGATGCTCAGAACAACCTCCCAAGTACCTTGAAAAAAATGTGCACATTTGTGCTGTTTTAAAGACAAGTTGTAGTTACATGATATTTATAGTTATTTTTATCCTGTTAACCACACTTTGGATGATTGTAACTGATAAATAAAAGTTCCTACCTACTTACCTCACTTGATGTGTGCACACGACTGTACATCCAGCAAAGCAAAGGCTACTACTGCACACAAGCCACAGACACATCTGTACACACACAGACCAGATGTGAGGCTGACTCTGTATGCACCCAGGCGAGGACCGGGCTCAAATCTTTGGTTGTAGGAACAATGCAGCGTTACCATGGCCTGTTCTGAATATATACAGTGGTTAGAGATTTATGGTCAGGTCTGTCTGGGGGTGGAATAATTATCTAAAAGACTGAAGTAATCATTATCACACATCAGTCTTCAGAAAATAAAGAACAGGGATGAAAATAAAGAAGCTTTGTGCTCAATTTGTAACTCGGGGATACAAATTCTTGGACATTTTGGAAAAAACAAAATGTTTCTCTAATTAGCATAATAATGATGAAAACCTTTCACAGAGGGTGAAAATACACAAACGTTTGTTTTGTCCCTGTTACCGAGGATGGCGGGTAAAGTTGCATTTGGTCTGCCCTGCATCTGTTGCGTCTGTTCACTTCGTGAGCTGGCGTTTTGTTTCGCTCTACGGCGCAGCACAGCTTTTGCTTGTTAATATCTTGTGTAGCCGAGTTGTGATACACAAATATGAGTCTGGCCTGGAATATCATCCAGTTGTTCCACTGAAAATCACTGTAGTGTAGCTGTTTATGGCAAATAGTTTTCAGATTATCTTTGCCAATCCATGATCTGAAGTGACCTTAATGCAGGAGTCATCCAAGGTGACCTGAACAGCCAGAGGAGCACTGTTAAAACACCAGCAGCAGCACATCCCGCTGGGGAAAACTGTGAGCTCATCTGTGGTGTCCAGTGTCACTGCAGCCGAGTACACCAATGTCCAGCTTATAATCTCACTGCATGACAATGACTTTGCAGTAAACCGATAAATTAGACCATGTGATTGACTCCTTTTTTTGTTTCGTGACAAATAATCTGTTCTAATCAAATACATTAATACACAAATATGTATGTGTACTGAAAACAGTCCCTCTGTGTGTGAGCTGCCCTCGAACACAGAGCGGTGTTGCAACGTATGTGCTGCAAAAACTGGAAACAACTAAATGGAAAAGTAGATACACTGCCAGAGTTGCAAAGTCTTGGGGAGTCTGTCCTCTTGGAAAGATGACTGCAAAGCCACGAGTTGTGTGATAAAACTCCATCTTATGCCAAGCCCCCAAAGCATACTATAAATCATACTACATATGCTTGGAAGAATTTACTTCCAGAAACATGGCTCATAGACAAACTTGAGGAAGGAAAGAAAGCCTTATTCCCTCTTGATCCACTACCATGCTTTCTAGTTTTAGGACAAAAAAAATGATTTAGCATGCAGCTGTTAGTACATTTGATCTCTGGACATTAGTCAAGTCAGTCTATTTGTAAAGTGTGCAAAACACTTTCTGCACAGCAAGTGATAAAAACCATTAAAAAAAACAACAACTATTTTATAAAAGCAAGTTACAAGATGAAAATAGAAACTATGAACCACTTATAAATATTAAGGAAGTTCTTTTTTTCTCTAACACTTATCACTGTGTATCACCAGACCTGCTGCTGGTGTGAAGACCACAAGCTCTCTGGTAGGTGTACAGACACGCTATCTCATATTTAAGGAGGTAAATTCTGATCAAAGAAGACGATGACAAGCTGTGGTCAAAGTGCAGGACTGCGTGTTGTCAGTGGTGGTTATGGAAGTTAATCACTCTAGTTTCTGTAGATAGCATGCACTATCTTATGGAATGGTGGAGCGGGTAAACCGTTCTAAGTGGCTGGTACAGGAAGGGATTAACTGGAGCACAAGGAAACATAACTTTGGAAACAACCGCAAACCTGAAACTCTAGAGAAGAGCCTGAACAGTTCTACCACTGCAATGGACAGATCAATCTGGAGTGGGCTCAACAAGCCAGTCTTTAACATAGACTGTATACAAAAGATGGACGTAGCCACCGGGAAGTCACACGTTTCTTTTTTCTGGACACTGCATCTTAAAGCCTCAGCATTAGCGTTGGCCACCACTATGTTGGTTTTCTTGGAGCCATAACTCACCATATCTGGAGAGCTTGAAATGCTAACTCATTAGCTAGTGCTGGATAGCGAATGAGTTAGCAGGCTGCATCCCCAAACTGTACAGGTGCAGCCACACAGACACAGATACCTGGTGCTAAGTAACAAAATTAAAAAAATATATATTGGAAAGGCTCTACAACTCAAAAAAACAAAACAAACAAAAAACAATATATTTATCAAATATTTCAATTTAAAATGCTCCAAAGGGCACCAGCACTGCTTATACTAATTAGTGGAGATGAGCTCTAGCAGCACTTTGATTATTATATGTAATCTGTTCCCCCATTCATGGTCCAGTTGTCTTTAAACTGGTAGTCAAGCTTTCCAACCATTTTCACTTTATATTTTTTTCAGTTTAAGTTAATTTGATTCTTGTGCTTTACTGGATCTGGTTAGATTTTCTTTGTATGGTTTCGGACAGTCTTTAAATGCCTGTCTTCTTTCTGCATTGTTTGCTTTGTTGATAAATTCCCCTTGTAAGACCTCAAGCTTTCTAGTTGTCCTATTTTGGGATTTTTCTTCTTGTCTCTGATGCACTGTGTGTGTGTGTGTGTGTGTGTGTGTGTGTGTGTGTGTGTGTGTGTGTGTGTGTGTGTGTGTGTGTG
>JAVDPK010000273.1:234786-246910 GCA_034780415.1 Cichlasoma orientale | reverse complement strand
TGTGTGTGTGTGTGTGTGTGTGTGTGTGTGTGTGTGTGTGTGTGTGTGTGTGTGTGTGTGTGTGTGTGTGTCTTTTTCCTGTGATCCTTTGGCACACTTGGTAATAACAGTGATCCTAACTTCCAAATGCTTGAGTTACAGAGGAAAAAAATCATGCCCAGTTGCTATACAAGGGGATTTGGCTCTAGAGACTAAAACAGTTGTTTTGGTAATAGGCTGCAAGTGTCTTAATTTCATAGCTGAAGTCAGGCATTTTAACTAGTCTTTTGGGACTGACTTGCTTTTGGAGCCAGCCTCAAGTGGCCATTGGAGGAAAAGAAGCATTTGGCACTTAATTGTTGACTTCATTTGTCAGCCCTGGAGGTTTTCATTTGGTCTTTACATACAGCAGGTGGGTGGTTAATTGATTCCACAGTCAGCCGCACCAGCCAGGGATTAACAGGAACTGGTGAGTAACCACACCTCCAAGGATACACGCAAACAGACAGAGAAAAAGAGGGAGGAGAGAAAAGAAACAGAAGAATCTGCAGGTCTGCACTGAAGGCAGAGGGGTATGGGGGTCATAGATGTGCTGGCTATCTTCACATTCCAGAGCAACATTTTTAGCATTAATATGGAGTCATGTTTTTGGCACACATTTATTCTCACAGTAGATTTGTTGTAATTAGTCCCTAAGAAAAAATATTGTATCTTCAGTGCACAATAAGACTAAATTATGCAGACTTAAAATTAAAAAAATGCATTTGTTCAAGTTAGCCCAGGAAATTTTGACTCGAATCACCTACACCTGATCATATGTAGCTGACAATCTAATTCAAACTCACTGCTAAATTCCAGCTGGCAAAAAAGCTGAATTTTAGACACAAAGATCACAACAGCTGCCCTGAATACAGGATGAATTTAATAGTCCCTAGAAAGCCTGTCATCCTTAACTTAATAAAATCATCATTAATTATTTACTGCTCATATAAGAATAGAAAAACAAGGAATTTGATTTGATGATTGGTGAATCCTGTACTGCTAGTCCATATCCATGTGTACAGTTACTAGGAAAACCTCATAAGGATTGCGGTTGACAAAAAGAATTAAATGATTGCACTGTACTGACCCCCTTCCTTGTGAAAGGCAGCCATACTGAAGCCTTGTTGGTTTTAAAAGCCATGAACCACAGTCAGGAAACCTAAAATTGTTGGCTAGATCCTCCAAATACCACAGTCCATGGAAGACAGATGTGCTCCTAATTTGGGTTCTCAATTCCATAAGCACTTTGAAACTGCTGCCCCCTGAAAGTGAGACGCTCGTGCCTGTCTTTGAACTGTCAGGCGTTGACAGCTGTGAGCAGCAGCCTGGTTAGTTCCCGTCAGGTAGGGTAACTCGCTCACTTTGTAAATGCCTTAAAGGCTGGCACGCCAGCAGAGGAGCACAGATCAGATGAATCCATCTGTGGTTGGACGCAGATTTTTGGTGGTAATAAATCGCACAGAATGACACTCCAGGGAGCATTGCTGTGAAGCACAAAATATAACAGAGACAGGGACAGACAGCAGAGAGTGATGATCATATCCTGTCTACTGTGGAGGCAGAAAACAGGAGTAATATTATGCTGCCTGGAAATTTCTAATAGATCTTCCTCTCAGCTCGATCATCGCACAGAGGAGCCTCCAACTGTTCGGTACTTTTTAATCAGAAACTAATTTTTCTTATCTGAACACAAGCGCAAAAGTAAGCAAGTGAGAAGACACATTAACTTATAGGGAATTTTAAGCAGTTAGTTTCATTTAAAGTTATTTCTCAGCTGATGGTGATGGAAAGTAATCCACCACAGTTTAGGTGAATTTGAGCAGATGCACAGGGTGGATTATTACTGCTATTACTTTGGCAGAGTTTACTCATTTAAACCAAGCAGGATTATCAACAGCTCATCAATAAAGGATGAATTACTGGCTACAGAGGTTGTAAAGGTAGTAAGATTAATAACCCCCATCATCAAGACAGTGATGACCACAGGCCTGGAAAGTGGATGTCATTCCCCATTTTTGTACTGTACAGTCTGTAATAAACACTCAAAACGCCTTAAAAAATTCTTGTTTGAAAAGATGTGATTAATTGGCAGTTAAAAGGCAGCTACTGTAACGTGCAATCCCAAAATAATCTTCAATACCAGCAAGCTAACACAACAAAAGGAAAATAAGATGCAAAAAGTAAGAGATGCACCGAATCACAAGTCATCTCAAAGCACCTCAAGGCCCTTTATATGTTAATGTAAAGAAACCACAAATTTATAGATGGAAATCCAATGATGCAACCATCCCCTGCAAGCAACCACTGGCTCTAGTAGGAAGACAAAAAAAACCAACTCCCCTTTAACAGGAAGAAACCTCAGGCAGAACTAGGCTCAGAGAGGGGCAACTTCTTATGCTAACAGGAACAAAGTGCAACTTATATGAGAGGAAAGACAAAAGATTATCGGCATGCAGTAGTGGCTTTTAAAAGTACGGGGAATCAAAAAGAGGGGATGAAAAACATCATGGGAAGTCACCCAGCAGCCTGAGCCAACAGCAGCATAACTTAGAGATGGCTCAGGGCCGCCTGATTCAACTCAATCGTTTTTATCAGAAAGGAAAGTCTGAAGCCTAATCTCAAAATTAGAGAAAGCAGCTGAACCCAAACTGGGAGCTGGTTCCAGAGGAAAGGGGCCTGATAGCAGAAAGCTCTGTCTGTCAGTTTGCTTTTGCAACCACAAATAGGCCTGCAGTCTGAGAGTGAAGTGCTCATGGCAGAATGTACATAAGAATAATTTTTGTTTCAATCAATTCTGGATTTTTATGGGCAGCCAATGATCTAGCTCCTGTTAGAATCTGCTGTGTTTTGAATCAACTGAAGACTTTTCAGAGAGCTTTTAGGACGACCTGATGGATGGGAATTAAAATAGTCTGGTCTAGAAGTAACAAATACGTGGATTGGTTTTTCAGCACCATCCTTGGTCCTAATTTTGATTTCTTTATAACAGGAATCTCAAACCTGTGGTTCTGGAGCTGAATGCAGTTCTTTCGCCCATTTCCAGCATTTCCCCGTGGTTTCGACCAAGAACTAGACAAATGTGGGAATAAGTGTTTTTTTTTTCAAATTCGTTTTTACATTTTACAGTTGTAAATATGTTTAGCCTACTATCCAAGTTAAAAAAAAAAAAGTTTTAATACTTTATCAATCATGGTGCCTTATCCTCTTAATTTATATTTTTATATATATTTATATACACACAGGTTTCTCATAGTAATACTGGAGACTGCGGTAATATTCTGGTTAGACACCATACTGTAAGTCTGGGAGTTTAAAGGATGAAAGAGATTCATTCCCTTTGATTTAGAAAATTACAAAATAAGCGTGACACACTTTATTAATTATATACAAGACATAATTTAATTTTAACAGGTGTTAAAAAAGAAATGTAAAACACCAGGAAAAACAGCACATTATTAGGTTGTTTTGCATCTTGTAAATAAAAAGAATGGAAACACTGTTACTCTGCTCAGGAAAACTTACAACAACCGCATCCAGCTTTGCTGTAACAGCGCTGCGACGTACAGAAATCACTTCATGAAAAAACATTAATCATATATTTAAAGTAAAACACCAGAAGCAGAAATGTATCAAGCAAAACTCAATTCAAAAGGTATATAAATGAGAGAAGTTATTTCAAAATGAAATGACCGCCATGGCAGATTACGGCTACTGTATTTAAAAAAAAAAAGAAAAGGTAAATTTATGTCAGTCTCTCTAGTTTCTTAATGGCGAAGCCTAAATACCATTCAAATACATTTAACATCTGTTCAAATGGAAGGAATGTGAGAGCCGGAATAAAAAACAAAACAAATATCCAGAGATCATTGCTTTGATCTTTGATATCTAATGGATTTAACCTGAGTGTATTGCATTGTGCTGTTTGTCATATGGCTCATGTTTGCCCCCTTCAGGACAAGTAAGGAACATCTCATTTTCTGACAATTTGTTGATTTCAAGTAGACATTAGGATAACACAACTTCTTGGACTTTGACATTTGAAAGACTGAGGAGAAAAAAAAGAGTTACATGTCTAGACGGCTACTGGATGGACTAGCGCTGGAGTTGTCACGGGTGTAGCGGGAGGAGAGGTTTTGTCTTTGTAGCCCAGCGACAGAATGTGTTTCTGCAGGTGTGTGATCCACTGCTCTTGAACAGACAGAGGTCCCTGAAACACTTCTTCACAGAATCTGAACAGCAGGACAGAGAAGAGTTTTATTTACTGCATCGCATGAGGTTAAAAAATATAATAATGTGGATATTAATTCGCTCTACACTCACCAGCCACTTCATTAGATGCACCCGTTCAACTGCTCATTAACACAAAAATCTAAATCGGCCAGTCACGTGGCTGCAAGCCAAATGCATTTAACTTTATAGACACGGCCAACACAACCTGCTGGAGTTCAAGTCGGGTATCATAACGAGGAAGAAAGGTGATTTAAAGGACCTTGAGTGTGACATGGCTACTGGTGCAACACGGGCTATTCTGTGTATTTTGGAAATTGCTGATCTACCAGCACAACCATGTCTAGAGTTTACAGAGAAAATATCCAGTGAGCTGCAGGTGGGAGAAAATGCCTTGTTGTTGGCAGAGATCGCAGAAAAATGGCCAGACTGCTTTGAGCTGACAAGAAGGCACAGTTACTCCAATAACCACTCATTACAGCCAAGGTATGCATTTAAACATCTCGAGATGCACAACATGTTGAGCTTTGAAGCAGATGGGCTTACAGCAGCAGAAAACCACACCGGGTGCGACTCCTGTCAGCTAAGAACAGGAAACTGAGGATCAATTCATACAGGCTCACCAAAAGTGGGCAACTGAGGATTGGAAAACTGTTCCCTGGGCTGATGCGTCTCAATTTCCGCTGCGACATTCGGATGGCAGGATCAGAATTTGACGTAAACATGAAAGCACGGATCCATCCTGCGTTGCATCAACAGTTCAGGCTGTTGGTTGTAGTGGCCCCTTGGTACTAACTTAGCATAATTTCAACGCCGCAGCTCTACTTGAGTATTGCTGCGGTATATCTTGTGATGGCTGGTTCCAGCTGGAAAACAAGCCATGTCACGAACGTAAAAACATCTAAAACTGGTTTCCTGAACAAGAAAATGAGTTCACTGTGCTCAGTCACCAGATCTCAAGCCAACAGAGCACCTTTGGGATGTGTTGGAAGAGGAGAATGTTTCCAGCTCCTTGCTGAATTTGGCTCTGAAGGCAAAAGGGGGTCCAACCCGGTGCAAGCAAGGCATATCTAATGAAGTGGCCGGTAAATGTACAATAATGCATCCTCCATTTAGACACAAATATTTTGACAATATGTTTAAATAAAGTGCGTTTCAAATGTAACTTGCCTCTCCATCAAATTAGACAACCTAATGATTTTATAAAACATTTCTACAGCTACCAAATAGACTCACCTGCACTTGAGGGAGTAGATTTTACCCACCAGTTTGACCAGTGGAGTTAGTGGGGGCTTTGGCAGCAGAGCAGGGATATTGCCAGACCGTGGTGGGTGCCGGGAGTTGCTGTTCTGATTTTCCCTACCTGTGGGTGCCCCGTGTTTTTGTGAATGCACCCCTGAAATCACACAGAGAGGTATTAATATTGCTTTGCAATCTATTTCGCTACATCTGCACCCAGCTATCTTCCACAGCCTTTCATCTCTCACCCCTGGAGGAGCGCACACTGTAGTTGCTGTGGTTCTTCCTGCTCGCTTTGTGCTCATGATGCTGCATGGAAGACTTCAGACTGCTGCCAACCACAGAGTCAGAGTCTGTGGATGGGGCTGGTGAAGGAGCAGTTCTCTGGGACTAAAAGAAAATTACAGTAAATTTGAATTTGCCTAATACACTGATCACGTTTAGCTGAATATTTCAGACCACAACCCACCTTCTTGATGTAAAGGTCTCCCATGCGGTAACGCTTGGTTATTTCCGACACCTTGGCTGGATCTCTCTTGATCAACTCACTGAGGAGTTCAATTGGGGAAGTCGCTCCATCTGCCTTCCATTCAATGATGCCCAGTTGTCGCAGGTGGGCCCTCGCGTGACTGGCTAGGGCCTTGCGGTTTTCAAAGTCAAACCCACAAAGCTCACAGGATGTATCTGACACAAACAAGACAGTACACAAATCTTTGTGACTACATAAACCTTACAAAAAAAAAGATCAGATGTGCAGTGTACTTTGATCAGGTAAACCCAAGTAATGCTTATCCTCAACCACTTAGGTAATTTAATCTCTAACAGAATTAAGCCAGCTGTTTTCCAGTAAAGGTTTTAATGGTGGTTACAGGAAAAAAGCACCGATGCTAGAAAAACATTTCCTTTCGCTCCACCTGAGCTCATCGTCTCGATACCGGCTCCGCCACTTTGCTCTCGACACGTATGCGGACAAACCGCACGTAAAACAACAGCCGCTAGTGTTAATGTTGGTGCCAACTAGCAAACTGTGGTCGTAGTGATCCGTTCTGGTAGCTAAATGCTGAAATTCTCAACGAGCACAACACACACACACACACCTGAGTGCTGCATAGTTTAAACGAAGCATCAAAGCAACAAATTTGTGTCGACAATTTTTTAGACAACCTATGTCACAACCACAGATTCTTTGTACTGTGTTTAGATTAGTGTTAATGTCAGGTGCAAGTTGACTTTACTTACCAAGGTGTATGACTCCACTCTTGCTAAATGAAGATTTCTCTTTCATGGAATAATCAAGAGGTGAGTTAGAAGCTGTTTCCCGAGATGTGAGGCTGTTTAGGGATCTTCTGGAGCCTTGAGAGCTCCATGAGACTTTGCCCGATGTTGTAGACTGACTGAGGGCCACCTCTTTCCTGCCTCCTTCACCTTGCATCATCACTTCTTTTAGAAGATCAATTGGTGATGTTTTGATTGACCAAGAGAGACCAAGCTGCCGTAGATGGGCACGAGCGTGGCAAGACAGGGCTTTGCGGGTGTCGAACAGCTGGCCACAGAATTCACAAAGAACTGTCGGTGGTGACTGCACACCTGTGGACGCTGGGGATCATTATATATTATAAAAAATTATACATCCAACTTCACTATACACACATACATAGAAAAATGAAAAAAGAAGAGCATGATTTAAAAAAAAAAAAAAAAAAATTAAGCATGTTGTAGTATATGGTACCAAACATAAAACATTTGCCAAACTTATTTTGATCAAAGATTTTCTGCTTTACCCGATTCAGAAGGTTTTGCAGAAATGACAGCAGCAGCCAAATTCTGCACAGAGGAGCTGCTCTCACTGGTGGATGCCTTCAGCTGAACAGACACCTCAGTCTCTACAGGCTCAGGCTTAGGCTTTTTATGGAGGGGGTCCACCGCTAGCCGAAAACCCTTCTTAGCTTTTGGTGCCCTGTTAACGGAAGTCTGGGGAGACTGAGAGATCTTTTCAGGGCTCGTTGAAATGGGTGTGGAGGAAAAAGGGGTCCAGGATTGGCTTGGACCTGAAGACTGAGCTGGGACATCAGGAAAGGGTGGGGCTGGAGATGGTGCTGCAGATGAGCTGGTTGTATTGTTTGTTTTGGGGGTGTGTACGGCTTCTAACATACCACTGCTCACCAGATCCTGGACGGCATCAATTGCAGAGTTTTTCCCCACTAATTCACTCATACCAATGTGACGCAGGTGAGAGCGTGCGTGGCTCGCCAGGCCTTTTCTATTCTCAAATTCCTCCCCGCAGAGAATACAGGTGCACTCCTCAGATATTTTAGGCCGTTTGCTTGAGGATGATTCAGGTGGAGGTGACTGAGTAGAAGGCCGTTTGGACGAGGGTCTAGGTGGACTACTGGATGTGAGCTCTTCCTTTTTCTCAAAGTCAACAGGCTTGAGGTCTTCCTCCTCCATGATCTGGTAAAGAAGATCAATAGGACTACCCTTGACGTCACTGTCGGAGATTCCAATCTGGCGCAGATGGGCCCGAGCATGACTAGCCAGGCCTTTGCGTGTCTCATACCAGCAGCCACAAAGTTCGCAAACGTACACCTCATCAGTGGGGTCCGAAGCTAAAAGAAAGAAAAAATTGTTTGGAGGACGTTAGCAGGAGACTAATTTGACCTCAATACACTACAAATCTTCTATTAAGCTCTGTCTTGCACATGCAGCTCCTCCCCTTCAAAATTTATATTTCTTTTAAATTGTTGCATTGTTTCCCTTATATTTGTCTGGGGGAGGGAGGAGGGGCACCCAAGATAATCACATTTTATTTACCCAATTTATGTGTCCTGGTTTGATTTCAGTGCAATGTGAGAATCTCATTCACTTTCAGTCTTGGTCACTTTTGGTTTCTGTCAAGCTTCTTTCCATCAGACTTTTTGCTATGCTTGTGACTATGTGTGCAAGAGGGGGAGGAGTAGCAGAAGAGGCTACCAAGTAGGTGACAACTTAGTAGCCTGCAATTGCGTCTGTCTAAATCCCTACACGGACAGACGCTGACTGACCCCGAAAGTCTGCAGGCCTGTTTTCCAGCCAGGAAGCTAGTCCTGGCTGGAACACTAGAGCAAGTGAAGTCTTTTTCCCTCAATTTATTTGCGCAGATGCAGAAATTGTGAAATTGGGTGAGAGTCGTTCATGTCTCCCATGGGGGGAAAACACAGACAGGGAGAAACACAGGTTTGTGAACACAAAGTTTATTTCTTATATCTGCATATCTGTGCATCCTAGCTCAGCCCTGTGCCAAACTGGGCTACATACTTCCCACCCACTGCCAAAAAACAGTGAAATAATAATAAGAAAATTTTTTTACACATATACTGTCCAATCTACAGCTAAATATACTGACACACTTCTTGTGGGATATAAATGGGAACTATTTTTGCATGAGTTTATATATTTTGTAATAAAATTCTTATTCTTTATATTACGTTTAAGAAAACAACTCAGTCCAGCCATACCTAACGTGATAGGAGCATCAGTTTCCCGTGGTGCCCACAGTGGCTTTGCTGCGGCTGTGTGCTCTGAGGAAGATGAGCTGCTACCTTCAGCTGACTTAACAGGAGGAGGAGTTGATGGGAGGACAGATGCTGAAGACTCACTCAGGTTTGCTGGAGATCCCTGATGATCCACCATTTGTGGAGTTGTCACGAGTCGAACCCCCGTCTTGTAAGAGATATTAGTGTCCTCTTCTTCTGAAGGTGCCTTGGACTCCTGCTGTAATGTAATTTTTTGAGGCACTGACACATGTAAAAACGAGTCTGATTTGAAATCTGGAAGGCTGCCATATCTCTCCCGGGTGATCTGGTAGAGGAGCTCTATGGGAGCCCCACTGCTTTCTGACACCGTTACACCGAGCTTGCGCAGATGGAGGCGGGCGTGGCTGGAAAGTCCTCGGCGCGTCTCGAAGTACGTTCCACAGACTTCACACATTACTGGCTGTGGAGATGCTGTGGGCGAGTTCAGATTGGACAGTACCATCACAAACAGAAAGAATACTGTAATTACTGCCTCAACTCAAAAAAAAAAAGAGGGGGGGGGACAAGCTTGAATCTTTGTAAAGCCTACAACGTAACCTACACGACTGGCCGATGTTACTGCCAGCATTCATGCTAACACGTGGTGTTTTACCTTGTGGTTGTATCCTTTGTTTTACAGAAACAAATAAAATCCCGGGACCCTTTTCCTTACCGAGTCCCCACTCTTTGTTGTGGTTCCCATCGGAAACAAACATATTTGTGCCTCAGGTTTTTCCACTTCTTTGTACATTCCCTCACATCCATTCTGATAGCTTTGCAATCTTCATCTAGGAATTTGTGAATGTGTGAGTCTTTCTATTGAGGCAATGATTATTATTCTCTCACTAATCAATTCAAAAACTGTGGTGAACAGGTAGCTGGAAATGTAAAGGAAGAATAAATGATGCTGAACATGCCAATCACAATAGTTGCAGTCTGTGTTAATGTGATGTGTGGTTACATTTCCAGGGAGGTGCACGTCAGGTTAAAGGTGCAGCGTTTCAGAGGTGCAGACTTAATGGAGAAGCATAAATCCCCTGTTAAAAGGAGCCAGCTGACACGGTTTGGGAATCTGACTAGGGTGCCTCCTGAACGCTTTATTCTGTGGTGTTTTGGGTGTGTCCAATTTGGAGTAGGCCCTGAGGCAGACCCAGGACAAAGGGTAGAGACTGGATCTCATGGTTGGCTTGGTAATGTCTGAGTGTCCCTTCAGAAGAGCCATCAAAGGTGGCTGAGGAGAGAAAGCTCTGCTTGCACTGCTAGAACCCAGGTAAGTGGTAGGATATGAATGAATAAATGGATGTATCAAATGACTGCATTTATCACAATGTGGAATTACCTGAAACCAGTTTTCTACAATATGCAGAGGTAGAAACTGAGGAGCAGGCCAGTTGTAACTGACTAAAGCAGCAATCGCATACTCTAAACGATGTAACATAATTATCTGAAGAAATGTAATTAATGACAAATCCCTAAAAATCGTATTTTGTTTTTACCTAGTGAATCCATTGGTGCTGAAAATGCTGCTGGTTTATTCTGAGAGATGAAAGCGTCGTTTTCCTCTGGATCCTGTTCCTAGTAAACAAAAATGGACATTTTTAAAAGTCAGAGAGGCTGCATTAGTGTTTAAAACGATGTGTAGGTAATTAGTCGTTATAGCTCTTTAAATAAACGTGTAATGTGACTTCTTTGAACACAGTCAAAAATATCCGAACCAGCTGCTTAAACAACACGATCGACTGAAACCAGAGGGAGGAAAAAAACTGTCCAACCGTGGATTAAAACCGGGCTGCACCTCTTAACACGGCTCACTGTTAAAGAAACTCACCTATTTTAAATGTTACTGTACACACTTTAACAAAAACTAAAAGCAGCTGAAACGCACTGTAACTAAAAGCTAACTCGGGCTAACCCTGTCATAGCCTTTGTTTTGCTCTAAAATGCTAACGTTAGCTGTCGTGCTAGCCTTAAAAATCATCTTATTTAAACGAAGAGGTGACAATCTACACACGATAGGCCCTCGAATGGAAACAAACCTAGAAATCCTCTCTATAAAACAAAGCAAATTTACCCCGAAACCTGTACAGACTGCCTGCGCGTATCTGTTTCCCCTGCACTGGAAAGCGTAGCGGAAGTAATGCTCCACATGTACCTGGGGGTGTTCTTTTTCAAAATAAAAGTCCACGTGTTATAACACTGGAGCTTTGGACATGAAACAAAGGAAGTCATTGACATGGACAGACATTTGAGATTAATGCCTCTCCATAATTTCCAACTTGGATCGCAGCATATACAGTCAGGATATCATGTGTAATATGGAGATAGAATAATGACTTTTACCTTGCGTGTCTAAATTATTAGTTGTAATAACAGAAGACACACCACTCTTCAGCTAAAGCATACAGACCAGACTGTAGGCCAAGGATTTAAACACAATTTTTATTTATCTGTTTGTTTTTGTTTTTCCAGCTCTCTGCATCAGCACATCTACTCTGGATACTACAGAGTCACTGTTTAGAACAAGAGAGCAAATGTTACTAAGCTGTAATACTGATATATAAACAATGACATAAACAAAAATAATCTAAAACAGAATCTATTTGTAATTACTTTCAGACACTATACTACGTTGTGAAGCGCACTTCAGTTTGAGCTACACAGACAAGCTGGTTTACTATAGTGTAAACCTCCTGTCTTCCTGATAAGTTATATTATAAACTCCTGGGGCCAGATTTACTAGCGTGCTGCGCCAGCGCAAACTGGGCTTCGGGTAACAACAATAACAAAAAAGTACTGTCTGTTTTACAAAGAGAGCGCAGTGACAAGATTGCGTGTAAGAGGTGAGACCTCAGACATTTTTGTGACAGCCTTTAGCAATGTATTTCTAGGAGCTCCTTTCTCAAGGCGCAAAATATAGGGAGGAGGAGAGCGCGCAAACTGATTTAATAACGTTTGCGACAATTTACTGCAAAAAATCTTTTTTTATATTGTTTACATTGTTATGATATGCTATACTTCTATTTATTGTTTTAATGTGAAACACTTTTTATCTGTGAAAAGTGCAATATAAATAAATTTTACTTACT